>SJYA01001618.1:479069-720700 GCA_006410615.1 Neotragus moschatus | reverse complement strand
CTCCAGTACTTTGGCCATCTCATGTGAAGAGTTGACTCATTGGAAAAGATTCTGATGCTGGGAGGGATTGGGGGCAGGAGGAGAAGGGGACAACCGAGGATGAGATGGCTGGATGGCATGACTGACTTGATGGACATGAGTCTGAGTGAACTCCAGGAATTGGTGATGGACAGGGAGGCCTGGCATGCTGCGAATCATGGGGTCTCAGAGTCGGACACAAATGAGCGACTGAACTGAACTGAACTGAATATGTTGGCCCTGACTATTGTCTAAAGCATCTTTATCCTCTTCCAGTAGGCTTCTTATCCTCCAGTAAGCAAGACTGGTTTCCACTGTGACATTCTCAAGGGAATGTTCCAATATATTGAACATGGAAGATGCATGTACTCAAAGCTCCAAAACTTGCACAAACTGATTTCTGCCATATCTTTTTGACAAAGCAAGTCAAAAAGCCAACTCAAAGGGACAGAGAAATAGATTCTAACTGTGGATAGGAGGCATGCCAATGTCACCTTGCAAAGAGTTGCACACAATAGATTTGGAAGTATTTGTGGTCATTAAACAATCAACCTCAGGTGCTCCCCATACCTCAAAATTGAAGATTTATGTCCAAATTCTCTTTGAAATGGGGCTTTTTCTCTGACTCCCACTTTGAATGACCAGCCTTACAAATTGCTGTTTCTGAAGATCACTATAGGCACCAAATCATTATTTCCAGGTTTAGTGTATTCAGAGTCTTTAATGTGCTGTTCTAAACAGAGGATTGTCTGATCTCATTTCATACTTTCTCCTTGTTTCTTGATATCTGGAAGTGGAAGGGATGATAGAAAATTATTCTCATACTGTTTTTAAAAATGCTCCCTTTGAGAAAGCTTACATAAAAAGGAAGAAAAATATCAGACAAACAACCTAACTATATATCTCAGGAACAAGAAAAAGAAGAAAAACTAAACCTGCAGTTAGCAGAAGAAAGAAAATAATAACAGAACTGAAATAAATAAAAAATGAATAGAAAAGACAGGGAAAAAATCAACACAACTTAGAATTTATTAAAAATATTAAGCAATCCACAAACCCTTAGCTAGATTAACTAAGATAAAAGAAAGAAGATTCAAACAAAACCTGAAATGAAAAGGGAGACATTATGACAGGCATGTCAGAAATAAAAAGGATCATAATGGACTGTTACGAATAACTATTTATGAACAAATTGGATAAATAACTAGATGAAATGGATAAATTCCTAGAAACATACAACTTGCCAAGACTAAATGAAAAAGAAATAGAAAATCTCAATAAACCAATCTTAAAAATGAAGATTGAAGTAAAATAATTTCAACAAAAATTTCCAACAAAGAAATGCCCAGAATCAGATGGCTTCATTGGTGAATTCTAACAAACATTCAAAGAAGAATTAATTCCAATCCTCTTAAACTCTTCCAAAGAATAGGACTAGAAAGAATACTTTTAAGTTAATTTTATAAGACAAGCATTTTACTGATTCCAGTGCCAGACAAAGACACTGCAAGAAAAGAATACTACGGGCCAATATATCTGATGAACATGGATGCAAAAATTTTCAATAAAATACTAGCAAACTAATATGCAGATCTAAAACATCTACTACAGCTTTATTGACGACACTAAAGCCTTTGACTGTGTGGATCACAAGAAACTGTGGAAAATTCTTCAAGAGATGGGAATATCAGACCACCTTACCTGCCTCCCTCGAAACCTGTATGCAGGACAAGAAGCAACAGTTAGAACCAGACATGGAACAATAGACTGGTTCCAAACTGGGAAAGGAGTATGTCAAGGCTGTATATTGTCACCCTGCTTACTTAACATATATGCAGAGTTCCTCACATTAAATGCCAGGCTGAATGAAGCACAAGCTGGAATCAAGATTACTAGGAGAAATATCAACAGCCTTAGGTATGCAAATGATACCATTTTAATGGCAGAAATTGATCAGAAACTAAAGAGCCTCTTGATAATGGTGAAAAAGGAGAGTAAAAAAGCTGGCTTAAAACTCAACATTCAAAAAATGAAGATAATGGCCTCTGGTCCCATTACTTCATGGCAAATAGATGGGGAAAAAGTGGAAACTGTGACAGAGTTTCTTTTCTTGGGCTCCAAAATCCCAGCGGATGCCTTCTATAGCTGCTGCTGCTGCTGGTGCTGGTGCTGGTGCTGCTGCTGCTAAGTCCTTTCAGTCGTGTCCGACTCTGTGCGACCCCATAGACGGCTAGGAAATATAAAAAGCTTGCTTCTTGGAAGGAAAACTATGACCAACCTAGACAACATATTAAAAAGCAGAGACATTACTTTGCTGACAAAGGTTCATATAGTCAAAGTTATGATTTTTCCAGTAGTCATGTATGGATGTGAGAGTTGGACCATAAAGAAGCCTGAGCACTGAAGACTTGATGCTTTTGAACTGTAGTGCTGGAAAAGACTTTTGAGAGTCCCTTGGACTGAAAGAAGTTCAAGCCAATCAATCCTAAAGGAAATCTGCCCTGAATATTCATTGGAAGGACTGATGCTGAAGCTGAAGCTCCAATACTTTGGCTACCCAATGCAAAGGGCTGACTCACTGGAAAAGACCCTGATGCTGAAAAGGGTAGGGGCAAGAGGCAGTGGGGTGGTGCAGAGGATAAAATGTTTAGATAGCATCACTGACTCAATGGACACGAGTTTAATCAAACTCAGGGAGATAGTGAAGGACAGGGAAGCCTGACATGTTCCAGTTTACGGGGTCACAAATAGCCAAACACAACTTAGTGCCTGAACAACAACAACAAAGCAACCCCTTTCAAAATTCAAATGGCAATTTCATGGAAATAGAAAAAGCGATTATAAAGTTAGTGTGGAACCACAAAAGGTCCCAAACATTCAAAACAATCTTAAGAAAGAAGAATAGAATTGAGGGTATCACACCTTCTTATTTCAAATTATAAACCACAAAGCTACTGTAATCAAAACAGTATGATATTTGTATGGATATATTTTGTGGTTGTCATTAGTTGCTAAGTTGTGTTCAACTCTTTCACCACCCCATGGACTGTAGCCTGCCAGGCTTCTCTGTCCATGGGATTTCCCAGGCAAGAATACTGGAGTGAGTTTCCATTTCCTTCTCCCACGTAGACCAGTAGAATGAAATAGAGAGTCCAGAAATAAACCAAAGCACACATGATCAACTAATTTTCAACAAGGGTATCAGGAATACATAATGGGGAAAGGATAGTCTTTTTAATAAATGATATTGAGAAAACTGGATATCCAGATACAAAGATTGAAATTGGAACCATATTTTACAATACACACAAAGTATGGTCTCAAACTATATTAAAGGCAAATGTAAGACTTGAAACTGTAAAACTCCTAGAAAAAAATGTATGGTGAAAATCTCCTAAATACAAGTCTCATGATGATTTCTTGGATATGACACAAAATGCTGTCTAGAACTTTTGTTTGCAATCAGTGGGAATGATAGGAATAGTAGGTTTACTCCATTTTGATCAGCACCAAAAGTGCCAGCATGGTTTTAATGAATTGGAAGAATACATAAGTCCTTATCAAGTAGTTCACAGCAGTCTGGGGATTGTATTCTGGTGACATACTTTGTTTAAATATATATATATTATGGGTATCAAGAAATTCTTTTTCCAACATGATGCCTGTATGTGCTGAAATTTAATGACTGTCTCAGTAAAAGGCTTCAAAGATGACTGTGACCTAACAGGGATTCAGGGAACATATTTTTATTAAAAATAAATATTTATAATTAAAAACATAATTTACTAACATATTAATAAAATATATATACCTTAGAAAACTTATCATTAAAGGGGTCTTTTAAGCAGTCATGCTTGTGACTCTATTGTGTCTGACTCTTTGTGACCCCATGGACTCTAGCTGGACAGGCTCCTCTGTCCATGGAATTTTCCAGTCAAGAATACTGGAGTGGGTTTCCATTTCCTTTTCTATGAGAGCTTCCTGACCTAGGATCAGACCTGCATCTCTTGCAACTCCTGCACTGGCAGGGGAATTCTTTACCATTTATCTGGGAAGCTTATCCTTTAGGCAATGTGCTCAGTACTCTGTAGTTCAGTCATGTCCAACTTTTTGCGACTCCATGGACGATAGCCTACCAGGCTCCTCCATAGAAATTTCCAGGCAAGAATACTGGAGTGAGTTGCCATTTCCTACTCCATCATGAAGCAATCAATGCTGCTGCTGTTTCTAAGTCACTTCAGTCGTGTCCGACTCTGTGCGATCCCGTAGACGGAAGCCTAATCAGGCTCCTCCGTCCCTGGGATTCTCCAGGCAAGAACACTGGAGTGGGTTGCCATTTCCTTCTCCAACCTTCTCAAACAGTTATATGTTATGCAAAATACACTTTGTTAATTTCTAATCATGTCCTGTTAAATCTGCACAATTATTGATCTTAGTTGTGAAAATCTAGAGATGATGATGTTTGTTTGCTTTGTCAATTTGCATTATCAAGAAGCATTGTAAATTCCTTCTTATTTTGGAAAGTCATCACACTTCTAAAATCTGGCATTCACCCTGTGGCTTTAAATGTTTATATCATTAGCACTTAAAGAATGCATCTGTCCCTTAGGGAGAGGGTTGTACTATTGAAGATCACAGAAGCTGATGAAGAAAATAGAATTCTCAGTTTTCAGTGAGAACCATAGATGTCACACACAAAAAGGATTACTTCTATTGGCTTGAATGAGCCATCCTCTTCCTATAGGCAGATCTATAAAGGAACCACCATAATCAGAAGGTGTACTGTTGAACAGGTTGTCAGAACTAGGAAAGTACATTAATTTGAATGTTTAATAGCACCACAGTTTTGTATGCTCAAACAGACTTTTTCCTACTATCTATTAACTGTGAGGGTTTGGGTGCATCAGTTTAACAGTGCTTGGATTCTGCTCTTGAATTGGCAAGAGATTTAAAAAACAGTGAGATATCAAGTATCTTAATACTCTTAATCAAACAGTACAAATTCTACAAGGGCTATAGTCGATCAATGGTACACTTTCATATGAACAGTCAACTGTCTATCAGACATATCCCTCCAAACAGATAACAAAAGAAAATAAGAGATAACAGATAACAGAAACAGATAACAGAAAATTAAATCTATCTGTCTGTCTATCTACATATCTATATCCTTTTTATTGTATCTAATGGTCGAGGAAGAGAACTTTGAAGAAAGAAGACTGGGAGACACAAAAAGGAGAGCAAACTCCACCACTTCCACCCCACCACACGTGCAACTCATCATTACGTACACACAATTTGGCTTATGGAGATGGAGGAGAGATCCTTTGAAGAAACAGGAAAGAAACAAGATAATGCAGAGCCAGAGAACAAGAAAGAAAGGAAATTTCAAGAGGGAGGCAGTAATCATCAGGGTTATATGTTGCAGAGAGGTTACATAGGGTATTGACCACAAAAAGACCCCTTGACATTATAAGTACATTTGAGAAAGGTGAGTGAATTGCAATGAGTAAAACATAGCTTTAGATGTGAGAATGAGCTTTAGTGAGAATGAGGCAGCTGGTCAAGAGCAGCTCACCGTATGGGGGCAGAAAAAAGAAGGAGGAAGTTGTTTCCATAGAGCTTTGAGGCAGAAATCTTATTCTTTTCACATAAATTCTTAAGTTTAAAGATTTAGAGAGATAGTGTAAAAATTATTTATTGAGCACATACTATGTATCTGACACCTTTTTCGGCATTAGAGACACAGCGATGAGAAAATACGCAGAGATCTTTGCTTCCTGGGATTTACACTCTAGTGGGAAGAGACAGGAAATAAAATAAGCAAAGTATGTCATTTGTTAGATGCTGATATGTGCTTATAGAGGAGAAATATTCTCAAGGAACATTCAGTCTTTTGAGGAGGAGAAATACCTCCCCCTGTAAAGAAAAAGGTAAAAATGTCAAATGAAACCAAAGAGACTACTCTTCGTTGGCGAGAACAAGGAAAATGAAGTCATTTTGTACAAGAAAGTAGCCTTTTGCCTGTACTTTTGTTTGTTCTTTTCGCACGTGTTTGTCAACATTTTGCTGGGCTCCTGCCTCTGTCACTGTATTTATGCAGGAATTATGTTGGAAGACTCACTATTGATGTACAGTCTTGGTCCCTTAATTATGGAGGGTGATATAATTCAGTTACCAGGGTAGTACATTTTCCAATTACACATTCTATTGTCTTATTAGCTGTCATACGTCACTTCCACCTACCTATCAACTAGCGCATTTCACTTCATTATGGGCCCACAGTCATCTTTAGTGACAACCGGCCTATCCTGAATTGTCACAACAAGCCTTAATTTTAAGCAGTGAACAATGTTCCAGTTGCATTTTCAAACAGGCTTATGTATATAATATGATTCAACAAATCCACGTACTAAAATTGATTTCATGCCCCTCTCCATATTTACATATGGTATATTCCTTTTAACCATTTTTTTCAGAGTAAAATCAAATTTTTCATGATGAGTGGGAGACTCTACATTTGTAGCCGCAAAACATAATGGCTCATATAGTTTCAAAAGCTTGCCCAAAGTCACCCAGCATATTAATGTCTTGATCAGAGTCTGGATAGACAAGTTTTCTAGAGTAGTTAGCTATTTCAGAACCACTAAGGTAGTCCTAGAAAGGGTCTGTGAAAAAAGCGCCTGAGAGGGCCAGAAAAAGCAGATTCATTCCATGTGAACTATATTCTGCCGCAAGAGCTAAACTATCTTCTTCCTTCAGAATTCTGTTTGTTCCGAGATCCTAGTGTCATTTTCAGGCTTGGAGAGATACCAGTGTTCCCAACTGCATGAATCTCATGTCCTTATGATTTCCCATCTGAGTCCACGAACTGAAATTGTGAGATGGTGCAAACTGTCTCCTCCACATCTGAATTCTTGTATGTGATGTGTGAACACTGAGTCCTAGCTCCACCATTCTCTTTCTAACTTGGTGCTCTGCTAGATCTGGATGCTAAGATCCAGAAAGCCCACAGCATCCTTGATCTGAGACTTTGTCAAAGTTTCCTTCTCAGTTAGAGAATGTTGGTATTCATCTCACTAGCTTTCATGCTTCCAGCTCTTTCTTAGCACAGACCTAGGCACCGCTGGGTTTCCCTCTAACTGCCTGACACTTTTTAAAACAGCCTTTCTCTACTCTTCCTTGGCCTGAAATATTCCAAAACAACCACTTCTGGAAGTTCCCAGATAGAAAATGCCCCTCGTTTATATAACCAGGAAAGCTACCAATGCAGTTCAGACAGTGGCCATTTTCAGGTTCTCTCATTCATTTAGATTTTTCCAGTTGGGCTAATTTAATACCCTCTCCGGCAGCCCACTCCAGTACTCTTGCCTGGAAAATCCCATGGATGGAGGAGCCTGGTGGGCTGCAGTCCATGGGATCACTAAGAGTTGGACACGACTGAGCGACTTCACTTTCACTTTTCACTTTCATGCATTGGAGAAGGAAACGGCAACCTACTCTAGTATTCTTGCCTGGAGAGTCCCAGGGACAGGGAGCCTGATGGGCTGCTGTCTATGGGGTCGCACAGAGTTGGACACGACTGAAGTGACTTAGCAGCAGCAGCAGCCCACACCAAATCCCTTCCCAAACTCCTGTTAACACATTTCTTAATGATAGTAGGTAAACGTATTAAATCCTGAAGGTTTCTGTTAAAGTTCTTCATTTCTCTTTTGCTAAAAGAAGGAAGCTATGTGTTTCTGCTGGGTTTGCTAGTAATGGGATTTTCCCCCCTTTTCCTTAACACAGTTCTATAATTAATGCATGTTTCTTTGATTCTACATTTATATTTAACACATTTTAAAAGGTACAAAATGCCTTTTAAAGATGCTTCTTCTTGTTCCCTTGTGATTAGTTGAGTACCGAAGAGCCATGTACAGATTAGAGAGGAACTCACAGGAAGGAGGGGTAGGCTATTGACGGAGACTCCCCTGGAGCAGGAGCCCTGTGAAGGGGAAGTTCATGGACTTGGAAACTCTTGCACCACCTGCTGGTAATTTGGGAAAGCAATTAAATGCCAGACGTGGACTGACGCACTTGCTGTGGCATTTGGGAGCAACCACACTCTTTGGGTATCATTTTATCATCAGAGTCTGGAGGGCTGACAGATGCTGAGCCTGTGCTTAAACTTGTGGAAAACTTAGTTTTGGCATCTCACATCCCTGGAAAACTGGCTGATTTTAAAAAGAACCTTCTCTCCTCTTTCCCTCAGCCTGGGGAGGGCTTCAGTCTCTCTGGATGCCTCTCTTCACTCTGCTCCAACTCTGCCTCCTTGGGCAGGCTCCTAAGTGGCCTCTTTCTTCTCCAGCCCTTGGAGCTCTTTCCCAAAGAATAATGTCTACTTCGTCATTACTTGAGAGTACCCTGAGACATTTGATACTTGCAGAGAGTTAAGAGATCAGGGATTTCTGTGTTCCACCAAAAGGGGAAGGTCTAGAGAAAGCAAGGATCAGTGCAAGCTAGAAGAGGAGCTTTTCTCCTTGTATCCAGGATACCCTGAGCTGCACCACTCCAGGGCTTAGTGAACATCCAGTCGTCATTGCACAGATAAGGAAGCTACCAGAAGCCACTTAGCATGTGATTGCCACTCAGTGCAACTGACCGTTATTCAGTAACTCTGAAACGTAAAGCATCTAGGTGATTTCTGCAGCCATAGTCCTCAAACCTTGTAGTACATAAAAACGACCTGGGGAGCTTGTTAAATGGTTAGCTACTCAGGCTTTGTCCCAGAGATCCAGATTTAATAAGTCTGAGTAGGACTCTGGAATTTACACTTCTAACAAGGCCTCCCAATGGTCCTGATGCTCAGACCACAGTTTTAGAAACACTGAGAGCAGCCAGTAGAGTAAGAATTCTCTCATTGCTTCCATTTCAAAAAGTATTTCTCCAATTATATCTTCTGTCCTTTTGTCTCATCCGTTTTGTTGTGGCTGTTTCTGCCCCTCCCCCCCTGAGAAAAGCAGGATTATTGTTAGAAAATTAGGAAATTTGGAAGAATAAAATGAAAATTAAATAGCATAATTGGAACTGATACCAAGAAAGATAACTCATGTTAAACTATTAGCCTTGATTGTGTATTCTTCCAGAAATTTTGTATACACACATATTATATATATATATATATATATATATATATATAAGAAGGGAATGGCAACCCACTCCAGTATTCTTGCCTAGAAAATTCCATGGACAGAGGAGCCTAGAGGGCTACAGTCTATGGGATCCGAAAGAGTTGAACTGGAGGAGGAAATGGCAACCCACTTCAGTATTCTTGCTTGGAGAATCCCATGGACTGCAGAATATGGGGTCACAAGAGTTGGACACAATTGAGCGACTAAGCACAGCACATATATATAATTTATAGGTTGTTTTGTTCACTTATCAACACATCATCCTACATCAATACATTTGCATGTTGGCAGATCCATGCCTTCTTCATTACCAGTTTAATGGCTACTCCATTAGCCATATGTATGATTATTTAGTCAGTGCTTTAGTGATGAATGTTTAGCTTTTCCCAAAACTTCTACCCTTATAAACAATCTTTTGATGAACATTCCTGTGTATATGCCTATTTGTTCAATTTTTCATTAGTACGGATTGCTAGTGGTGGAATTGTCAAGTTAAGTTAAAGGGTAATAGATTTTAAAGCTTTTGATAAGTTGAAAAATGTCCCCCCAAAAATGTTTCTTGATTTGCCTTCTTAGTAGCACTTTACACAAGTGAGGAAACATACTCTTGCCAACCCAGATATTATAATTAGAAAACTATTACCCATATGTTCTGATATAAAAATATTTTCTTTTTTAATTGTGCATTTATTTGACTCATAGAGAAGATGAACTTTTTAAACTATATGCTTGCCATTTGAATTTTCTATTTTAGGAATTGCTTATGCCCACTGTATTATTGCAACGTTTGTCTTATTCTTATTAACTAAGAAGAACTGTTCACATATTAAGTATATCAATTCTTTATGGCTATGTATTTCAAATACATTTCTTGAAACATGGTGTTTATGATTTTTAAGTATCAATAATTTGATTTGTTATTATACAGATATTGATTATTATAAGGTAAAAAAATATATTTTATTTTGGAATCTGTCTTCAACTTCACATGTAGAAAGACTTCTACTTCAAAATTAAATCAATACTGACTTTAATTTTCTTCCAGTATATTTATAGCTTATTTTTATACATAGATCTTTAATCCATCTTTGTTCTAAAGGTTAATTTTATTTTCTAAATTGTCAGTCTGTTGCCCTAATAGCTGTCAATCCCCTCATTTTTATGAGAGAAAAGTCCTGAACAGCAATCTGAATATACACACGCATGATCTGGGAGAAACAGAACAAAAGATCTCTTTAGACAGTGCTTCCTTACACGAGCTCATGGAAAACTTTCTCTTGCAACTGATTTTGAGATTTGCTAAGGTATATGACTTCCAGAAGAAGCTACCAGCCATCCCTTCCCACTATCTGCAGGTCAGTAGGTTTCCAAAGGCGGTTGTATCTCACATCAATCGACACGCAAAGGAGAAGATAACAAAAGCAACCCAGTATGGTTTAATGCCAAGATTTCGTTTGTAGACTTCAATAGCCTTCCATTCCCTCCCAGTATTTTCCACTCTCCTCAACTGCAACATGAGAGTGAAGTGAACACAATGTGAGAGCAGATGTGTGTTTTGACCCTGGCTTTGTCACAGTGTGACCACTCATCTCTCTGAATCCTTTGTAAAATGGGTAGGTGTGTGTGTGAGTCTGCTTGGGCTGCCATAACAAGATATCATAGACTGGGTGGCTTAAACAACAGAAATGTATCTTCCCACAGTTCTGGAGAATAGAAGTTCAAGATCAAGGTACCAGCAGAGTTGGTTTCTGCTAAGGTCTGTCTTCCTGGCTTGCAGAAAGCCAGCTTCTTGTTATATCCTCCTTGGGCATTTCCCCTGAGATTGTGCCCAGAATGATTTCTGGTGTCTCTTCCTCTTAAGATATCCACACCCAGTATTTCATTTGTCACTTAGTCAAGAGGCTAGGAGAATCTTGTTCTAGACATGCTGACACCGAGGCGCACACAGATGTTAGGCCACTTGCTAAAGCCCACACAGAAGCTGAGCTGTGGAACAAGGACTAGAATAACGTACAGGGTTCCTGGGATTCCAGCAAAGGCTCCTGTCCTCTTGGATTGGATTTCTACCCTTATGGCCTCGTTAACCTTATCTTCCTCCTTAAAGGCCATATCTCTGAAGACAGTCACATTGGAGTTAAGGCTTCAGCTTATAAATTTTGGGGAGGTTATGATTCAGTCCATAACAGTATAGATAACTAGATCTCAGATAGATGTAAACATTTTGAAAACACTTTCAAATAAGTGTCAGAGGCTTCAGGAGAAGGAGTCTAAAACACAAATTGCATTTCCTTTGAAAACAGTCTGTTTTTAGTATGTCAAATATGGCCAGAGCTGTGCTAGAAGCCACCAAGTGTTCAAAAGAAGTGTACAGCACAGTCTGGATCCTTCAACTGATTAGTTTCTCAATGTGGGAAGTGACACCAACTTTGAAACAGAGAGAATAGCACAAAGCCCATTCGGATAAAGGGCAAGATGAGGTTTCAAATAATACACCTGCAAGATACAAACTGCATCTTTAGGGTTCAAATACTGAAGGTGTGATGAGACTTTGGCCCTGCCCTCAGTACTTCCCACATTCAGAGGCAAAACGGAAAGATGCATCACATTTCCTCTGAGAAAATGCCCTTGTTTTGAGTGTTGGCTTCTTCTCTTTGGAGGCTGGTAGCCCCTGACCTGAGCTGATGGAATCAAGCTTCAGTCGATGCCCAGACAGAGAGGTCCAGAGGTCCAGCAGAGTACCACCCGGCACACTTGGCACAGCATCTCAGGGAAGGTTTTCTCTGTAGATTTTGAAAGTCATTGGTATTTAGACCAATAAAAGAAATAGCATTGGGTCTTTCTTTTCGGCAGATCAATGTTATTTTAGAAAATATCAGTCTGTGCCAAGAAGGCAGGTTCCTGGTTGTCTGAACCAGCCAGTCTAACCCGGCCTCTCATTTTTCAGAGAAGGAAGAAGGTAAATTTATGGAGACAAGTGTCAGCCTCTTTAAAGACAAGAAGTGGCATTAGTGATCTATAAGCAGATAATTCCAAACTTGGAACTGGTGAGAAGCCAAGAAAATATAACAGGGGCAGGAGTGGGGCTCACCAGGGCTGCGGGTGCTGTGAATGAGGAGGGCTCCCCACCAAGGCGAACAGAGTAAATCTTTCCCCTTCCCCTCATGACATCCCTTTCCTTCTTTCTGCTCCCTTACCCCTTCCTTCAGAAAGCAGGTTGCTAAATACCTGGTTGTAAGCCCTACAAGTGGAGCTACCTGAAGTGGTTTAACCCACTGCAAGTGTAGTACCAATCACTCAACAATTCCCACGGCTGCTTTTGTAAGAAGCCTCTCTCTTAAGCCTCTGGTTTAAGAATTTAGAGTAATCATGTAAAAATGATACCCCTGTGCTCCATGATCCGCTGAATCTCGCTAATGCCGGATCCCAGAAGAGGGCTTATTAATGGTGAGACACAGTGCCTCTCTCTCGGCTCGTGTTTTGCATGGATATCTCTTATGGATTCAGCTGTAAACCTCACTGCTGATAAAGGGAGTGTAATGAACCTCCCTGCTCCAGGAAAATGAAATCTAGGGCTAATGGAGAAGTTACCTGCTATACCTCCTGGCACTGGGGCAGATGTACTTTCTGGCTGTGGGAATGAAGGTGCGGGGCCACTTACTCAGATATCTCAGCATTTTCTCTGCCAGGGTGAAAGATGCTGCATTTAAAGATCACTCTCTGGGACTAGAGAAGTGTTGTGATTTCTTAAATACTTCCATAGCAACTGTTTTTGTCAGTTACCTAGTGCTACCAAGATGGAGGATGCATCATTTCTGTGTAATTTCAATAAAAATAAAGAAGGCCATGGCATCACTGACTCAATGGACATGAGTTTGAGTAAACTCCAGGAGTTGGTGATGGACAGGGAGGCCTGGCGTGTTGCAGTCCATGGGGTCGCAAAGAGTCGGACACAACTGAGCAATTGAACTAAACTGAACTGAACTGGAATCTCTGGATACCATGAACTACATTGTTCTAGAATATTTGGGGGCTCAGGAATTCTCCCACTTTGTTCTGACAGTGACCACTTGGCAGATGTTTTCTGTAATAAAATCTGTGGGTTGGGGGCGGGGTGGCAAAGTGTAAGATGTAACAATTGCCCATCTGGGCTCTTTCATTCATAGTTCTTCCCCATCCAAAGTCAACAAGAGAAATGACAGCTTCTATCTTTAGATGAAGAACACTTTCTAGAACCCAGATGTAAGACTGGTTGGCACACACTATGACAGAGCCCATTTTTGAACTAGAATTTCACACTTGAAACAGCTTGACTCTGTACCTACCAAGCTTTGTATATGTGTGTGTGTGTGCTTTTGAACTCAGTTGTGTCTGATTCTTTGCAATCCCATGGACTATAGCCTGCCAGGCACCTCTGTCCATGGGAATTCTCCAGGCAAAAATACTGGAGTGGGTTGCTATGCCCTCCTCCAAGGGATCTTCCCAACCTGGGATCAAACCCAGGTCTCCCCCATTGCATTTGGATTCTTTACCATCTGAGCCACCAGGGAAGCCTGTATAGAGCTTTATCCTTTCCCAAACACTCACACCCATTTGTCATATAAACAGTCAATCAAGAGGCTAGGAGAATCCTGTTCTAAAGATGCTGACCTTAAGGCACACACAGATATTAGGCCACTTGCTAAAGCCCACACGGAAGTTGAGCCATGGAACAAAGACTAGAATAATGTACAGGATTCCTGGGCTTCCAGCAAAAGCTGCTTTCAAACATGCCACTTCTGTTAAACTAAGGGTCCCCTTATTAGCTTATGCATTGAAACTGAAAGAAAAAATTGGCTCCCTGAAGAGATTAATGATTTTAACTAGACAGTTCCCAAGAAAAGCATTTTTCTCTGATTTCATAATAGTGCAGGGTGACAGGTGAAACTTCAATCACTTGTCCCGAGTGCCCAAGCAAACATCCTGGGCTGAAACATCGTTTATGCCTTCTCACATGAAGTATAGCCCAAGCTGTAGTTACTTTGGGGTACAATCAGAAGTTTTACTTCTGGAAATAATACTTCCAAGTCATCCTGGAAGAATATTTCATTATCTCACAAACCATGTTTCGACAACTGCAATCAAATCCTTGGAATAGGTGCCCTGTCCTATAGTATAAGGAAGACAAACACTGGAGAACTGAAATCTCAGTTCTGAAGGAACAGCCAGGACCCCTAATTTTCAAACCAGCGTCCCTGCTGGTGTGACTTCCCTAGAATGACACACACATATATATTTACATAAACACCTGCAGATAACATCGATTGGCACTTTGCCATTAAAACAACTCTTTCAGTGGGTCCCTTTAGATAACCAACCCTGCCTCATTTGAACAGATACTGCCATTCTAAATTTACTTTTCATTTCCGTGCACGTGTGCTAAGTCACTTCAGTCATGTCCAACTCTTTGCGACTGTATGGACTGTAGCCCACCAGGCTCCTCTGTCCATGGGATTCTCCAGGCAAAAATACTAGAGTGGGTTGCCATTTCCTCCTCTATTAATTTTCACTTACTTAAACTTTAAAAAAGAAAAAGCACCTCATTTTACTCATTGTCTATTGAATAAAGAATTAGTATTATTTTCCTTCCTCCAGTGAACTTCCTTGCACTTTATCGTCAGTAGATTGTAGGCCTTTATGTTTCTCTGCCAAGATGTCACTGTTGAACAAATCACAGGTCTTAATGCTGCCCAGTTCATGCAGTGATAACTTTTTACTCAGAATTGCTTGAGGTCATCTCAATGGGAGGACTGGGCAGGAATAAGAATTTACCCCCAACTTGAATTAAATAACTTCCAAGCACTTCCTAGAGCAGGAACAAAGATGAAAGGGACCCCAAATTATGGGAGTGTTTGAAATCACAAGAAAAGGGTGTCCTTTGAAATAGACTCAGCCACATTTGTTTGCCTTCAAGTCAGATCACCTTAACCAAGGACACTGGGTGGCAGGAACAAATGGTTAATGATTATGGAAGGAAGCTGGCCAATTGGCTTTTCTTCCTTTCTCTTTCTTTTACCCATCTTTTTATACTATTATTTTTTCTTTAACTTTAGCTAGAATGCCCAGTAGGAGTGCAGACTGGAAGATTGGCTGTCTTTTGAACTGGAGACATCACAGGAAACTGGGGAGGCTCCAAATTGCTAACCTGAGGCCGGAGCAAAACTTTTTTTCGTTGAAGGGACTGTATTTTTTTTTTTTTTTTCCTTCCTCGCCTTCATCGAATGGCAACCCAAGTCCTGATGGATTGCAACTGTCTTTGTTCCTGCAGCCAAGCCTTATATCTGGCTCACACTCTGCCATGCTCATAACCTCACACTAGAAAGGAGATTACAAAGAGGGGCAAACACCCTAGAGGGCTCCCCTTTATCAGAACCTTCCCTGTCAGTTGGGCTCCTCATTTCCCGAGCCCTCGTGTGATTATTAGTGTACTGACGGAATAAAAATAACCTCATATTCCTACATGAATCATAAATAAAACCCTTTTATTTCATCAAAGAGGTTGGCAGGTTTATAGTCCTTGCAATGCAGGCACAATGTGAATGACATACCTTTAATTTTGCTGACAAGCTCATTGGGGCTCGAATGAAAAAAAGTGAAAAGTGGGTGACTTCGGAAACGGTTGTGGGGGAGCTTTTTGGTGAGGATAAATATTTCACCTTACCACTGTAATCAGGGAACCAACTGATCTTGGTAATGAACTCTTCAATTATAGCACACTTCTGATTCTTCAAAACTGCCTACGCCAACAATACCACAGTGATTATTGTTGGTGTTACAGACAGAAGCAACATGAAGAGCAAGAAAGAAGGGGGAGAGAAGGGAAAGAAAAGAAGTGATGTGGTGGGAAATGAAAGCCACTAAAAGTTAACAAAACTGGATCATTAAATTAGAAAAAGCTGTGGAACTGGCAATAGAAAAAGCATATTTCCCAGCCCCCATTCCTCTCCCTATCCAAACTATCTGCTGATTCCACAAATGCTCCACTTTTTTTTAAAATTAATCTAGGCTTGAGCTCTCAAAATCAGAGACCCCCCAACAATAAGAACCTCCATAGTCTGCATACCCATTTGCCTTTGATTTCTCTGAATTTGCCATATAATGTTGTGAAGTCCCTTCTTTTAAAGGATGTGAAGAGAAGCACCCATAGCAATGTTCTTGGTGCTGACTTTCCTACAGGTAAATTTCCTGCTTCTTACTTAGAATCAAAGAAAGAAGCACTAGACATTGGGTCCCTAAATTATTGACCTCCAATTTTTCCAGAGCCTCAACAAAGCTTTGGAGATCAGAGTTTTAAGTAGTATGGAAACAAGATGGGGGAAATGGAAGATTTTTAAAGCTGATTACTGGAAAAGGAAGAAGGCTTCACTTTAGGTTTAAGTTCTGTTTGGTGAGTCAGTCTGGGAGACTGAGAACTCAACCTTAAAGGGTGAGCTTTTACATGGGCTTGCTTTGGAGCTCCCAATTTAGCTTGGGATGTGTTTTACTTCACACTCTAAATTTTCCTCCATTATATGAGAAACTTTAGCAAGAGTAATAGTTGCTGCCACTGATCTGCAGGCTTCTCCCTATGAAAAATAGGTCAAACTTTGCAAGGCATGAGGCTTTCTTTAAGGCAGCCTAACAAGACAGAAGAGCTGAAGGGGACTAAGAAAGGAAGTATGATTTTTCTCTCCTCAACTGAACTACAACCTCATTGAGGGCAAGAGCTGTTTTATGCTAATTACATACCTTCCACAGAACCTAAATGCTGCATGTCTTGGTTTTCTAGGTAACATAAGACATAGGACGATGATCACTCAAGTAGCCGCTGGAGACCAATGGACTCATTCTTCTACAAAGCTCTTAGACTCAAACTCACAATCCAGTCAATCCCCAAGTCCCCAGTTTATTCTGAGGTGACTTGTTGCTTCATGGATCCACTGGGGTTAAAACTTTTGTGGTAACACAAAACTTACCATCTTAACAATTTTTAAGTGTACAGTTCAGTGGTATTAGTTACATTTATAATTTGTGCTATCATCATCACCTTCCATTTCCAAAACTCTTTTCATCTCATAAAACTGAAATTCCCTGTCTATTGGATAATAACTTCTCATTCCTTCCTCCTGCCAACCACTGGCAACCATCATTCTACTTTCTATGCCTTTGATTTTGGCTACTTTAAGATCTCATATAAGAGTGGAAACATGCAAATTTGTTTTTGTGTGTGTGACTAGCTTATTTCACTTAGCAGGTCTGTAAATTTCTTTCATGTTGAAGCATATGTCAGAATTCCCTTCCTTTTTGAAGACTGAATAATATTCAATTACATATGCATAAAACATTTCGCTTGTCCTTTCTTCCATTGATGGACACTTTGATTGCTTCCACATCTTAGCTATTATTAATGCTGCTATGAACATGTGGGTACAAATATCTATTCAAGGCCCTACTTACAGTGGGGTGCAGACCCAGAAGTGGAATTGCTGGTTATATGGTAATTTTATTTTTAATGTTTTGAGGAACTGCTATACTATTTTTTTCTCCCCACAGCAACAGTACGTACCATTTTACAGTCCTACAAACAGTGTCCAAGGGTTCTAATTTTTTTCACATCCTAATCAACACATGTTTTTTCTATTTTTTTGATAATAACCATGTGAATGTGATTTGTTTTCTGTGGTTTTTTTTAAGATTGTTCTAATGTGGACCATTTTCAAAGTCTTTATTGAATTTATTATAGTATACGATATTGCTTCTTTTTTATGTTTTGGCCAGAGGGCATGTGGAATCTTAGCTCCCTGACCAGGGATCAAACCTGTGCCACCTGCATTGGAGGGTTAAGATTTAACTACTGAACTGCCAGGGAAGTCGTTTTGATTTGAATTTCCTAATGATTAGTTAGGTTGAGAATCTTTTCATGTGCTTATTAGTCATTTACATATCTTCTTTGGAGAAATGTCTTTAAGTCCTTTGCTCATTTATGACCTGGGCTGCTTTTTGTTATTGAGTTTTAGGGATTCTCTTTATATTCTGGATATTACTCTTCATCAGACATATGGTTTGCAAAATTTTCCTCCACTCTGTGGATTTAATTTTTATCCTCCTGATAGTGTTTTGACACACAAAATTCTAAAAGTTTCAGGGAATTCAGTTTGTCTGTTCTTCTTCTGTTACTTGTGCTTTTCATATCCTATGCAAGAAATAATCGCCAAAACCAATGATGTCATGAAATTTTGTCATGTATTTATATCTAAGACTTTTATCGATTTTTGGTTTTACACTGTAGTTTCTGACTCATTTTGAGTTAATTTTTTATATGGTATTAGATAAGGGTCCCAGAGAAGGCAATGGCACCCCACTCCAGTACTCTTGCCTGGAAAATCCCATGGGCGGAGAAGCCTGGTGGCCTACAGTCCATGGGGTCGCTAGGAGTCGGACACGACTGAGCGACTTCACTTCCACTTTTCACTTTCACTTTTCACTTTCATGCATTGGAGAAGGAAATGGCAACCGACTCCAGTGTTCTTGCCTGGAGAATCCCAGGGATGGGGGAGCCTAGTGGGCTACCGTCTATGAGGTCGCACAGAGTCGGACACTACTGACGCAACTCAGCAGCAGCAGCAGCAGCAGCAGCAGATAAGGGTCCAAGTTCATTCCTTTTCATGTGGATATTGAGTTTTCCCAGCACATAGATGTTGAAAACTATCTTTTATCCACTTACTGGTCTTGTAACCCTTTGATACCTTGATTTTTTAAGACAACTTATGTAGACTTCCCTGGATGGTAAAGTGTCTGCCTACAACGCGGGAGACTCGGATTCAATCCCTGGGTTGGGTAAATCTCCTGGAGAAGGAAATGGCAACCCACTCCAGTATTCTTGCCTGGAAAATCCCATGGATGAAGGAACCTGGTAAGCTACAGTCCATGGGGTTGCAAAGAGTCAGACACGATTTACCAACTTCACTGTCACTTTCATGTATACTTGTAAGTCTGAAAAAATTCATATTAGGAAGGTGCTATTTTGCCAGTATTATAGATGAGGACACTATGGCTGAAAGAGGTTAAATATCATGCCAAAGATGACACAGAAGAGTGTCTCTGAATCAGCATCACAATTTTAAAAAAAAGTTCATCTTGAAGGCAAATGATGATTGAGAGGTCTATTCTACACATTTATGCTGCTGCTGCTAAGTCGCTTCAGTCGTGTCCGACTCTTTTTGACCCCATAGATGGCAGCCACCACGCTCCGCCATCCCTGGGATTCTCCAGGCAAGAACACTGGAGTGGGCTGCCATTTCCTTCTCCAATGCATGAAAGTGACAAGTGAAAGTGAAGTCGCTCAGTCGTGTCCGACTCTTTGCTACCCCATAGATGGCAGCCCACCAGGCTCCTCTGTCCATGGGATTTTCCAGGCAAGAGGACTGGAGTGGGGTGCCATTGCCTTCTCCTCTACACATCTATAAGGAGATACTAATTGTATTTCTAGGCAAGAAGTTGCATGGTAGCCCATAGGTGGAAAATACATCTGTAGTTAACAACTTCAATGAACTACTCGTTCTTCTAGCTGGTTACACTGTGCTTACACTGTGGCCAAGATAACCTGGCCTGTGATAAAATTTCAGGACCTGTTACAGCTGCCATGGGCTCATGCACAAGACTCCCAGGTTGTGTGAGAAAGCATCAGATGGATTCCAAGAAACTATGCCAAGACACAGACCACATAGGAAACAGGGTATTCTAACAAACTACCCTGAGAGTGGAAAAAGAAGTAACTGGAACATTAAGGCTTTCTTCTAAAACGCAAGTGTTTCATCAAGGCCTGCTCTTTCTAGCACATTTATGACCACGAAAAGAATAAAACATCAACTTAAAAATATTATCTAACTTCACATGCAAAGCCATGTGTGTGTGTGTGTGTGTGTGTGTGTGTGTGTGTATTTGTGTTGCTATGTAAACAAAATCTATATAGCATAAGGGCACAGTGAAGAAGAATTGGGGATGGAGCCTAAAATAGGGGCTAAAGGGCTTAATGTAAAGCAGATAGTACTTTGACAGCCACACATATTCAGAATATCTGAGTACTTTATTATTCATCAGGAAGTATATTCCATCCTTCATGAGTATAATTACCACTACCCCTTACAACATCTCTATGAGAAGTCCCACCCACTTCCATGATACTACTTCTTCTCTTATGTTAAAGTGGGCAACAAGAGAAAAGGTCCTCACTGACCTGAGTTGCTCCTAGCTTGCAGAATCAGACTGAACCCCTGGCCTGTCCCAAACATGCCCTGTGGAGCAGAGTATGGCACCCATTAGATCGAAGCAATTAATGAATGCTGTGCTGATTCAGATTGGTTAATTCCATGTCTCTTGACATTGATATTAACTGTCCTCTGTGGGTAACGCACTTCAGTCATGCTTTGTGCTCTGGCTTCAGCTTCTGTTTGACCCCTCTTATTAAACGTGCTGGTGTCCAGGTCCTATACCTGGCTCTTGATATAATACTGCTGCTGCTGCTAAGTCGCTTCAGTCATGTCCACTCTGTGTGACCCCATAGATGGCAGCCCACCAGGCTCCCCCATCCCTGGGATTCTCCAGGCAGGAACACTGGAGTGGGTTGCCATTTCCTTCTCCAATGCACGAAAGTGAAAAGTGAAAGTGAAGTCACTCAGTTGTGTCCGACTCTTCATGACCCCATGGACTGCAGCCTACCAGGCTCTCCCATCCATGGGATTTTCCAGGCAAGAGTACTGGAGTGGGTTGCCATTGCCTTCTCCCTTGATATAATAAACCATTTCTAAATCATGATATCAGACAAGTGCCATCTGACAGCCTAGTCCTTGAATCTTGCCTATAATCAACCGCTTTCCCTGTCTACAGAGCCTTACTCTGCTCCTTCAGTTAAGAGTTCACACCGGAATATAAACGTTTGTTGATGGGCTGTTGATGAGCATGGTCTCCCTGTTGTTCAATGCAAGAGTCACTTCTTTAAAAGCTTATATGCACTCTGAAAATACTGTTTTTATGCATATAATGAATATACTGAGAAATGTGTCTCTATTTGAGAGAGAAAGAAAGAAAAAGAAATGGGAAGGATGAGAAAAAAATTGAAGAAACTATAGGGAAAGACAAAATCAGCTCTATTGAATTCTAGATTGCCATCTTGTCAAGATTTTTGCAAGATTCCTCTGCCACTCTTTCAATTTTCATTACTTTCTATTTTCTGTGAATACGCATAGAAACAGGTTCTAATTTTATCAGAGGCTTCTCATCAAATCAGACTTTTTATTCTCCCTAGGTTGTCCTAGTCACAAAACGTCTCTTTTCAAAGCCTGCATAATATTAGCTAACTCTAGTGGTGTATAGCTTCATGCACCCACAGTGAAGATGCAAATATTATTCTTTAACCTGACTCTAGCTATCTTTCCTCTGAGAGACTGATATTCTTAGTAGCCAAAATCTTCACAAAACCTCTGAGTTTTACAAAAAAATTTCCTTAATCACTGGCTGTGCAGTCACCCACTTTTTGAACTCAAAGCAAGTCATATCTCTCCTCAGTGTTTTAAGGAAACTCAGATGCTTAATGCTCCTATTTCTGATCTGGTATAATGAATAATTTTCTACATATGAAGGAGATTTGTCTCAAGATGGATTTTCCACTCTCTCTGGAACAATGACAATATAACTGGTCACTACTTCTCACTAGGGCCAGTTGGGATGACCTAATTGCATTGCAGATAAATGGTAGAAGGTTTTCCCAGAGGACCAGTTCACAAAGAGAAGTTCTACATAAATTCACAAATTTGATGTCATTATCCTCTATGTCAAAGCATAAACTGAAGGATGTATTTCAGCGTCGTAACCTCAAATCTAATGGCAAGGAGGAAAGGTCTGGGAGACACATTGAATCTTCTGTTTACTCACTTATAGGAGTAATTTTAAGATCTTCTCTCTCCCAACAATGGCCAAATCTGCACTCGTACACTTCTATTGGGGTTGGATTCAGGTGTGTACTTCTTGAGACTCTAAATGTAACTAGACACTTAGAGCCTGTATAGTGAAGGTGAAAGTTGCTCAGTCATGTCCAACTCCACAACCTCATGGACTATAGAGTCCATGGAATTTTCCAAGCCAAAATGCTGGAGTGGGTAGCCGTTCCCTTCTCTAGGGTATCTTCCCAACCTAGGGTATCTTCCCAACCTAGGGATCAAACCCAGGGCTCCTGCATTGTAGGCGGATTCTTTACCAGCTGAGCCACCAGGGAAGCCCGATCCTATAAAGCCTACTGTTGGCTTAAACTCTGGTATTCTTTCTCAAAGTTGAGGTTACAGAACACCCTTAAAATGTTATGCTGTATATTAATGGGCTTCCCTGATAGTTCAGTTGGTAAAGAATCTGCCTGCAATGCAGGAGACCCTGGTTCAATTCCTAGGTTGGGAAGATCCCCTGGAGAAGGGATAGGCTATCTACTCCAGTATTCTTGGGCTTCCCTGTGGCTCAGCTGGTAAAGAATCTGCCTGCAATGTGAGAGACCTGGGCTCAATCCCTGGGTTGGGAAGATCACCTGGAGAAGGGAAAGACAACCCACTCCAGTATTCTAGCCTGGAGAATTCCATGGACTATACAGTCCATGACTGATTGACTTTCACTTTCAATGGCCAGTAAGTTCTAAAGAGGTCCTACGCATAGTATTTTTTTTTTTTAATCAAAGAATGATATAAAATCACAAGGGAAACTGTATGGACCTACTGTCTGACAGACCTGAGCTCCCAATCCAGACAGAATGCTAGCTAGCTGTGTGGCTCTAAGTCCTGCAGGGATTTATTTATTTATTATCCTATTGATAAGACTTTTGCAAGATTTTCTTAAGATGAAATAAGGAAGATATTTATCACAATGACTTGCATACATTAAGCCCTCAGTAGGAGTATTTGATACATAGGTGTAAAGAGACAGCATTTCCCAATCAAGCCTGCTAAGGTGAAGTCCACATTAAGGGTATGGCTTATAAGGCATTTGAGAGCTCACAGTAGAAGGAAAATGTAATTAGCAATCAGGAAAGATTTCCAGGGGCTGAGGCAGAGTCAAACAGTGGGATTTTGTACTAGATGTAAAGTAATTCAGGGCTTCCCCGGTGGCTCAGTCTGTAAAGGATCTGCCAGTAATGCAGGAAATACTGGTTCAATCTCTGGGTCAGGAAGTTCCCCTGGAGAAAGGCATGACAACCTACCCCAGTATTCTTGCCTGGAGAATTCCATGGACTGAGGAGACTGGAGGGCTACAGTCCATAGAGTCACAGAGTCAGACACAACTGATGTGACTGAGCACACACGCACATACATAAAGTAATCCAGGAAAGGCCAGTAGCATGATCCACAGTGGAACTCAGAAATTCAGGTGAATATGGACAAGAAGGAGAAAATGATTTGGTCAGGAATCGAGAAGGAGACCAATGAACATGAATCTGGAAAGTGGATAGGGATTGGACTAAGATTATTTCTTGTATGAAGAAGAGAGTGTTTAAGGTTTTGGCATGAGGTTGATGAGTCATTGATGATAGGAGAAACGTAGGAAGACAAATCAGACAGTGTAAATCAGGACAGCTGATGGGCAGGTAGGAGGGGTGCCATGAGCAGAATCAGGAGGTGGTGTGTCATGTTATGTGAGTGGGGGGCAGGGGATAGCAAAGAGGGTAAGTGTATTTCTGGGTGCGTGACCCTCAGAAAGAATGAGTAAAGCTTAGGTTATGAGTAGATAGGAGTAGGAAGAATAAAGACAAGACTCACAGTTGATTCTAACCCTTTGCTTTTACATAACAGGAAATGGTAGCTACCTTAACACAACAAGGTGGGTTAAGAGGAAGAAATGCCTTTGTAAAAAAAAAAAATTATAAATACAGAAACAGGTGATCCGTTGCCCACAGTTCACTTCCAGGTGTCCCTAAAGGGTCTGGAATGAAATGAGAACATAGTTTCAGTGAATTCCAACTGGGTTATATAACATATTCTGAATATGAAACAAGATGTAGCATCTTTTCTACTCATGGTAAGGAGGGCGTTTTGCCAAGCAATGCTTGGAACAGCACATCTATTTTGTTGGGCTGAGTCACTGTGCCTTCAGAAACGGTTCTAATCTCAGCTCTGTATGATGGCTGTGGAAAAGTTTACTTCCAGTTTTTCTTTTTTTTTTCCCCTCTCTAAAAGGGATATAATGACATCAACTTGTCCTCCACTGCCACTGCAACACATTTCGAGAGAAGTTCACGTGTTTACTGAGAACATGTTCAAGGCTTCTCTTCCAGTTGCACCTGCGCAATCCTCCCAGAGCACACTGCGGGTGCCTGTGAGGCAGGAAATACCACTGAGCAGGGCAGATATCTTGCTGTATTTGTCTCCCCCCCGGAGACTGTGAGCTCTTAAAGGTTGGGATCCTACTTCTTCATCTCAATAATCCTTGTGTTTAGCACACAGAAAGTAAAAGAATGAATTAAGGAGAGACATGTGTATTTCATTTCACTGTGTAGGGTGTAGGGCCCCCTTGGTTAAAAATCTGGCTTCCTTTCTGTGGGCTCAGCCCCTTTCTGAGAGAAACACAAGGCAACTGGAAAAGGTTGCTTCCTCCTGATCCTTTCCTTTTTCTTAATATAAATATGGTAGCTTCTCATTAAATGAAAGGAGGTGACACTTGTGCATTTCAGTACTACCCTCACTGAAGGACAGGACTAGAAATTAGGTCTGAGCTAAAGAAGAACCCAGATAAGTAACAGTGCCATCAAGAGCACATGTCCGTATACTTGGACCATCGGGCATTTAATGCATGACATACATTCATGCACCTACTGTTACCTTCCAGTAACATCTGCACCTGCATGACATGGATGTATGGGCATTTGGGGGAAAGCCAAATACATCTTTGCCAGGCAGCTGTTTAAATGTTGGAATATAATGACATATGGACTACTGCAGAATGGGACTAAGTGGGAGGCAGTGGAATGGAAGGGTCTGAAAACTATTTCTTAGTCATACATTCTGAAAACCATATACAAGACTGAGGAGTGGCATTTTTATACACCATGATGTTTCCTCTTTTTGTTTAGATTAGGGCTGGTCTTCAATAATGAATTGATATCCTCGGTTTTTTGGTTTTTTTTTTTTTTTTTACTTTCTCAGTGTTCATTATTTTTACATGTTTTAGGCAAGTACTTGGAACGGATTAGGATTGTGTAATACAGGGAAAGGAAATTAATACTAACAAAAATATTTAGCTGCTTTCTTCGCTAACTGATAATGATTAAGAGCTAGATAATTTGCAAATTGGGTAAGAAAACCAACAATGAACCCAATATTTGTGAGTTGAAGCCTGAGTAGGATAATAACTGCATCACAAAATAGCTAAAATGTCTCAAAATTCCCAAAGCTTGTGTGTAGAAGCAGCTTACAAAATTCAAGCTTATGATCTCCTATTAACTGGCTTATATTTTAACTACAAATACAAACCTGTTTAATTATAGAAATTACGATGAGACTTGCAGAAACGGCCAACAACAATAAAATCCTTTGGCATCATCTTATTACTTCACGTGTAGGCACTACTATCAAATTACCAGCCTGATTCTTGCTTACCTATTTCATTTCAGCACAAAGGCTTCTCCTCCAGCAAACTGATATATGAAATCCCATTTTCAGGTAACTGTGGTCATTGGAATGAAGCTCTCAGGGTAATAGAAAACCCATAAACACACACAAACCAAGGCTCCTCCCTCAACCCCACCCAACCCTTAAAAGTCACATTAATAAGAAGGAACATATTGGCAGATTGGAAACGGTATGATGTGTCAGTATATTTAGCTCCCCGATCAAATTATTGGTCGAAGAGTAGAGATCGAGTGGTCTAGGAGAACAACAAGAACTAAAGTGTTTAGATAATTTTCCTGTTGCCTGGGACCCTATTTGGAAAACCTGATACAGTCATTCAATCCACTTTTGGGGCTATCCTGCCTTGTACTTTTGGTTCTGTCCTATATTGCATGGTGTATAGCACCATGGGCAAGAAAACACATGTAGCCATGTGTAATTAACTATGGTGTACAGCAATATATTATCACTGGCTTACAAGTGAGTTTCCAAATGTCTATAGCTGTTTGTATCAGAATTTATTTTATCAGCAAGGAAAGAAAAGATAATCGAATTAATTTAAGCAGAATTTAATACAGGAAACTGAGTACTTAAAATATAGTAGAAGAGTCAAAGCTAGGTTCTACACTGAGCTTTCAGGAATATTTCTGAGACTGACTTGGGTTCTCTAGAGCAGTTATACCCTCTGAAGCCCGCCTGTAGAGCTAAGAAAGGAACTGAGGTCAAGGAGGTACCACTGTAAACACCTCAGTGCCTGTCAACATATTTAGGAAACTGGAAAATGGACAAGCAAAGCCTGGTGTTTTCATGGCCTTCACCTCTTCTCTGTTAAATCTCATAGGTATAGATTTGACTGAACTTAATTTATGTTGCATTCTAACTGCAAGGTAAACAGAGAACATAGTTTTAGTTTTCCAAAATTTTTATAATTGGAGAAAGATGTAACAAAGACTTAGTGGTCTGGTCCTCTGTATCTTCCAGAGAATTGGAAACTAGCAACTATTTGTGGTCTTCCATATTCAGGCAGTGGCCCCAGAAACTTTAACTGCAACACTTTAATTTCATTTAGTTAGAGGAGCAACAGATGCTGTTTGGCTTAGGCCTAGAAGAATATATAGATGATTTATGCATGAAGATGTTTTAGGGTAGAACAGGATGGATTAACCAGATGAAGGAAGTAACATCATTGCCCTTAATGCTAAAAGGGACACATTTGGGGCTGAAGTGGCATCTTCTCATGTTGGCCCAGGTCCAAGAAGAGCAATGTAAGGCATTATATGTGATGGTGGTCAGAGCCCCAAAACTTCCTTAACTAAGGTCAAATCTACCTATAGATTTAGAGGGAACAAGAATAGACAGCCATCTCTACAGTTCTCAACTACTGTGGAAAATTGCTTCTCCTTTGAGCCCTAGTTTAAGACTTTTTAAATCAAAATTTTACCAGGGTTTCTTGGCCTTCTTTGCCTCCAGACTCCTATAACACTAACTGTCCTTACCGCATGTTTAGTACTTTTGCTCAATAGTTGATTCCTGTGTATTACACAGGTATTTCATGTTTAAGTGTTTTTCACTTCCCCTAAATGGAGGGAAATATGACATCTTTAATTTTGTCCCCCTCGCCTCCACCCCATTCTGGACACCTGTTCTTTCTTGGAAAAGGAGGCTTCTAATTATTTTGCTTGTGTTTTAAAAGTAGAATGTCTTATTCTTCAGGTCACTTCTCTTTTCCCTCATTTCACTGTGCCTCTGTGCCTTGGTGTATGACTTTGCAGATACTCCGGACTCTCTAGTCCCCTCTCAGAGCTCCCATTGTCTTTATTACTTTCTCACTTGCTATGGTTTCTTTACGCTTATTTCACCTTAAGCCAGTCACTCCTTGCTTTCTGTATTTCCTTTCCCCACCCTAGTTCACAGACTCTAACTTTGGCTCAGTTCCCACTTTTTCTATATTTTTGTGCTTTATCCCATTTGTCTCCTTAATTGGGGTCCCTAGATTTGTTTGTTTGTTTCTGCCTCTGCATCTGCTACCTTCTGTGCTTCTGTTGTTTATTTCACTCTACATACATATGATCTCCATTTTTATTTTTTCCTCTCTGCACTTCACTTGCTTGTTCCCGTTCTGTGCCACTCCCATCACCCACCCTGTTATGTTACCTTTCTGTTTATCCGGCCTTATTCACATAAAGCCTCTCACCCCTTTCAGCATAGAGGAAGACCGACAGGAGACTTCACTTTTTACACCTTTGTCTCTATCCAGGGCTCAGGACCTGATGAACAAGATCCATCTCAGATGCAAGATTCCTACCATCTATCACCTCCAAATCCAGGTCTACCTCCCTGCTGCAGTCTTTGCGAAGATAATTCAGCACAGGCACAATTTGTTTTGAATTTCAACCCAGAGGAGTTTAAGAAAAAAATCTCAGTGTTGGGCTGTGCTGTCTATGACAGAGATTCTTGGTTTACCAGCTACCTCTGGAGACATCTTCAAAGGGAAGAGTCTTCTCATTAGTCCTATAGTGTCTGTAATGTGCACACACATACACACAAACATACATACATGCATTCATACATATATACAGCATGGGACTTCACTCTCTATCCATGTGTGTAGTTATTTGTATAAGTGCACACACATACATATATATATATGCACATATATATAAATAAACACACATATCTAAAGTGTATATATATATACACACTGAATATTTATATGCATACATATTACATATATAATACACACATATGTAACATACATATGCATTGTATACACAATGTTTTATATATATGTTTCTTGTATTTGAAATTATAATAATTCAGTTAAGCATTCAGTGAGAGCTTTATAATGAGAAAAAGAAATAGTCTCTATCAAATTCATGATTGTCTATTTAGAGAATAAAAACTAACAATGCTCTGAAATTTTATCATACTTTAAAGATGTTTACACCACTTCACATTAAATTATTTTATCTCTACCAACTGACTCTTTTACTGTTGCTCTGTTTCCTTATACATTTTCTTCAATCTCATAATATATTCCTGTGAGCTGAGAAAAGTACTAGCAGGGTAGAATGAAGGCAGATTGTATTATCTAATTTTCAAAGTGGAGAAACAAGGACAGGACCTGGTAAAATTACTTACTGAATTTGCTCTATCAAACAGGTGGGGAGCTGACACCTAACCAATGCCCCTCCTTCACCTTTCACATCACATTTCATCCAGATTTGTTGCCCCAGTTTAGAAATCATCCAAAATCAAAGTGTACTTCAGGATCCATTTTGGGATCAGACTGGAATTACAGGATTTTATTTTCCAAGTTTAGCTCAACAAAAATCTGATTTTAGAAGCCAAAATCACAAAGATAAATGCATGAGATAGAATGGATGGAGCTGTGTTTCAAATACCTACGTTTAGACATTCAGCAAAATAAGAGCTGAGGCAAAAGGCATTTGTTGAAGCCCAATAATTTTCAGTACCACAGATATTTCACATGGCAGGAATTTAAGGGGAATCTTTACATCCTAAATATATTTTCCATACAAATCAATCTTGGCAATAATTATAAAATAAATTACCACAGAAAAATCCCCCTAAATTTTAGAATTTGAATTGTCATACTTCATTTCCCAAGATGTGTAAATATTGATAATTTATGCCTGTGTTTGGAAGTATTAATGTTAAGAGACTTTTGGCTTAATAGAGGCATTGGAATCCACAAGGTATATGGAAAACAGTAAAAATAGAAGAAATAAAGTTTTATTTATAAACTCTACACCAAAACAATGGGTGCTAAAAGCTCTCCTTCCCACTCACTTTAATTTCAACAGGGTACCTACCTGGTAAGAAGGTAGAAAGTGGTTAAAGAATAGCCCTAATTTAAAAAGAAAATTCACTGCAAAATAAAGTTAACTTGCATAATTTCCAGATTGTCACGGGAACTATCAAAGGCTCAACCATTTGGGGATATCGAGGTGAGTCTGGAAAATATCTTGCTTTGAAGATGTCTACATATTTATGCTCTTAGAGGGAGCATGCCTAGCCATGGCAGACAGCTATCCCAACCAAGTCCTCACTCCTGTCCCGTAATGACCTGCTCTGGGACTGTGCTTCAATGCAACCACATTGAAGACTGAAGATTGGAATGGCTTCCCACAACCAGTCAACCCTGCTTTTCCTCACCAAAGTCGACCCAGACAACCTTACTGATACATATTAATGGCTGAAGTTACAATACTCAGGGAAAAACATGATCTCAATTTGGCTACATATTAAAAATGCTGGTCCCTGTTGTCTTACCTAGTACTCTTAATTGCGTACATTTAGCCCTCAATTGTAGGATAATTTTGCTTCATATATTGAAAGAAACAGCTCCAGCCTTGGCTATTTTGGAATACAAGTCTCCAATATGACTCTGTTTTCTAAGTAGACATTAATGATTCTAAAACTAATATTCATTGTTTGAAGAGGCAGAGCAGCCTTGGCATTTACTTAACCTTTTGTCTCATGTATGAGACTGAGTCAGCCTAAATCCTTTTCTTAATTAATATCTTTTCTTTTTATGGCCAACGTTATTTATTGAACAATTTGCATGTAACAATTAGAGCCGTGAGAGCTTAAGAAAACTCTTCCAGCTCAGAAGTCCACTTTTGCTGATTTTTGTTTATTTGGTTTTTTAACGGTGTTCTGATTATACAAACTCAGGGAAAGCTTAGCTGAAGCAGTAGGGGAATAAGTTACTGCAGACACTTCCTATGTAGGTGATCCCTTCTGCTGGAGCCCAGAGGGAAAGAAGGAAAATATTCCTTCTTTTGGGAAAGAAAAAGATGTGATTTATGTAGGAAAACTGTTGCCACTTTGCAAAGAATGTGGATTTTGCTTCATTTAAATGTCTTCAGAAAATTCATGTAAATATTAACCATTGTCTACAGGGGTGAGGCAAAGCTCTAAATAAATCAGTATACTTAAGGAACGAAGTGTTATTTTAAAGTTTTTCTCTTTTTAAACAACAGGATAAAAGTAATAAACTGTTAAAAATTCCATCTATAACCCACAAATGCCAACAAAACAAATGACTATTTGCCATCTTCTTTCAAATTCCTATCCATAGAAATTCATAAATTTGGCATAAGTATAATCATAGTATAGAAATGGTATTTTTATATATAGTATGCTTTTCATTTTTTTGATATATTACTTCCAATCTGTCATATTGAATAGGTGCTGAGTATTCAAATAATTGGATTGCTCAGTAACTCAATCAGCTCCATTTGGGGGGTACTATAAATGGCAACCCACTCCAGTATTCTAATCTGGAGAATCCCAGGGACAGAGAAGCCTGGTGGGCTGCTGTCTATGGGGTCGCAGAGAGTTGGACACAACTGAAGCGACTTAGCAGCAGCATATTCTTTATAGGGCTTCTCAGATGGCATAGTGGTAAAGAATCTGCCAGCCAATGCGAGACACAGAAGATGAGGTTTTGGTCCCTGGGTTGGGAAGATCCCTTGGAGGAGGAAATGGCAACCCATCCCAGTTTTCTTGCCTAGGAAATCCCATGGGCAGAGGAGCCTGACAATCTACAGTCCATGGAGTCACAAAGACTTAGACACGACTGAGCGTGTGCACACACACACATGCACACACACACATGTATACACACACACATGCACACACACACACACACTCTTTATAATGTTTGATATTTAGTGTAATATTGCAATAAACATCTTTGAAGAATACATCTTGTCCATTTTTTGCCATAGGGGTAGAATTATTGAGGGAAGCAATATGTTCACCTCCTTCTTTCTGGTAACGATATTTCACAGTGTATTNCACACACACACTCTTTATAATGTTTGATATTTAGTGTAATATTGCAATAAACATCTTTGAAGAATACATCTTGTCCATTTTTTGCCATAGGGGTAGAATTATTGAGGGAAGCAATATGTTCACCTCCTTCTTTCTGGTAACGATATTTCACAGTGTATTTTTGTCCATCCATGTGTAGCATTAGTTTCATAACCTTGCCTTTGATACACATTTTTAAAAAAATTAAATTTTTGAAGTTGTGCTAAATGGATATGAGTTAAACAATACATTTTCTTAGTAACTTAGCTTATACTCCCAAATCTAGAATTGTTAAAAATCATTTTATCAAAAGCTTGATTCTTCTTCATAATTAGTACTTTGAGCAAAACCAAATATTTTTCAACTTTAAGGTACTTCTAAGACCTCAAGCTTACTCTTAAATCACTAAACACCAATAATCATCTAATACTCCTAGTGGAACTGTAGAAGTTACAGAAGATATTTATGGAGGTATTTTGATTTACATTTTAAATTGTACTTAATATGAACTTATGGTATGATTATTTCCCCCTTTCTGAGAAGAAACCAGAGGGTTCAAACTTCTCATTTGAGGGCTCTAGTAAATCAAGGTTTTACTCTAGAAAATGAAATTTTTTCCTTTCCCAGCTGGCATCTCAAAGACATTTCAAGCACTCATATTACCAGATATTAAGCACTTCAGCAAGAAATTATCTAAATTTCCCAATTTGCTCCTTAAAGTCTGCTTGCAGGCTCTTTTCATATTTACCTGTAGAGGGCAGATTGTCTTGGGCACATTCCTGAATTTACTCAGGTAGTAGAAATACCTCTATGTGATTCCAACGCTCTCAACATATAACAGACAAGAATACCAGTTCATCACAGCAGTGTGTCACATTTTCTGGAGAAAGGTTTTTTGTTAGTAATTCCTAGCAAAAGGAAGAGCTAAAGGTCTAATTAAAGATTAGAGATTGCTTATATAAATATTGATTAAGAGTAAAAAATAGGTGAATAATTTTGCATGTTAATAACACTGCAATGAACACCCTTGAACAATTCTCCTTACAGTATGAGAATATTTCCCTAAAGTAAACACACAGAAGTGACCACCACTGGTGGCTCAGATAGTAAAGAATCTGCCTGCCATGCAGGAGACTCAGGTTGAATCCCTGGCTTGGGAAAAACCCCTGGAGAATGGAATAACAACCCACTCCAGTATTCTTGCCTGCAAAATTCCATGGACAGAATAGCCTGGAGGGCTACAGGTCATAAAGAGTTCAGCAAGACTGAGTTACTAACACACACACACACACACACACACACAAGTGACATTGCCAGGTGATGGAAAATGGACATCTTCAATGTCTCTCATTATTGCCAAATTTCTCTCAGAATGGTTTTAATCATGTTCTTAACATGGTCAAGATCCTTGATGTTATCAGACTTTCAGCTTTTGCCTAATAGATTTAAAATGACATTACCTTATTTTTATAATTTACATCTGTTAATTACTAATGGAATGAAACATTTTCCCCCTATTCAGTCATGAATAGGGCTTCCCTTTTCATTCTAGTTTTATAAATTTCAGAGGAATGAAATTACCTTGCCTCAGTCTCCACTGCCCTCCTCAAGACATCTAGAAAAGCCTTGGGCTCTGCCTTCTCAGCATGTGGCCTTTAAAGGCAATTACTTCTGTAGGGTTGAGAGTCAAAAATGGTTGTCTGAGGAAGCCTTACAAACAGCAGTGAGTATAAGAGAAGCAAAAGGCAAAGGAGAAAAGGAAAGATATACCCATTTGAATGCAGAGTTCCAAAGAACTACAAATAAATAGAGGAAAACAATAGAATAGGAAAGACTAGAGATCTCTTCAAGAAAATTAGAGACACCAAGGGAACATTTCAAGCGAAAATGGGCACAATAAAGGACAGAAATGGTATGGACCTAACAGAAGCAGAAGATATTAAGAAGAGGTGGCAAGAATAATACACAGAGGAACTGTACAAAAAAGATCTTCATGACCCAGATAATCACTATGGTGTGATCACCAACCTAGAGTGAGACATTTTGGAATGTGATGTGAGCATCACCACAAACAAAGCTAGTGGAAGTGATGGAAATCCAGTTGAGCTATTTCAGTTCCTAAAAGATGATGCTGTTAAAGTGCTGCACTCAATATGACAGGAAATTGGAAAACTCAACAGTGGCCACCGGACTGGAAAAAGTCAGTTTTCATTCCAATCCCAAAGAAAGGCAATGCCAAAGAATGCTCAAACTNCCAGGAGAAATATCAATAACCTCAGTATGCAAATGACACCATCCTCATGGCAGAAAGTGAGGAAGAACTAAAGAGCCTCTTGATGAAAGTGAAACAGAGTGAAAAAGTTGGCTTAAAGCTCAACATTCAGAAAACTAAGATCATGGCATCTGGTCCCATCACTTCATCACAAATAGATGGAGAAACAGTGGAGACAGTGTCAGACTTTATTTTCTTAGGCTCCAAAATCACTGCAGATGGTGACAGGAACCATGAAATTAAAAGACGCTTGCTCCTTGGAAGGAAAATTACGGTCAACCTAGACAGCATATTACAAAACAGAGACATTACTTTGCCAATAAAGGTCCATCTAGTCAAAGCTATGGTTTTTCCAGTAGTCATGTATGGATGTGAGAGTTGGACTGTAAAGAAAGCTGAGCATGGAAGAACTGATGCTTTTGAACTGTGGTGCTGGAGAAGACGCTTGAGAGTCCCTTGGACTGCAAGGAGATCTAACCAGTCCATCATAAAGGAAATCAGTCCTGAATATTCATTGGAAGGACTGATGCTCAAGCTGAAGCTCTAATACTTTGGCCACCTGATGTGAAGAACTGACTCCTTGGAAAAGACCCTGATTCTTGGAAGGATTGAAGGCATGAGGAAAAGGGGACAACAGAGGATGAGATGGTTGGATGGCATCACTACTCAGTGGATATGAGTTTGAGTAAACCTCGGGAGTTGGCAATGGACAGGGAGGCCTGGCATGCTGCAGTCCATGGGGTCACAACGAGTCGAACACGACTGAGTGACTGAACTGAACTGAGAGTCAAACTATTTAGTCAACTATCATTGCACCAGAAGACAAGTCCACCAACCTGTTAACCAATCAATATGTCATTCCACCAATACGGCCCCACTCCTGCAAGTTTTAGATGACATTTCTATCTTTAAGCAATGAAGACAATCTAGAAGTTCATATAATTTTCTGTTACCATGCTATATGTTAGTTATTATGTAGTATTTTATCTGACATCAGATATTGATGAGATTGGATGAGACTATGAATAGGATGAGGTAGGATGTTACTTAGAAGAAAGTGAAAGGCATTGGTTTTAACAGATGGTAAGCACCTTAGCTCAGCTGGTAAAGAATCCACCTGCAATGCACGGGACCTGGGTTCAATCCCTGGGTTGGAAAGTTGTTTTGGAGAAAGGAAAGTCTGCCTACTTCAGTATTCTGGCCTGGAGAATTCCATGGACTGTATAGTCCATGGGCTCTCAAAGAGTTGGACACGACTGAGCAACTTTTGCTTTTGCTTTCACTCTTCAAGCACTTTAGGATAGGAATTATGTCTGACAATAATAGTAATAGGGTGATAGTTATTTGTCTATAATATATTAGGAATGATGTTAAATATTTTTATGTACAATATTTCATTTACTTTCATGAAAGTACAGTGAGGTAGGCATGCTCTCCCTTTAACAGATGAAGAAACTGAATATTTACATGCATAAAACATCTTTAAAAACCAATGTCACAAAAAAGGAGAAAAGATTTAAATAGGCAATTTACTGAAGAGATATTGGTGCAAAGAATCTCAACATTATTACCCATTATTGAAATACAGATATAAGCCATAATAAAGTACCTTTGCCCAACTATTAGAATGACTTAAGTTAAAAATGACTGATGACACTCAGTGCTTAGTGCCTGATTTGTGTTGAGGTTTGACAGTAAACACAAATTTAAAAAAAAAAAGAATATTGATCAACTAAAAGTGTTATACATTGTGGTGGGAAAACAATATGGTACAATCACTTTGAAATTCTTTGGCAATTTCTTTTGAAGCTATTCACTTACTATATGACCAAGTGATTACAGTCTTAGATATTTATGTAAGAGAAGTGAAAATATACACCCACACAATGGACAATATCTACACACAAATAGTTGTAGTGGCTTTGCTCAAAATCATCAAAACTGGAAACATTACAAAAATCTATCAACTAGTAAATCCCAAAAAAATGGAATACTACTCTGCAATTTAAAAGATATGTACTTTTCATACATAAAACAGAATAAATCTGAAAAGCATCATGCTAAGTGAAAGAAGCCAAACAAAGGGTTATAGTTTGCATGATTCTATTTATGTATCCTTTGGAAAATATAAAACTAGAGAGTCAGAAATTAGATTAATGATTACCTGGGGATGGGAATCAGAACAGGACTTTGACTACAAAGGATCAATAAGAAACTTTCTGGGAAGACAGAAATGTTCTTTACATTAGTTGTGATGGTCTTCATATGCCTATACACTTTTATCAGAATTCATCAAACTGGAACTTTAAAAAAGATAAATTTAACTGTATATAAACTGTATATAAACTCTATTTTAATAAACTCTGGCTTTTAAAAAAAGTTCCTGGGGAATGGTTTTATATATATATATATATATATATGAATTCCCAGTATCTTAGAATAGGGCCTGGCACATAGTAGGCATTCAACAAATTAGTATTGAGTTAATTAAGAAGAAAGATGCTGCCTTGATCATGATAATAACATATTTTGCCTATTTCCTAATTTTCTTTAGAATAGTCCAGCCATGATCACTCATCCCTGGCACCATTTCTGTAAACTCACACTTAGACAAGTGATATTTCTGTGAAGCTGACCCGTGAGTAATTTCTGAGTAGGTATTAAAATACCCTCACATCTACAAGTCTAATATATTAATAAATGTGCTGTTTTCAATAAGACATCTAAATTTGCATGCACCATCCTACTTGTTATGTTCAGTACTCAATTTTTTAATGTTTCTTGGACACTAGCCAGTACGTCTGAGTCCCTAGTTAGTTCATCTATTACTTTCTCGCCACAATAGATTTGGGTTTCCGCCAAGAAATGGACTAATATTGCATACAAAACTCTATAATGTATTTCCTGATTTTCTGATATTTCCTTTCTGAGTGACAGGGGGCCGGGGGGAGGGTGGTGAATACACACACACACATGCCACACACACACAAATCCTATCTATACACACAGTCTATCCAAGGTAGGTAAACATTTTTTATTGCCATTATTAATATCAGATGCCTCCTATAATCCAAATGTTTGCCTGTCCATTTACGTGATCCTCTCACCCTGAGGACTGGAAGGGAACAATGAGTTGTAAAATCTGATAATGATCAAAGATGATGCCTCTATGTGGGGAAAAAAAAAAATCAAGATTGTAGGAGCCCTCATTTCCACAGGAAAGTACATCGTCTGCATATCATTTGGCACATTCTCAGTGTCTTAATTTCAATGGTTCCCAAATGAGATGCTCTTGAAGCTGGAAAAGGTTCTGTGTTGAAGAGGGGGCATTTGCCTCCCCCACCTTTATTCCCTTAAAACATAAGTGCAAAACTAATGAATCCTATTAAAGATACTTCTAGAAATGCTTCTGATTTGTATCTGATGACTAACTAACCTATTATTGCACTTCTTGGGCAGAGATTAATGGGAAATTCTTAAAGAATAAAGACTCTAACAAGCTTTAAAAATATGTGTGGGCCTGGGCTGTATCATGTGACCTCAGAAAGCCGAACCCTGGCTGTTAATATCCTTGACTAATGAACCAAGGCTACAGTCTGTGCTTGCAAAGTGTCAAGAAATAAGTAACCAGAGAGGTGACCTTTTAACATGCTTCTAAATGTAATTTTTAACAGAACAATGTCAATAAGTTCAAAATCCCATATGCTTTTGATCTGATATGAAACTGCGATGCATCAATATCAGACGGCAAAAGGAAGGAAAGAAGAAAAGCTGGAGAGAAAGAATAAAAAAAGGATCTAAAAGGATAATCTACAGCTATGACACTAAACACTTTTCCTTCGTGAAGGTAAATATATAAGAAATCCTGGTTTACTATTTCAACATTATCACCACCATGAATATGTAACTAACAATAAAAATCACAGAGTATTTCTACTAATTCCCTTCACAGCTTTTATCAATGTCTAAATCTTAGATATATTGGTTGACTCGGAAAATATTCTTCTCCCCTTCCAGCTCCTGAATTTTCCATGATTAGATTTAATCCTAGAATGTAGACTCTAGTGTTCAATAGATTTTGTGTCAATTTCCAGTTCTGGCACAAACTGTGTGACTATTTATATTGCTTGAGTTCTGTAGAACCTCAGCCTTTTCCTCTATAAAATGGGAACATTAATAGGCTCTTTGTTGGATCACTGTGAAAATTAAATGGAAAAAATTGTATGAATCTTTTTAGCACAATGCCTGTTAAATCAGAAGAGTTTTGAACTGTTATTATTGCCATGACCACGAGTATTAGTTTGTTATTGATATTATTACTAGAATTTCCTCTATTCAATTCCTATTATACCACCTTTCCCATTAAAGGACTATAAGGACTATCTGTTTAAATATAGTATCATAACCTTCTTTGTACTCCTCACAGTGCCCACCAAAGTGCCTTGGGTAGCTGAAAATGTAAAAAAAAAAAAAAAGTGTGAGCATAATACATTTCATGTTTAGGCCCTGCTAATTATGTTACTTTACAATATCAAATATATACTTAATATGGCTAAAGACAAACAAAGAGAAAAAGAAGTTTTAAAGTGTGTACTATTGGAGAGATTTACTTTTTTTCCCCCCCATTTTATCTCTTTACTCAGTGATAATGCCATTATTTAAGTGTATCAAAGTTTCAGTGAACTTGACTTCAAGACCAAAAAAAAGCAATAAAAATGTGTTTAAGATATCTGTTTAAAAAATGGTCTGTCAGCCAAAGAAAGATCATTCTTTTAGTACCTGTAACATTCTATCTTTCCAAATGGCTAATAGTAACATTTGGGGTATTTTGGATACCGTAGTCTTTAACATTCAACTCTACCAACAATTCATGACTGTTCTCTTTCAACTCCAACTGGACCAGCAAATGTTGATGGGTGTTCTTCAGTGGATCAATTCTAAGCTAGATTCTCTCTCTCCGGGGATTTACAGTGGCGGGGCATTACAGTATCATATGGTTAAGTACTAAGGCAGAGCAGCTAATTCTTCCTGAGAAAGAAAAGAGTAGTGAACAGAGCTTTAGCTGTTTAGAATTGGAGCTGAGTCTGAAAACAGCCACTGATTAATTTATTCAGCATAGCATAAGTGGCCAAATGATGCAGTAGTGAAGAGCAAGAACTCAGGAGCCTGACTGCTTGTGTTTGGATCCTGGCTGTGCCACTGGCTGGCCATGTGTCCTGACAGAATATATACCTCTACATGCCTTAGTTTCCAGGCTTCCCAGGTGGCATTAGTGGTAAAGGACCCGCCTGCCAATGCAGGAAACATAAGAGATGTGGGTTCGATCTCTGGGTAAGGAAGAGGGCATGGCAACCCAGTTCAGCATTCTTGCCTGGAGAATCCCCAGGGACAGAGGAGCCTGGTGGCCTACATTCCACAGGTCGCAAAGAGTCAGACTCGACTGAAGTGACTAAGCGCACGTGCACACCTTGGTTTCCTCACCTGTGTACTGAAGACAACAAAAGAACATTTTTATGGGTGTGCTACTAGACTAAATAAGTTGTTTAGCATGTGGTAATCATCATAGAAGTATGTATAGATAAATAAACGAACAGGTAATCTTTTCTGACAATCCTTCAATAGATCCANACCTGTTTGTGGTTTTTGTGCTTAAAAACTGCTCTGTAATGGCTGTTCGGGGTTCGTTCCTCCCTGGAGGTGACTGAACCCTGGCGCGCCAGCCCAATAAATCCTCCTGCTGTTTGCATCGAATCCGAGTCTTGGTGATCTTTGGAGCGATGGGTCCTAGGAAAAGACCGGAAGGTCTAACAGCTGCTGTAGTGGTTCTCTTCATATCTGAACTAAAGTAGTTTCAGTCAAGAAGCAAAAGCTACAGGGATTGAGAGAGACTTTTCTAGGATGAAATTGACATACCCAATTGAGTTTGGGTTGTAGGCTTGGAGAGGGATGAGTAGTAAAGAAAATAAAATAGGGGCCACAAGACAATGAGATTTAAGACGTTAGCAAGCCCAACTAGTTCAATTTTCTTGCTACTTTTTTTTTTTTTTTTNCTACAGGGATTGAGAGAGACTTTTCTAGGATGAAATTGACATACCCAATTGAGTTTGGGTTGTAGGCTTGGAGAGGGATGAGTAGTAAAGAAAATAAAATAGGGGCCACAAGACAATGAGATTTAAGACGTTAGCAAGCCCAACTAGTTCAATTTTCTTGCTACTTTTTTTTTTTTTTTTTTACCCCATCTGGTTCTTCTTATTTTAGAAGTCTTGGAGTTTGAGGCATCTCTCCTGATTCCTGGATTTTACTCAGAGAAATCCTTCACTAAACATGAAGAAGGTAAGATAATCTATCTCCCTAAGAGGAATGAGAAAGGCCTTTTCTTTTGGAATATTTAAAGCATGGCATAATTGTTAGGAGGTGAGGAAAGGGAGAGCAGGGGTCAAGGAGGGAAACAAAACACTCTCCAGAACTTTCTACAAAGCCAGAAGAGAATTCTCAGATCCTCCAAAGGAGGCCAAGACTTTTACCCCTCCTTGCTGAATTCCCCCTGGGAAGGGTTTGCAGTCCAGAGCTTAACCCCTGACAATTCCTGGGTGGGCTTGTCTAGCCTGAGGCAGAAGCCAGTCCTGTTGGCCAGACTGAAACAACTTTTTAAAATCCTAAGAGAGAAATTGGATTTGGAGGAGTCTGTTTGACAAGAACTGTAAATAATTTTTTAAATCTAGAGGCAGAGAAAGGGGGAGGGGAAAAAAGGGTATTTCATATCTGTCTCTACTAAACCAGTAAATAAATACAGAAAGACTCAGATACTTCTCACTCATTGTTTTTAAAGTGTTAGCTGACAGGAGCTAATACAATTAAGGACTACCTACTATCAGTGCTCCTTTTGAATTTAAATGAAGAAATTCTCAATGATAGAGGATCCCTCAGGGCCCAGATGAATCTCCGTTTTAGAGTTGAGCTTCAAGAATGTGAATATTTTCAGGCTATTTGTGTTTATGTACCAGTCCATCCTAAAGGAGATCAGTCCTGAGTGTTCATGGGAAGCACTTATGCTGAAGCAGAAACTCCAATACTTTGGCCACCTCATGAGAAGAGTTGACTCATTGGAAAAGATCCTGATGCTGGGAGGGATTAGGGCAGGAGGAGAAGGGATGGCAGAGGATGAGATGACTGGATGGCATCACCAACTCAATAGATGTGAGTCTGAGTGAACTCCAGGAGTTGGTGATGGACAGGGAGGCCTGGCGTGCTGCAATTCATGGGATCGCAAAGAGTTGGACATGACTGAGCGACTGAACTGAACTGAACTGATGTGTGCGTGTGAGTGTGTGTGTGTGTGTGTTAGTCACTCAGTTTTGTCTGACTCTTTGTGACCCCAGGGACTGTAGCCTGCCAGGCTCCTCTGTCCATGGGATTCTCCAGGCAAGAATACTGGAGTGGGTTGTCATGCCCTTTTCCAGAGGGATGTTTGACTCAGGGATCAAATCCATTTCTCCTCCATCTCCTGGATTGCAAGCAAATTGTTTACCCACCTACACACCGTATATATGTATGGGCTTCCCTGAAGCCTCACTCAGATGGTGAAGTACTGAAGTAACTGAGCACGACCACTCATATACATACATATATATACATATTCTCAAAGAACATTTCCCAAACAGACTGAGCAGTCTACATCATCTTTATTGTCTTCCATTGTCATGATCAGCAATCACTGAGCCCGTTTTGAAGCTAGGTTGCCTGATTTGCAAGAATTAACTCACTATTATCATAGCCATATTGCTGATAAAGAAACTGAGTTTTGCAGTTAAATTCAGTCAACAGCTCTGTGAGATCAAGTTATTGGGAAGCTGCTAGCAACCAGGGACCCCGCCAGAGGCTTTCAAACCCAGAAGCTTTCAAACGTTCAGATGGGTATTATTTTCCCCATCTCACAATAGAGTTCAAGGAGCTCTGTACCTTGCCCAAGGTCATCCTGTTTGTAATGCAAATGCCCCAGTTGTCCTTCATTTAAACCAAATACAATTTCTCCCAAAATACATAGAGTGTGTGGAAGGCTCTGTTTCCTTTCCAATAGATATTTGTTGTTTCTTCCCTGTGAGTTCAGAGAGGAGGTGAAAACTAGGTATGTCCCTGTCTATCCTCTTGATCAAATTAATCATTGAAATCTCATTACCTTTGCCAGCAAATGATCTAAATATGGCCAGATGACTGATTTACTTCTGATTTACAAGGTAAAGTTGGAGGTCTGCTGAGGAGGACAATACTCCTGGAATAAAAATCACAAACCTTCAAAACGACAAGACCTTTGCCAGGCTTCCCTCTGGAAAGCAGAAGCAAGACTTGGAGCTGTAGCAGCCATCTTTTGGTTCTAAAATAACAACCATAGGAGGCAAGTCCCAAAGGCAGTAGACAGAAGATAATAGAGAACAAAGAGATAACAACCAATGCCTGTGCCCATTTTGACATTTCCGAGTCACTGCACTGAACTTGGACTATGTAAGTCTGCTGCTAGGTTTTCTTTGCTCACTTTTTGCCATTTAATACTTCCCTAACCAAGGCATAGAGCTGCTGGTCTTGCCTGTGGTTGTGGAACAGAGCAAAGATTCTATCCACCAAAGGTAGCTCATCACCCAGGATTTACTTGTACTAATCAATTTACTTGTACTAATTTTCAGCTTTTTGTTGCAGAGTACTTTCTGGTTTAGAGGAATGGCTGAGAAACAATGATGATATGCCACAGGACTGGTAATAGCTAACTGCGAGTACATTCTAAGGTAAAAGGAAAACAAAAGTAAGCTGCCGCCAGGAATCCCTGGTCAAATACTACATAGGCAATGTTTAGATTAGATTACATCAACATTATGACAAACGAGCTAACTACACGCATTAGCTTTACTTGAGTATCTACCCTGTACTCCATGTCATGCTTAGCATTTTATATCTACTATTTGATTTGAATATCACTTTTAGGTGATTGTTGTATCAAGCACTATTTTAAAAGACAAGAAGTAAAGCTTAAAAGTAATAACTGGTGCAACCACAGATATCTTGAAAGCGGTACAGTCAGGATTTAAATAAAGGTCTTTCTTATCACAAAGGTACATGATGTCTTTAAAATAAATCAATGAATCGATTGTCACACCAGTGGTTGATGTCTTTTATTGACTGATTATCCGAATGAACTGTGAACCCCATTGAAAATCAAGTGCATCAAAGTTGTTCAACTAAGGGGCCATATCCATGAAGACTGTTGTACATTGCAAGACTGGAATCCCATGGACCGTGTTTCCTTTTGATATCCTGTTACCTGGGTCTTGCGTAGTTCACTTCAGTTCAAAAAACCATCTCACCTTTGCCTTGAGGATGTAAAACTGACCTACAGACACTCCTTGCCTTCGAGTTGATTTCAGTCTACCTGTGAAAACAAATGTGTGCCTAAGTAGCATGCCTGGCACCGTGGAGGTGCCATAAATAGTGCAGGAATAAACAGCTGGGATAAATTAATAAATAGGCAAAGCACCTGGCGGACTAGATTTTGTTTTATTTTCAGTAGTGGATTCTCACTGCATCACCCTTAAGGCTTCGGTAAGTGTCTCATGGCTACAAGCTATTTCTCCCTCAATTTGATTTTGTAGTACTAACTGCAAGAAAAAATAGCTCATCAAAAGAAAACACTTTCCTGTCCAAGAGCACAGTGCCTGGTTGTGTCACTGATATCTCTGCCACATGCCCCTCAACCACATGGATGGCAAGAGAGGCCTCAGTGCAACATGTTGTCACTTGGTTGTCATTCCAAAACCATCATAGGGCTGCTGACCCTTGCTGTTAATGCTTTCAGGGAAAGAAACACACAAAGCACTTGAAAAACTACCTTGTGGGATGATCTAATTGTTAGGTAACTGAAAATACCAGTGAAAGACTGAAAATATTCATGATGTGTATTTGACTTAGAATTTATATTTGAAACTGACCAGGTAAGAAATATAACCAATGAGTCTTTTGGAAATAAAAGATTTCATTGTCCATGCTCCAGTGGAGATGGTTTACATTCTCCCTTTGCTTCTTACATTAACCTTTGATTATATATCCATCTGAGTGAGGTAGTGGAAGTTGAAAGTAGGGGAAAGAGCAGCTTATATACATATTCAAAGGTGATTTGTGTAATAAATGCTTTTATTACACAAACATGTGCTAAGCAACCCCCTTCCCCCAGACAAGGCAATGCAATAGTAACTAAAAATCCTGTTCTCACATTGCCAGCAGCCTATTCAACATATTCCATATACTATTCTTTTAACAGGTCCAAACTCAGCTACGTCTTATTTCTAATTCCTAACCCCAAAGCTCTATCCTAAGTCCAAGCCTCAGTTCATCTTAACAGCGTTCATCTCAATTAAAAGAAATTCTTGTATTTATCTTTTATAACTTGTCTGTTATCTAATATGTCAAGTCCCTAAGCTTACACATATAAATATAACCTCATATATTTTTCAAAAGTCCACCTGCCATCCTTGACTATTATCTTGAGAGGCAATGTGACATTGAGGTCAAAAGTTCATAGTCTGGATATAAGTGTGGATTCAAAGTCTGCCTGACCCTATGCTTCAATGGCTGTGTGACCTTCAGAAAATGACTTAACCTCACTGAACTCATGTCCACATTTGTGGAATAGGGATGACAGTGGAATTCACTTTGTTCAGTAGTTGTCTTGGATAGTGCTTGGTATGTGGTAAATTTCTTAAACACATGGTGTTTTTTGCAGCAGCAGTAGCAGAGGGAGGAGGTGGGTAAATGCTGTACCTACTGGATAAATGAAAATTTATTATTTCTTACAATAGGAAAATAAGAATTAACTCAGCAGCTCAACAATGTCATAAAAAGTCCAGGTTCTTTCTTTCAGCTCTTCCACATGGTCAGATGTTTCACATCTTATCTGAGCATGAAAATTATCAGTGGAAGGAGCTGTCCAGCCCAGTACCTCTTTATAAAAGGAAAGAAACATCTTTTCCAAAAACTCCTAGCAAAATTCTCTTTGCATCCCATTGTTCAGATTATGTCCTGTGATATACCCTTAGTCAGTCACTAGCAAACTAAGTGGATTTTACACAAATGCCTTAACTAATCAGGATTTATTCCTAAATGTGGGGTGGGGGTGCCTCACTGAGAAGTGGATGTGCAAACACACCTGGAATTTCATTACGGATGGAAGCAAGAATTGGGCTGTTGGGCAGGGCATTAACAATGACCACAATAAGTACATAGTGGTAGTTCAGGTCTTCATTGCTTCTTGTATGGATGACCACAATAGACTCTGAACTAGCTGGCTTAAAACCCTGCTTCCTTTCCTCCCCAATCCATTTTCGATAAGGTTGCCATGTCTTTNGGACTGCAAGGAGATCCAACCAGTCCATTCTGAAGGAGATCAGTCATGAGTGTTCTTTGGAGGGAATGATGGTGAAGCTGAAGCTCCAGTACTTTGGTCACCTCATGCGAAGAGTTGACTCATTGGAAAAGACTCTGATGCTTGGAGGGATTGTGGGCAGGAGGAGAAGAGGACAACAGAGGATGAGATGGCTGGATGGCATCACCAACTCGATAGACGTGAGTTTGAGTGAACTCCGCAGTTGGTGATGGACAGGCAGGCCTGGCGTGCTGCGATTCATGGGTCACAAAGAGTCGGACATGACTGATTGACTGAACCGAACGGAACNTCTGATGCTTGGAGGGATTGTGGGCAGGAGGAGAAGAGGACAACAGAGGATGAGATGGCTGGATGGCATCACCAACTCGATAGACGTGAGTTTGAGTGAACTCCGCAGTTGGTGATGGACAGGCAGGCCTGGCGTGCTGCGATTCATGGGTCACAAAGAGTCGGACATGACTGATTGACTGAACCGAACGGAACTGACTCACTTTACAACCTCATCCTTCACTTGTTCATTTATGTAAGAAATGACTCAGCAATAGAGAGTCTGCCTGCTGTGCAAGAGACATAGGAGACTGGTTTGATCCCTGGATCAGGAGTATTGCTTGGAAGAGGAAATGGCAATTCACTTGAATATTCTTGCCTTGGAAAAAATCCAATAGACAGAGGAGCCTTGCAGGTTACAGTCCATGGAGTTCCAAAGAATCGGACACAACAGAGAGACTAAACATACACAAATGCCAGATGTTATGCTAGGATAACATGTACATGTGAGGCAGAATTATAGTCCAGTGAAAAAGATGGGGTAAGCTGGAATCATTAGACTGCTTCCCAAAGGTTGAGTGTATGCAGTTGTAGATGAGATTTTAAATTGTTGCATGTATGTTACAAGACAGAAAAGCTTACACGTAGTTTCTATGTTTTGCCACACTGGACTTCTAACATGAGTNAGTTCCAAAGAATCGGACACAACAGAGAGACTAAACATACACAAATGCCAGATGTTATGCTAGGATAACATGTAAATGTGAGGCAGAATTATAGTCCAGTGAAAAAGATGAGGTAAGCTGGAATCGTTAGACTGCTTCCCAAAGGTTGAGTGTATGCAGTTGTAGATGAGATTTTAAATTGCTGCATGTATGTTACAAGACAGAAAAGCTTACACGTAGTTTCTATGTTTTGCCACACTGGATTTCTAACATGAGGTTAGTGCAATGCTTGTTGTGGTGCTGGCAATCTAAAGACACATGGGATTCAACCATGGGATATATTTTCCAATTCTATTAATGAATACAGATTTAAGCTAGAGTAGTTAACTAATTTCTTGAGGCCATGTTAATTTATGAAGACAAATGTGGATAAAGAATCTGCCTGCAATGCAGGAGACCCGAGTTCAATCCTTGGGTGGGGAAGATCCCCCTGGAGAATGAGATGGCAACCTACTCCAGTATTCTTGCTTGGAGGATCGTATGGACAGAGGAGCCTGGTGGGCTACAGTCCATGAGACACAAAGAGTCAGACACGACTGAGCAACTAAACCACCATATGAGACACATATGAGATATGTATATATGAATATATATATATATATCCCAGTTACTAGCCCACAGAAATATGCATTTTCAATTATAAATCTGTTAAAATCCTAACACTTTCTGAATGAGAAAACAGCCCCTGAATGGATAATTCAGTAAGTTGAATAGAATTTATTGAGCTTTTTAAAGACAGTTTCTATTTTTTAATACTATTTGATGATTAATGATACATTGATTAAGAATTAACAGCTATCTTGTTTATACAATTCATTTAAAGGGCTGTTAAGCCCCAAGCTATTATTTAAAAAATTATCTAGGCTCAGTTCAGCATTCATTACACTAAACATCTTAGCCAATAGAAGTCCAGAAAAGTAAATACCACTTCATCAACAAAACATGGAAATGCTAATGGACAGCTGGCAGAGTCCAATCAGCTATCTCTCCAGAAAACTGACAACTTTGGTAGTATCTGTTACATTTTGCTAGTCAACCCTGCTTCTTTTATTTGCTCTCTGGAAAAGAGAACAGAAGAAGAGATAGTAGGTGAACCTGTAAAACAAACAAAAAGTGCTTAGGGCGTGCACATGTGGTCTCAGTTTGTAGGAAACAAAGGCTATGGTTATTTTTGCTACTTATCCTAAAATCTTTGTGGGAGAAGTGTGAAATTTACTCAAGTGGAGGGGTCTAAATTTGGATGTTCTAATGCCAAGTATTCAGATTTTTAACAAATAAAGCTGACGTGGAAGGTAGAGGAATCAATAATTTGTATGGGAAAAGTTACTACAAAATCCTGGCTTTATTTTGCATTTATATAAGCAGCTGTGTAGGAATTTAATAATCTCATCCAAATATTCTTTTTTTTGAAGGGCCCAAAGATTCTTTATTGCTTTTCTGCTATTTTAATCTCTGATTAGTTCAGCTGATCATCGAAAATGCTCACCTAGCGGAAAGCACAAGAAAGGAAAATTGCTTTTTAGATTTAGGATTTCCTTTGTTTCACACCCATCCAAGTTCTATAGTTAGTTACAACCTTTCCACCCTAGCCCACCCCTCTCATCATCCCACCACTCCGCACCCCTTACACATATAGTAAAAGTACCAAAGGAAAGGAGAGAGAACAGAAGAAAGAATTAGACAGAGAGAGGAAAAGACCAGTTATTTAATGTGTTTGCCTACATGGCATTCTACCTTTGAACCTTCCAAATGCAACTTCATACATTGTCTTTTGACATTATGCAGTTGGGAATCCTGAAAGCTCTCAGTTTAGACAACTAAATTATTGCTTGTCAATTTAGCTTGGGATGAAAGACAGGTGTTTTGTTTCACAGTTAAACTCCATTTAGAGCTTACATTGGCTCTAAATCCAATCTCAGCTTCTTGTTGTGGATTGGCATTGAAGTGTATCACAGTAGGAATTATTAGTTGGGGCCCCAACAGTAGTCAGTCCTCGTAAGATCCTCCACCTTAGTTCCTCTGGATAGGCACGCCTAACACTGTTAAAAAGCAACTGAGATTAAAACTCCTTCAAGCTTCAATATTAGAGCTCTTGCTGTATTTCATGACCATTTTGCCTCCGACAAAGAACTAAGCTGAGCAAAGTTGGAAATCCTTGATCGCCGTCTTAGATAATCATGCAGTACTCTATGGGTTTTTAGTAAATATTTGTTAGGATGGTGTTTTAATTTATTGAACAGTTATCTATTTTTATACTTCCAATTCAATGGAATAATGTGGTGGATTTTCTCTTAACAGGAAATTTTCCAAGAGAACATATGCATTTGTTATTCTGATAGAAGAGATTAATGCAAAAGGCCCAGTAAAGTGGCTAAAATTATCTCACTACGAGTTGAAAAATAAAGTCTTTCTATAAGCTTCATTTCTCTACACTTTTCCACCCTGGTTTGGTTTTCAACATTTCTAGTATCATCTATTCTAAATTCTGAAGGTGTTCAGAAGGCTGAATGCCAAAGAATTGATGTTTTTGAGCTGTGGTGTTGGAGAACTCTTGAGAGTTCCTTGGACTGCAAGGAGATCAAACTAGTCAATCCTAAAGGAAATCAATCCTGAATTTCATTAGAAAGACTGATGCTGAACTCCAATACTTTGGCCACCTGGTGCAAACAGCTGATTCATTAGAAAAGATCCTGATGCCGGGAAAGACTGAAGGCAGGAGGAGAAGGGGACAATAGAGGATGAGATGGTTGGATGGCATCACTGACTCAATGGACATGAGTTTGAGCAAGCTCTGGGAGATGGTGAAGGACAGGGAACCCTGGCGTGCTGCAGTCCATGAGGTTGCAAAGAGTCAGACATGAATGAGTGACTGAACAACAACATTCTAATCTATGTGATAATGAAAACCAATCATTCATACCTATTACCAAAATAAAAGAGAACTCTCAGAAAGTCTAAAGAAACCAAGCCATACTTCTAGGAAAATTTTACACTGTGCTTTCTACAGTGGAAATTGACTGGTGGATTTGTCATTTATCATGAGTGGGACTAGCATATACATAGATCTGATAATACTTGGTAATTAATAGTGATTCAATATATTTTTAAGGTAATGAAGGATTAAGGTGAAAGCAGCTTTAGTTCAATATCTATCCCAACTCCAATACCATTTTAAAGATAACTAGTTAAGTAACTTACTCAAGATCAAAAGATGAAACTAGTTCATGGCAAAAACAGAATTAAATCCAGGTGTTCTATTTGAAAAATTTGTCCTCATTCTACCATGTATTGCTAATTGTGCTCACAGTACCAATTTTCTCACTGTATCTCACTATGCGCTCTGTTAACTGAACCCATGGTAGGCAAGGTGCCAAGCTAAGAGCCTGGAAGAAAATGTGAGGAGTCATAGGAGCTGCAGACACATTTATTTTCTTCTGGCTGGTACAGCAGCCATAGCAGCAGACATAATGTTCACGCACACAACCCTTCCTGGCTTTTCCAAGTGAAGCTTATACAGGCGTACTGTACAAAGTAACCCACTACCAAACAAGTACCTCATGATACACACGCATAGAGCTATAGGTAATCTCAGCTGTGACACAACCATGCAAAGTCATTGTTTACAGAACATGGGGTGGAGCATGGCGTGAGAGAGCCTGACCTGTGGGCGCCATTGTGTTAATTTGTTAATTTCCCCACACACTGTATTATCTTGAATTTTTTACACATATTATTTATATCTCTTTCTGGGGGTCCATGAATCTTTTATGATCAAATCCTGGGTCCTTTAACTTAGAGAATATTATAAGTACATATTTATCATGTAAACTCCATTCAACTTTGAATGTAGTAATTACTTTCATCTTTCCTGAAAATGCNGTGACACAACCATGCAAAGTCATTGTTTACAGAACATGGGGTGGAGCATGGCGTGAGAGAGCCTGACCTGCGGGCGCCATTGTGTTAATTTGTTAATTTCCTCACACACTGTATTGTCTTGAATTTTTTACACATATTATTTATATCTCTTTCTGGGGGTCCATGAATCTTTTACGATCAAATCCTGGGTCCTTTAACTTAGAGAATATTATAACTACATATTTATCATGTAAACTCCATTCAACTTTGAATGTAGTAATTACTTTCATCTTTCCTGAAAATGCTTACATTAGAATGATGTTTCAGTGCAAAAGTTCTACGTGAGCTTTAATAAATTAATACATTTCTTTCAATGAGTTTGTAACACATCTTGAAGATAAAAGCACTATCTTATTTATTATCAGTCTTTCATGCCCTAACACAATACCTTGTCCATAAAGAGATACTAATGGATAATTGTTGAATTTCTAATTAGATGGGTTTGGTTCAGGTTCTTAGTCCTGTAGTATCTGAAATGCATTTGACTAGTTATAAACTATATCAACTTCTTGGGCTAAATTGGCTACTAACCAACCAAACTGTTAAGAGTCCATCTTTGCCTTAATGTCCAGCTGGTAGTATGGTGTTCAGATAGAAGCATGACCTAACCAAATATGTTTGATTGGGCTATAGACTGTGTAGAGGGGGGGCTGTAATTAAGAATAGTTTGAATTTTCTTGAACTCTCAAAAATTTTTCTCATTAAAATAGACAAAATGTCTGACTTCAGTCTTTAAAATAAATGACCAAGTATGTTTTTCATGTGTCCAGTGGAAATACCAATACAAGACTATTGTGAAAAATCAAAGAAGATTAGCAGTGATGGTAATAAAAATGTCAAAAGCACTACATAAACAGAATGACATTGGGAGTAGGAACCATAACTAAAACAAAAAGAGTAAGCCTGAAGTTTGCTAAGTATTTTGGGGTTAAAGTAAGAATCTTGGGTCATTTATTAACAAACAGAAAGAGTTCTTCAGGTTCTAGGACCAGTAATTCAAGACACAAAACACGCAGTAATTGACGACCGAGGATATCCCTACTGGCCTTTCATTCTTACTCAGTCTATAAAAGAGAACTTCATTCAAATGCATGATTGACAATGACATGGAAGTTTCACCACATTGTCCTATTGTTGACCTCAAAGCTGACCTCCAGATCACCCCTCAGTCAAAATGTTAAAGGGCTCATTGGATGCAGTTTTCAGCTAGATTCAGCTGAGTTTTCTAAAGAGAAAGCCAGAGTATTGCATTTTCAGTGGTTGCTTTTTAATTGTGTGATTGAGGACTCCTGTGGCATGGTTAGCTTTGACGATATCGGTTTCTCAGCCTGCTTCCAAGATGTATTTCATCCTTCATTTTCCAGGTAGTTCCTAAACTGTTAGGAACAAGCTATCTACTTTTGATTTAATTGAAAAGATAGTATTACTGGTCTGTTCTGCAAGTGACCTCTAAACCAATTTTAGAATTTATCTAAAGAGTTAAGAGGTTAGAATTAGAACCCAAATAGAGGGTGTGGTGTGGTTGAATTTTTTTAACCTAAACTTCTTTCGTTTTGTTAAGGACATATCAGTTAAATACTGAAGGGATTAGCTGTCGGAAGGAATCAGCCAATCAGATCTAAAAACTAAAGTACATGGTCACCAAATTGTTTGCTTTTGATAATTTGTTTAACCAAATGTTTTCTTTGGCTTTTAAAAAAATTTGATGGCTATAGCATTTTATACAAACACAATGTAAAATATCTAATTTATTAGGCAGTTCAGTCAAAGTCATTCCACGGAATTACATATGCCAGTTGACTTCCTGCCTTTTTACCATAAACATTTAAGTCCCCATGGTTTTGTGAGATCCCTGAAATCACATGGACTAGTAGGATTCAAAAGATTAAATAAAGTTTACATATATTTATACTACTATTTTTGTGTCTACAAATACATCTTAATTTTTTTTCAATTCAAGTATAGTTGATTACAATGTTATATCAGTTTCAATTATACAGAAAAGTCGTGTGTGTGTGTGTGTGTGTGTGTGTGCTTAGTAGCTTAAATGTCTGGCTTTTTGCGACCCCATGGGACTTTTCTCAGCAAGAACAATGGAGTGGGTTGCCATTTCATCCTCCAGGAGATCTTCCAGACCCAGGGATCTAACCTTGTCTACTGCATGGGCAGGTGGGTTCTTTACCATTGAGCCACCAGGTCCTTGGTTATTATCTATTTTATTTATACTAGTGTATATATGCTAATCCCACCTCCTAACTTATCCCTTTCTCGCATTTACCTTTGCTAAAGCAAAGTTTGTTTCCTGTGTCTGAGGCTGTTTATGTTTTGTAAATTAGTTTATTTACATTAAATTTAAATTTAACTGTGTGATTTCATTATTCATTTTCTTACACATGTATAACTGTTTCATGCAAAATGGCCTGTGACTTTTTTTGACATGAAAGAAGGTAAAAAAACACACTGATCATAGCAAATACCTTCTTCCAATAAAGAACCTAAGCCACCTCATTTTGTTAAAAAAGACTCCATTTTAGAGTTCTGAGGAAAGAGTCTTTGGAAATCCCCTGACCTCACCCCACCACCTACGAGGCATTACATTTATTTATTTTTTTTTACATGTAATGGAATATTACTTGGCCATAAAAAAGAATAAAATTCTGTCATTTTCAGCATTATGGATAGAACTAGAGACTATTAAACTTAGTGAAACAGGTTAGACAGAAAAAGACGCATATTGTATGTTATCAATTACATGTGGAATATAAAAAATAACACAGATAAATGTATATGCAGAACAAAAACTCACTGATACAGAAAACAAACTAGTGGTGACAAAGTGGACATTTAGGGCTTATGACCTGCCCGGGAAATTCGGGGCAGGAAATGGGAACCAATCAGAACCCGTGACCAGCCCGGGAAATGAAAACCAATTAGAACCCAACACCTAACCCTGCCACAGAAGGTAACCAATTAGAAATCTCCCAACCTGGAAACTCCCGCTTTTCGAATTTTTCCTGCGAGAATACCCTATATAAGCAATGAAACCTAGAGTTCGAGGCTCCTCCCTATAGCTGCTGCGTCGTGTCGGTGGGAGCCCCAGCTCGAGCTTGGTAATAAAAACTCCCTTGCTTTAGCATTGGATACCGGCTCCCTGGTGGTCATTGGGAGATTTCTTGACTTGGGCATAACACCAACAACTTAAGAGAAAACTCTACACATGGACATCACCAGATGGAAAATACCAAAATGAGATTGGTTATATTCTTTGCAGCCAAAGATGGACAAGCTATAGACAGTCAGCAAAAATAAGTCCAGGATCTGACTGTGCCTCAGATCATGAACCCCTTATTGCCAAATTCAGACTTAAATTGAAGAAAATAGGGAAAACCATTAGACCATTCAAGTATGACCTAAATCAAATCCCTTATGGTTATACAGTGGAAGTGACAAATAGATTCAAGGGATTAGATCTGATAGACAGAGTGCATGAAGAACTATGGATGGAGGTTCATGACATTGTATAGGAGGCACTGATCAAGACCATCCCCAAGAAAAAGAAATGAAAAAAAGGCAAAATCGTTATCTGAGGAGGCCTTACAAATAGCTGAGAATAGTAGAGAAGTTAAAGGAAAAGGAGAAAAGGAAAGATATACCCACTGGAATGCCAAGTTCTGAAGAAAAGCATGGAGAGATAAGAAAGCCTTCCTCAGTGATCAGTGCAAAGAATTGGAAGAAAACAATAGGATAGGGAAGACTAGAGATCTCTTCAAGAAAATTAGAGATACCAAGGGAACATTTCATGCAAAGATGGACACAATAAAGGACAGAAATTGTATGGACCTAACATAAGCAGAAGATATTAAGAATATGTGGCAAAAATACACAGAAAAACTATACAAAAAAGATCTTCATGACCCAGATAAGCACAATGGTGTGATCACTCACCTAGAGTTTGACATCCTGGATGTGGTCAACGGGGCCTTAGGAAGCATCCCTATGAAAAACAAGGCTAGTGAAAGTAATGGAATTCCAGTTGAGCTATTTCAAATCCTAAAAGGTGATGGCATTAAAGTGCTGCAGTCAATACACTGACAAGTTTGGAAAATGCAGCAGTGGCCACAGGACTGGAGAAGATCAGTTTTCATTCCAATCTGAAAGAAAGGCAGTGCCAAAGAATGTTGACATTCAAACTACCGCACAATTGCACTCATCTCACACGCTAGCAACGTAATGTTCGAAATTCTCCAAGCCAGGCTTCAATAGTACAAGAACCATGAACTTCCAGATGTTAAAACTGGATTTAGAAAAGGCAGAAATCCAGAGATCAAATTGCCAACATACATTGGATCATCAAAAAAGCAAGAGAGTACCAGAAAAACATCTACTTCTCCTTTATTGACTATGCCAAAGCCTTTGACTTTTGTGGATCACAACAAACTGTGGACAATTCTTAAAGAGATGAGAATACCAAACTACTTTACCTCTCTCCTGAGAAATCTGTGTACAGGTCAAGAAGCAACAGTTAGAACTGGACAAGGAACAGCAGACTGATTCCAGATTGGGAAAGGAGAATGTCAAGACTGTATATTGTCACCCTGCTTGTTTAAACTAAATACAGTGTATGTCATGCAAAATGCTGGGCTGGATGAAGCAGAAGCTGGAACCACGATTTTTGGGAGAAGTATCAATAATATCAATAAGCAGATGATACCCNAACAGCAGACTGATTCCAGATTGGGAAAGGAGAATGTCAAGACTGTATATTGTCACCCTGCTTGTTTAAACTAAATACAGTGTATGTCATGCAAAATGCTGGGCTGGATGAAGCAGAAGCTGGAACCACGATTTTTGGGAGAAGTATCAATAATATCAATAAGCAGATGATACCCCTCTTATGGCAGAAAGTGAAGAAGAACTAAAGAACCTCTTGATGAAAGTGAAAGAAGAGAGTGAAAAAGTTGGCTTAAAACTCAACATTCAGAAAACTAAGATCATGGCATCCAGTCTCATCACTTCATGACATATGGATGGGGAAACAATGGAAACAGTGAGAGAGTTTATTTTAGGGGGCTCCAAAATCACCACAGATGGTGACTGCAGCCATGAAATCGAAAGACATTTGCTCCTTGGAATAAAAGCTATTACCAACCTAAAAAGCATATTACAAAGCAAAGACATTACTTTGCCAACAAAGGTCCATCTAGTCAAAGCTATGGCTTTTCCAGTTGTCATGTATGAACATGAGAGTTGGACTGTAAAGAAAGCTGAGTACTGAAGAACTGATGTTTTTGAAGTGTGATGTTGAAGAAAACTCTTGAGAGTCCCTTGGACTGCAAGGAGATCAAACCAGTCAATCCTAAAGGAAATCAGACCTGAATATTCATTGGAAGGACTGATGGTGAAGCTGAAACTCCAATCCTTTGGCCACCTGATGCAAAGAACTCCTTGGAAAAGACCCTGATGCTGGGAAAGACTGAAGGCAGTAGGAGAAGAGAATGACAGAGGATGAGGTGGTTGGATGGCATCACTGACTCAATGGACATGAGTTTGAGTAAGCTCAGGGAGTTAGTGATGGACAGGGAAGCCTGACGTGCTACAGTACATGGGACCACAAAGAATCAGACCCGACTGAGTGACTGAACTGAACTGAACTGAAAGGAGGTATTCTTTTTGTTCAAAAACATTGGAAAAATAGCTTTAATCAAATGACAATCTTCTTTTAGTCTGTAGTCACTACACCATAAATTAAGTACACGTCTGACTTCCTTCCACAGGAAATTCTCTGCCAAATAGTCACTTTGGGGACTTTATAAACATAAAACTCATTTTTTTTCTCTTTGACCTATAAGCCTTGACATATCTGAGCTATCTCTTAATTATCTTTAGGAGATGTAGACATTTGTTAGGTATCCTGATCATGCTTCTGTGATCACGGGGCACTTATATGAGAATGGAAAGTTCTATCAATTTAATGAATGTCAAAGTCATCACAATGTTATTTTTATAACATAAAAATAAACCTTAAGCTTTTGTATTCACCAGTTTTCAGAAGAAAAAGTCTAAATTCATTGAAATACTATTTAAAATTTATCACAATTTGGTCTCAATCCTTCTCTACCTTATATACTAGAGTTGGTGCTGGTGAACTTTGTCAACAAAGGGCTGGATAGTAAATATTTGGGGTTTGCGGATCATACAGTCTTGCAGCTACCATCTCACTCTGCTGGGTGGAGCAAAGGCAGCCATAGACAACATGAAATAAATGTTGTTGTGTTGAGTTGCTGTGTTCCAGTAGAATTTCATTCATACAAACTGAAACTTGAGTGTCACATAATTTTCACACATCATGAAACAGGGTTCTTTTGATGTNGCTGGATAGTAAATATTTGGGGTTTGCGGATCATACAGTCTTGCAGCTACCATCTCACTCTGCTGGGTGGAACAAAGGCAGCCATAGACAACATGAAATAAATGTTGTGTTGAGTTGCTGTGTTCCAATAGAATTTCATTCATACAAACTGAAACTTGAGTGTCATATAATTTTCACACATCATGAAACAGGGTTCTTTTGATGTTTTTCAACTTTTAAAAAATGTTAAGAACATTCTTTCCTCGTGGACTGTACAAAAATATATGGAGATCTAGATTTGGCTAGAGGAGTGTAGTTTGCAGTTTCCAAACCAGAGCCCTGGCGTAGTTCGTATTTTTTCTTGAACATGCCCTGAGGTTCTGTGCTTCATACTTCTCCTTATAGAATTTTTATATCCCATGTTTTCCTTTTTTATTTTCCTTTTTCAGTCACTAATTTGTGTCCAACTCTTTGTGACCCCATGGATTGCAGCATTCCAGGCTCCTCTGTCCTCCACTATCACCCAGAGTTTGCTCAAATTCATATCCTTCGAGTCAGTGATATTATCTGATCATCTCACCCTCTGCTACCTCCTTCTCCTTTTGCCTTCAGTCTTTCCCAGCATCAGGGTCTTTCCCAGTGAGTTGGCTCTTCATATCAAGTGGCCAAAGCATTGAAGCTTCAGCCTCAGCATCAATCCTTCCAATGAATATTCAGGGCTGATTTCCTTTAGGATTGACTAGTTTGTTCTTGCAATCCAAGGGACTCTCAAGGTCCTTCTCCAGCACTGCAATTGAAAAGCATCAGTTCTTTGATACTCTGCCTTCTTTACAGTCCAACTCTCACATCCATACATAACTACTGAAAAAACATAACTTTGACTGTATACCTTTGTCAGCAAAGTGATGTCTCTGGTTTTGAATACACAGTCTAGTTTTGTCATAGCTTTCCTTCCAAGGAGCAACTGTCTTTTAATTTCATGGCTGCCATCATCGTCCACAATGATTTTGGAGCCCAAGAAAATAAAATCTGTCACTGTTTGCACTTTTTTCCCTTCTATTTCTCATGAAGTGATGGAACTAAATGACACAATCTTAGTTTTTTTAATGTTGAGTTTCTTTGCCTAACTAAACATTATTCATGTGAAACTGAGGTCAAATGGCACCATCTCTGAGAAGCTTTACATGATTATAATTCAACCTTCCATGCTAAATCAAAGTCCTATTCCACTGGATTCCAATAGTACTTTGCACATTCTTGTTACAAGAACAGTGGAAAAAACAAACAAACAAACAAACCGAAAAAAACAGAACAAAACAAAACTTAGAAGGAATCTGTTAAATATTTATTGAATAAATCAATCAATAAATGAATAAATGGTAGAGATACAAATTAATAACTTGTCTGAGAATTGTTCACTGTGCTATTTCCATAGACTGAATGTTTACTCCATATGGGAAGATACTTGTCCTCTTCTTTCTATCTCCAGGGTCTGTCTGGAAGGTGTTTGGCATGTGATCATATATTAGTACTTTTGTTGAATTAATGTTTCAAGGGGATGTCTAAGGGATACACCTATGGAGAATGGATTTTATTCTTCATGGATAGTCTTACATTTCTGGGTTGAAATAGTTCTAATTCTTTAGAAAATTGCCTTACCTAGACCCCTAAAGCTAAGTTAGGAGTTACAAACATCCACTTTCCTGTCATTGCTTGTAGACCCATGCTTGTTTATGTTTGGCTAATTAAAATTAATCACCCTAGTTCTCCCTTCCCTTCAAGGTTATTACTTCCCATTAACTTCAATGAAGCTTGTTTGACTTCAATGGAAGTTTTTACCTGCATAGGGACAGTGAGGAATCAGGACAAATATCTTTAAGGCTGTCATTTGTCACAATGAACAAAAGAAATACAGATCCTTAGGCATGAGACGCTGTAGCACACTTCACGTGCTTCTCTTAATTCTATCCTTGCTGACAACCCATGACTGCCACATAAAAGGAAGCAGCAGAATTATAATTGAATGCTTCTGAAATATCAGAGACAGAACCTCTGAAAAGGAGGCTCACAAACTTATTCTTTGGCAAGGTTAGTGATTTGAGTACCTACAAAAGGCCAGAATGCTGTTGACGGCATTTCCAATGCAGAGTATATGCATTCACTTTGAGCCAGTGTTGAATACAAAAACATGGTAGCTTAACTTTCTTCCATCAGCACATGGTTCTTTGACAACCCTCCACTATTCAGAAAACTCCAGAGAAACACAAAGTTAAAGAGGGAAAGAGACATCTGAGCAGTCACAGCAATATCATAGCATCCCTTCTCTACAAGTCGAGCACTTTCTTCATCATATATTTCACATAGAGAAAGGCAAAATAGGGTGCCAGCAAGTTGACAAGTCCCAAAAGTTTTAAGGTTCTCTAGATATCAAAATGTAAGTCAAGCTAGGCTTTTTGTTTCTAAAGGCTACTAAGTTGATTAATTATCAGAGGACTAGCTTGGCATCCCTCCAGAGATGACTGTTTCAGAATCCCCATCATACAATTATAATTATACCATACAGCAACCACTTCAACTGAGTTTTTATAACTTCTTTATAGGACTGTTTGCCAATATTAAATGATACTGTGTGTGTGTGTGTGTGTGTGTGTGTGTGTGTGTATAATCTCCCCAGCTTTAAGACTTAACCCTCAGTTCCTTTTTGACATTCTTTTCTCTTTGGAATTAAGTAGAATTGTTAGCTGTATACCCTAGGAAGAATACACAGCAGGTGATCACAGGGCAACCCACATCCACCCAGATGTAGACAAGGGTGTAAGGAAAAATTGATATTTGTTGAATTCCAATTCTTGCAGCTGGGGCTTTATATATGTTATCTCATTTAAATGTCCTAAATTGTTCATAAAGAAGTTGTTATTCCTAGAATTTATATTTGTAATTTATAGTTAAAATTTTAATTATAAAAAGAAGTGTTCTCTAAATTTCATTCATCCTCTGCTTTCCTGGCTAATTCGTTTCTCCCCATCTAAACAAAATATTGCCTCTCACCTGAAATTTTAAGATAAGACTTAAAATTTCTTAAATTTAAGGTGAGACTTAAAATGATGACTCATCATTAAGTCATCCCTTTAGTTTAAGACACTCTCTGCAAAAATCTTTTATTAAAATGTACATTACCTGGGTCAGATAAAACACAAAGACACTACAATGCACTGAAACTNTCACTTTCGCTTTTCACTTTCAGGCATTGAAGAAGGAAATGGCAGCCCACTCCAGTGTTTTTGCCTGGAGAATCCCAGGGGTGGAGGAGCCTGGTGGGCTGCCGTCTATGGGGTCGCACAGAGTCGGACACGACTGAAGCGACTTAGCAGCAGCAGCAGCAGCAAGCACCGTTTATGTTATAATGCTACATTTTCAGCATTGCCTGTTTCTTTCTCTGTCAGTGACCATCTCTATTTGTGTATGTAGGCACATACATATGGTGGGGTTTCTACAAAACAGTTCTGAGTCCTCCTTCATGTTTGTTTTAGTGTCTTTCTGATGATAAGTCACTCTTAGTTCTCTCTGTATGCGTTATCTCAGTTAGCAGCTGTTAGGTGAAAGACACACTTAGGTGCTAAAGATACAGCGATGATTAGGATAAGATCCCAGAATTCAAATCATGGGGTTAGCTTGACTGATGTTTGTTTTATTTGGAAAGCTTGGTAGGGTAGGTAAACTAAGTCAAATAGATAGGGATTAGGTATGTAAGCCATTTCTGTGATCCAAAAATGTCATAAATGGTCCTCTGCCTCATTTATTGGGGGAATCCCATTTTAGGAATGAAAATTGAAATATCCCATTGTCAGCAAGGTTAAAGAATATTACTTTGATTATAATACCACGTCTAATGTGCCTGTGACATATACAACTTGCAAAATCTAGCTACAGATTCTAACAGCTTTCTTTAAACAAAACAAAACAAAACAAAAATTGATGCTTAGAAACTAGAGCAGCTTTTGATCAGAATTTTTTTTTCTACTTTTCTAGTACACGAAAAGGTTGACTCACGACCCAGTTTTTTTTTTTAATACCTCTGACAGTGTTGCGAAGAAGAAATTATTCTCTTGACTTAGAGCTTTATCTTACCGTGACTTAGGGACAAAGAGTAGCAGAAAGAGAAAAGAGGTGATTTGATTGAATAATACAGGAGAATGTATTTGACTGAATAATCAAAATAGGAATTCTCTTCTAGGTTATCATTTCTCACTCACATAAACTTGAACAAGCCCAAGCAGAAACTTTAATAGGCTTTTAAAATAGCTCTTTCATAATACAGTAGACCATACAATACTGTTTAGATTATTTTATTTCCATAATAAACCCTCATTAAGTATATTTATCTAATGATATGACAGTACTGAAGGGAAAGGGAATATAAAAAAAAAAAAACATGTGCATGTGTTAAACATTAGCCCTTGCAGAAGATTTATAAATAAATTACAGATAATTTATAGAATCATGCCATATTTATAATTGCATGTTTAAAGCAATCTTCTTATGGTAATTGTATTGTATGGCCGACTCGAAGAAGAGGGAAATTATAAATTTGTATTTCCTGAGTTTACTGAGATGTGCTGTCTTTTATAGGTAAAATCATATTGTGTAAAATTCAGAGTGGAAAATGAAGCTTCTATTTCAATGTGACTCATACCCCATTACTAAACGCTCAGAAGACAGCATAAAAAAATTAATGTTCACTATTTCTCAAAGAGGTCATTGCTTAAATTCCAAATTAATTTTCAAACAAGGCTGCTACAAAAGAATCAATAAACTTTGTATGACAAAGCAAAACTCTGCCAGTGCCTTCAAGATAAGTGATAAACAGGTCCTCTTTTGAGAAGAATGAAGGATTTCAACTTCCCCTGCAGCTTTCCAATGAATGTTAGTTCCTTCTGAAATTATTTCAACATAAGAAACAAGATTGAGGCTGTAAAATACCTAAGGATCTAAGAAAATCAAACCCACCGGCCCAAGTGCTTCATTTGTCAGGATGTTTCTTTTTAACACTTTGCTGTGTGCTATGCTTAGTCACTCAGTCGTGCGGACTCTTGACTCTTTGCAACCCCATGGACTATAGTCCACCAGGCTCCTCCCCCCCGAACACCTGGACAGGAATAATTAAGTGAATTAACCTGTCATTGTGGTGAGAAAACGAAACACATTATGCTGTTTACTTTTAAAAGTATAACATAAGCTTATGGAGTAGGTTGAAGTAGCTGTTAATCTATACTTTTAGAGGAGAGAACTGATGGTTAGGAGATACGCCCAAATAAACCGATTCTTTCAAAAAATATTAATATTTAGCAATCACCTACTCTACTCCAGGCATGGGTCAAGGTTTGGGGAAAACATCTGTGAGCAAAATATCTCTGCCCTCAAGGAGTTTATATTTTTGCTTTAGAGACTGAAAGGCAAATGATAAAGAAAAACTGTTTAAAGTACAGAAAAAAGTGAAAAGGGTGAGACTAGAAAGGGCAGTAAGGGACACTCCTTTAGACATATAGTCAGGGACATCTTCTGTAATAAGGAGACTTTTGACCAAGGATATGGTTGAAGTGAGGAGTAAAGATGTCGCCATACAGCATTTTACGCAGTGCAAAGGTCCTGGGTTGGGAATAAAGGTGGTATGCTCTAGGACAGCAAGTATATCAGATAAGAGTAAGAACGGAGGAAAGAGGTGGGAGAAGTCAGAGATATCGGTGCTAGAGAGATCATTTAGGACCTCCTAGGTCAGAGTCAGACCAACAGTCAGGTTGTGCAGGATCACGCTGTGATAACAAGCAATCCCCAAGTCTCTAAGGATGAAGACACCTGAGGTTTCTCTCTGGCTCACACCACATCTCCCTCAGTTATGTTAGAGGTTCTGCAGCATGTCAGCCTTGTCCTGAGAACCAGTGGGACAGAGCAGTCACTATCAGGAGCATTGATGATCATGGTGGCAGTGGGAAAAAAAAATTCTGAAGGGTCTCCTATTAGCAGTTAATGTCCCAGAGTAGAAGTGACACATTACTTCCTCAAACAACTTGTTGGCCAGATCTAATTGACACTCAGTAATGGTGGAGGTAGGAAGAAGAAACGTAGGTAGGAAGGAGTCATGGTTTTACCATGTATCCAGTAAATGGAGAGCTACACGTTTTTCACAACATTGCATTAGTGAATCCTGTGATGAGAATATTGGGTTTTATTCCAGTGAGATGTGAAGCTATGAGAGGTTGATGAACTCTTCTTACAGGGTCATCTGTTCGCTTTATGAGAAATATAGAGTTAAGGTGGCAAGAAGGAAACAGAAAGACCAGTAATTAGATTATAACCATCATTTAGGTGAGAGATAATAACGACGAGGTAGAGCAGTAGTAGTGGAGGTTGGATTTAGGATGCTGTGTTGAGTAGAGTTATGCCTAAGTGTGGAAAGAGCCTGCTGAAATATAATGGGAAGTGATGGGATCTGTGGCCAAGCTCTGCAAAGCATGCCCATAAAGGCATGAAAATTTATTTTTAAGCCATTAGAATCAGCCAAACAAGACACAAATTTGCAACTTCTGTAGCAAATGTGCATCCTAGTTAAATAAAACTAATTTAAATAACAAATGAGTAACTAAAGCAACCAGTTCACTAGCCCAGTTCACTAGCCCCGGATCTGAAGGATGTTGACGACACTTGGGTGGATAAATAGTAGCACCTATGCCTATAAAACAAAGCACTCACCAGCCAGGTAAAAACAGCTTAATCAGGAAGTGACAGACTGATTTAACGTCTATTCAAAACCCATTGTATGATTTCCACTTCAAAAAAATTGAACTGGACTATGTGAATCTTGTGATTTTAGGTTTAAAACAGGCTGCTAAGTCCTCTCCATTACTGGATAGTAGGTCTATAAACATTTGATCTGCAGAGTTTAGTGTATAAAGAACTGGCATGCACGAATGACAGTTTCTCTGCGCCATTAGATCTGGAGTGGGTGCTGAAAGGCTACGTTTCCAGCAAGTGCTCCATCTGAATGTGGGCATTCTAGGGACCACAACTTGAAAAATAGTGGTTCTGCTTGATTTTTAAAACAAGTTACAAATTTGACCTTTATTAAACATGGAAGGAGTCTATACAGTCTTGCAACTCCTGATAAATTCTTGTACTATTCTTGGATGTAGTCAACAGTCATTATTACTCACACTCAGCAATGAGGGAGAAGGCTTTGAGGGAAATGATCCATCTGATGCTGTGGTTTTTCCCTCTCTCTTATTTTATTGAATTCTTACAATATTCCAGGCACAGTATTAGGTTCTAGAAACATTGTACTGATCAGAACAGATAGATGTCTGTCTTCCCATAGTGTGTATTTTATTTTCTTAATTTTTATTGAAACATAGTTGATTTTTAATGTTGTGCTATTTTCAAGTATACAGCAAAGTGATTCAGTTTTGTATTCATAAAGAATATATATACTTATACTTTTCCATTATAAGTTATTGCAAGATATTGTGTATAGTTTCCTGTGCTATACAGTAGGTCCTTATTATTTATCTATTTATATATAGTCATGTGCATGTTTTAATCTCAAACTCCTAACGAATCCCTTCCCTGCCTTCCCCCTTGGTAACCATAAGTTTGCTTTCTATATCTGTGAGACTATTTCTGATTTGTAAGTAAGGTCGTTTGTATCATTTTTTTATTCCACATATAAGTAGTATTGTATGATATTTGTCTTTTCCTGTCTGACTTACTTCACTTACTATGATAATCACTAGGTCCACCAATATTGCTGCAAATGGCACTCTTTCTTTCTTTTTTATGGTTGAATAATATTCTGTTGTATATGTGTACATCTTTATCCATTCATCTGCAAATGGACTCTTAGCTTGCTTCCATGTCTTGGCTATTGGAAATAATACTGCGGTGAACATTAGCGTTCATGTGTCTTTTCAAGTTTTTTCTAGATATATGCCCAGGAGTGATATTGCTGGATTACATGGTAGCTCTATTTCTAGTTTTGTAAGGAACCTCTGTACGGTTCTCCATCAACTCACATTCCCACCAACAGTGTAGGAGGATTTCCTTTTCTCCAAAACCGCTCCAGAATTTATTTTTAGACTTTTTGATGATTGCCATTCTGATTGGTGCAAGGTAGTAGCTCATTGCAGTTTTTATTTGCCTTTCTCTAACAATTAGCAATGTTGAGCATCTTTTCATGTGCCTGTTGGCTATCTGTATACTTTCTTTGCAGAAATGTCTTTTTAGATCTTCTGCTGAAGTGTGTACTTTAGAAGGAGCTTTATTTCTAGTTAAGAGAAGTGAGATTAACTGTACTTCAATGAAGAAACAATATTCACTGCTCCAACAAGAATATTTTCACTCTAGTTAAATGGTATTCATCACAAAAATGGGTGTCAGAAACTGTAATGTCAACTCAAAATTTGGTTGAATTGAGAAGAGTTATTTTGTTTGGATAGACTCTAGGTATGAGAAAGAATCAGATGGCTCACCAGAGTCTTGTTACAAGCACCTGTCTTCCTCTTTTGAAATTCAGGACAAATAACATTTTGTTTCATAGGGATTTCACAAATACTCCAGGGCTTTCCATACCCCTTTCTTAGGACATATACTCTCTCCATATATATGGGGGTCAACTTAGGGGCTAAGCGAGCAACATAAGTGAGTGATGTACATCTGATAAAAATGCACAAGTGTGAATGTCTTATGTGAATGGCTGCCAGGTACCAAAGCAAACAGAAGAGAATTTAGCACCATATGATTGTTGATGAAGGAATTTGGGCACAGTACTTCTGAACTAAGTGTGTGATTTTTTTTTTAACAGCTGAAAATCTGGAATATTAATATGAAAATTTCCATTGTAAACCATTCGTTCACAAATTTCAAAATATTATATGAGCCAAATAAAGAATATCAATAAGCCATGTATGAGCTATGGTTCCCCAGTTTGTGGCCTCTATCTATACACCATAAATTTGGCACTTGTCACTTAATGAATTCTTGCAGCATTCTTAATCCCAGTGAGGTTGTAAATTCCATGAAGGCAGAATCACTTACTCTCTGTATCAACAAGCACAGTGTTGATCACATGGTGGGTGATTAGAAGGTAGTGCTCTGTGAGCAGGGACCCAAAACCAGATTGCCTGGTTTTGAATCGTTGCTACCCAATTTACTAGCTATGTGACTTTGGGCAGTTTTCTTAATTTGTTGGTGCTGTACTTTCCTCAACTGTTCAATGGAGATGAAATTTATATATAGAGAGAGAGAGATTTATTTTGACAATTAAATGAGTTCATATTTATAAAGCACTTTAAATAATGCTTTGAACAGTACGAACCATAAGTATATGTTTTTAAAATAAAATAAATAAATAATATATTTTATTTACAATTGAGGGACCTACTTATACTTCCAATTGCATTCAATGATAAGAACTCATTTAGAAAATGAGTCCCTTTTTAATATTCATATAGTACTGGAGTAGATTGCCATTTCCTTCTCCAGGGGATCTTTCCAACCTAGGGCTCGAACCTGGGTCTCCCTCATTGTAGACAGACACTTTACTGTCTGAGCCACCAGGGGAGTCATATAAAGAACCACAGGTTTAAATATCTGACCCAAAGAATTAAAAAAATGAAAAACCTACCATAAATCTGTTTTGATTTTTTTATACTTTTGCTTTTTAAGGTTTTAAAAAATATATTTCTGAAAGAAAACTAACAAGATATATGAAATAGTCTTTGCTTTTTAATACCAAGCCACAGGTGTGAATGCTTCTAAACAGCTGATGAACATCTGGACCACTTAGTGCACTAGTTTTGAAGCTTTTCCATTATTTATTCGTTATGTGCTAGCCCATTAAACCATTTAGTGATTCCTCATAAATTAAAACAAACTGATTAATTACATCAAGTGTTCTAATAAAAACATTTTTAGTACCGAGAATTTCTATGCTCTTTTCCACATTGGACTCATACTGATATACAGGGTGTGTGTAGATTTTCTGCACTTAGAGAATTGGATATTTAGTCATAATTTAAGATGTGCTTCATGTTTTAAAGATTGCCTCCTACTGGTTTCTGTTACTTACAGAAAAATTATTTTCACAAAAAATAATTAAAAGGAATATTTTTGTCCTCTGGTACAATGCTCAGAAAATCTGCAATAGTAGTTATTATATTTAATCCTCACAATGTTCCCACTTCCTCCAACTTTACTACTGAGGAAACTAAACTTTATAAATGTTAGATAGTGAAAAAGTTGACCAATTTCACAAAGAGAAAATGCCACAAATGGAACTTGAATCTATGCTGTGTGTGTGTTAACCCTCAGTCGTATCTGACCCCATGGACTGTAGCCCACCAGGCTCCTCTGTCCCTGGGATTCTCCAGGCAAGAATACTGGAGTGGGTTGCCATGTCCTTCTCAAGGGGATCTTCTCAATTCAGGGACTGAAGCCGCATCTCCCACATTAAAGGCAAGTACTTTACCACTAGTGCCACCTGAGAATTCTGAATCCAGCCTGGTTATGGTCAAAAGAAAAATGTTTTGGAACTTGTTCAAATCCATACATTGCAGTTTGGGGCTGATACAGGTAAATACAAGGTGACATGACGCCTCAACACAATGAATCAAAGGTATTTATTGAGCAGTCAGTATATGCTAGGAGCTATTTAATTCTCTAACTCTTGTTATCTATTTCTTTGCAGCTGAAGTTAAGAATATTTTTGTCAGTAACATACATGGAACATTGCTTTTCTGTAGAGAGCAGTGGTTCTCAAAGTGTGGTCCCTGGGCTGGCAGCATCAGAGCATCTGTGAACTTCTTGAGGATGAAACTTTTAGGCTCCCACCCCAAGCCTCCTGAATTGGAGCCTCATCAGGGGTCGGGGAGGTGGGCAAAGCCCAGTGATCTACATGTAAACAGGCCTTGAAGGTGATTCTGACATAGACTTCAGTCTGAGAAGCTCTCATAGAGTGGCAGAGAGCCCCAGCTAAGAAATAGATGTTTGTACAGAAAGAGAAGAGTTCCTGCACATAAGACTCTTGTAGAGACCGGGACATCTGCAAATAAACTGCTCACTGGGAGAAGTGAGAAAACTTTGCAGAGACCTGGTTCTCTGAGGGCAAGAGGCCTTCCCTGGAGCTAGGACAGAGGTAAATAGACCCTTACCAAAGTGGCAGTCCTACCAGGGGTCTTCTCTGATTTTCTTTCAGAAAGCTTCTGGTTATGGGCACACCACCTGTTCTAATCTAAAAAGCATACAGCCCCTTTCTCTTACCAGCCACCCCTTCCTTACTCACAAAATATCCATCTCCTAAGTTGTCACCCAATCAGCCAAGTCTGCCTGTATAGCCACTTCAGTGTATTCCTCTTTGCCTTCATTTCTCCTGCCCTTCCTGAACCATGGGGCTACAACCACCAGACCATTTGGAATTAGACTTTGGCAATCACTCCCAATTTTTCACTCCCAGATCCCTCTGATGTCTCATGTGTTGAATGGGTGGATTTCCTTTCCGATCCCTTCCACATCTAAGTTTGTCTGATTCCAGGATCTGTAGCACCCAGACAAACACTGAGCTAACTTGAGTCAGGGAACTCTGAATTGTCTGGCTAATGTGATCAGGTTAGTCACTGACTTGACTAATGGCAAAAGCCACAGGACATATAATAGGCACCCCATGAGCCTGCTGAGTCCATGCTCTAACCAGTAAACCAGACTCAGCCCCAATATTTTTCATGAGCACTAAGCTTGGGACAATCATTCCAAGAGAGGGGAAAGGGAAGAACAAGAGAACATGAGATTGCTTTTTATTTGTCCAGATTCTTGCTTTGCACTTCCATAGCTTTTTTTATGTTCTAAGCACAAGGAATACCATTTATTTGTATGTTTGGGGCAGATGGCTACTTTTAAAAGATTAATCGCAGCTTTTCTAGAGGAAGAAGGATGGTCAAGATGAACCGCAGTAGTGCCTTGCAGCCTTAAAATGCCCATCTTTAAAGCTTTATTTGGAATGTGGCACATGATAATTGACAGACTTGACAAGCATTCTAGTTTCATGGGCTGCATGTCAGGATTCCTGCCCTATATTTCCATATCACCGAACACTGCCAGTGTGTCCTTGAACTAATTTAAAATCTCCCTGGGTTTCAGGTTCCCCATCTTCATTGAAGGCCCCACATCATTTGCCTCGTGCTTGCAAGATGTTCCTAAGCATTCAGGACGCTGTCCTACTGCCTTGAGAGATTTCTTATCTCTTTATCCACAATGTTGATATCTATTTGCTCATCATTTAGAGAGAGCAATTCACATTGTATATCTCTTCCTCCCAAATAACGTGAATTACATCAATCGGTGAAAAAAAATTGACATCTGGTTGTTTTAGTGCCAGAAAGCCAGTTTGACTTAATCATTTTTTCAGTGTTTCAACTTTCTGCTTTTTATACTGTATAAGCAGGAAAACAGCTCAAATTCTCTTAAGACTTTTAAGGCCAGTATTTAAGGCTTTGAGGTTCTCTCTTCCCTCCCAAATTCTGTGAGTTTTAATTCATGCTCTGCAGAGGAGGAAGTTACAGCATATTTGATAATATCAGACTCTAGTACTTCCAGCCGATTTGTTACATAAAGAAAATCTTTAAAAATGACTGGTATATTTTAAAAACAGAAATCTATTTCACATAATGCAGTAAGACAGAACAGAAATCTTATCTTACTGTGGGTATGTAGAAACAAAATGTAATTGATAAAGATAATCAGATGGTGCCAGGTTGTTTTAAATAGTTACTAAAAAGAAAATGTCTGAATTCAAAAGAGATTCAAAAAAATTTTTTCACCCGGTGCTTTGGAAAGAAACAACCTGTGTTTATAATCTTGTCTACATTAATTGTTACCGCCATGGTCAAATAGCCCCACTAGACTGAAAATTGTGAAGAATTTTTTATTTGACTTGATCATAGAGGAATTAGCTCCCTTGGTGAACCAACCTGAAAAGAAACTAGTTTGGGGAAATAAGCAGCATTCATAGGAAAGAAGAAGTTTGAGGCAAACATATGGCTGAAATGCTCTAGTCGATTTCAGATCAAGCTGAGAGAGTTGAGATCCTTTGGTTCAGGGATCCAGTTCACTGCACATTCCTACTGTGCCTGACTACTAATTGCATCCTATGTTTGTCAATCAAATATTTGCAATTAACAAAAATATTCCCTTAAGAGACATGTAACAGAGCTGGCAAAGGATCTGGTGCTTTGCTAAGTAAAACTAGCTGCACACAGACAATTTTTTAAAAAGTATATGGTATTAAAAATATTCTGCTTCTGATGACACCACTAGACACTCCCAGTCAAAACATTAACAAGCAGAATAGGTGGCATGGGGGCTTTTCAAAGGGATTTTGTTCAAAGAACAGAAACTTTGATCTCCGTGTCTCTGACCCCTCCTCCACCTCTGATTCTTCCATCTACAAGTACACATAGTGGTTTAATTTAACTCTGTGCATAATTTGCCTAAGGATAAAAGTTGATCTAGATTTTTTTAACTCCAATTTTACAAATGCTCCACTTTCTCCCTCCCCCCTCCTCCCCACACACATAGATTTCAAGAAGGAAGGCTAGAGAAGAAGGTGACCGGAATATTAAGAACTCTGCGATATTCGAGGAAACACTAATTTGTAAATTGGTAGAAATGCCAGTAATTTGTTGGGAATTGAAGACCTTCTGTATTCGAGAGTGAAGCTTGGCAGCTGTGCACTGTTGTTTTATAAATCAATATTACATCTGAAGGTGCTGTTTGAAATGTTCGTGTCATTGGGGCTTGTCTCCAGCATAGTCCTGTGATAAGAAATGTTCAAACAAAACAAACACAATCCCTTCCCAGTCCTTTAGGATGAAGTCCAAACATAATTCCACAACAGGGATATAACATTCAAATCAACTACAGAACTTCTGTAATTACATAAAGCCCCTCGACCACAGAAATGCTATTGAATTGGAGATGCGTTGCAATATTCCCCAAGACAGGACTGTGTGGCTGTCAGATTAACAAAAGTCAAGAGGAGGTGAGACAATGTTCACCACTGCAAAACGAGGTTCCTGCATAATGAACAGAATATGCATGCCTGTTTAGGAAATTAAGGTGAATCCAAGGTGACTTAGGGTCACAAGAGGAGTCACAACGGTCACTAACTGGAAAAGTGAGCATTAAAAATTAGTCATTTGGTTTAAATAAATTCATCTCAATCTTTATTAGGTACCATATAAGCTTAATCAAAAATAATTGCTTGAGTGAATTTTTCGGGGTTATCTGGTTATTATCAGGCTCCGGGCTTCTGGGATTCTGTGCTGTGATTCTGGTTGCTGCAGGAGAGTTAAAGCTGAGCTGCTTTTTGATGGTTGTCAGTTCTCCCTATCATTTAGATACATCCACGTGCACAGTTGCAACTGGGGTGAGCCATGAAGAATGGGATGTTTAACACAAGCACAATAGTTCAGTTTCATGGGTAAATTCTGAGATGTGGTCAGGTGGGAAAAAATGAAGTGTTATTGTCTCTCTTATCATACTTCCTGAAAGAACTATTGCCCTCACAGAGGCTATGAAGAAAACCAGACCAGGGATTCTAAAAACTCAGAAACAAGCCAATGATGGGGCTAAATGTCTCAATTGTTCTGGTTTCCAAACATTTTTTTTTTAATCATATCCTCTATCAGTAAAATATTTTGAGTACGCACTTCCAATATGTCTATAACTGTGCTAATAACTTAGATATATTATAAAACATTAGCAAAACAGACAAATTTAAAGAAAAGGCTAAAAAGTAGTTATAAATCAATGCTATCTTTCTGAACTCCATCTTCTGTGCAGACTTAGATTGGCACATTTCATTCTCAACAGAGGTGTGACAGATGAACTTGGTAGGGCTCCAGTTGTTCCTGAGTGGTCTTGCTCTCAGCTGGACTGGAACGGAGAAGCAAGTGGAAAACCCTTGTTTACCATCACAGAACACCAGCCCTAGGCTGAGGATTAAGTGGGGAAATGGTCGCACTTAGATCTGCAAAACTGCATAGAGAATACTGTTGGTTCATTTTCATTCCATCTGCACAGAGGCACAGAAACTAAGAGCCCACTAATAACCAAATAAAAATGAAAATATTCTTCCAAACAATTCTTTTCTTTTTTTTAAAATTTATTTCTTTATTTTTGGCTGCACTGGATCTCCATGGCTGCAGAGACTTTCTCTAGTTGCACTGAGTGGGGGGGTCACTGTTTGTAGCAGTGTTTGGGCTTCTCATTGCGGTGGCTTCTCTTGTTGAGGAGCACAAATTCTAGGCAAGCAGGCTTCAGTAACTGTGGCTCACAGGCTTAGTTGCTCTGTGGCATGTGGAATCTTCCCTGACCAGGGACTGAACCTGTGTCCCCTGAACTGGGAAGCAGACTACTCNGGCTTCTCATTGCGGTGGCTTCTCTTGTTGAGGAGCACAAATTCTAGGCAAGCAGGCTTCAGTAACTGTGGCTCACAGGCTTAGTTGCTCTGTGGCATGTGGAATCTTCCCTGACCAGGGACTGAACCTGTGTCCCCTGAACTGGGAAGCAGACTACTCTCAACCACTGGACCACCAGGGAATCCCCAAGCAATTCTTTTTGATTAAGCCTGAGTGCCATCTAATAATGGTTGAGATTGATTTTTTTAAAGCCAAATGAATAATTTGCTCAACACCCATAATATAAGAGAGAGGAAAGGCAATGCAGATGAGTGTTTGTGTGTGCATGTATGTGTGTCTGTGTGAGTGTATGAAAAATCTCAGGAGAATCTTAGGGGTGGGGAAAGAAAGGAAAACTAACTTAACTTTGGTAGAGAACCCTGGCCCTGCCATTTGTAAGTTGTGTGACTTTGAGGCTCACGTTTTAGTGACCACATAGAACTCAGTAGTTTTCCTCTTCAACTACTTTTCTATCAAATAAGGATAATGAAGTCTATTTTCAGAGTCATTTGAGCATCAGGAATAATTTATAGAAAGCAACTCACAGAGTGTTTTGTAGCAACTGCTCAATAAATACTGACTGCTCCTGTAACAGAGCTGGAGGAAATGCTAAATCTTAGACTTTGCCAAGAATATTCATTTTGTCTTCAACTGAAGAAGTTTTGTATTCATGATACTATTTTTCTTTTACAATTTAAAGTCCTTTCATTTCCATTATCATAGTTAATCTTCCCACTGTGTTTGAGAGATGGCTAGAAGTATCAGTTCAGTTCAGTTGCTCAGTCGTGTCCGACTCTTTGCNTAAGATTTGATGCTGTAAAGAGCAATACTGCATAGGAACCTGGAAAATCAGGTCCATCAATCAAGGCAAATTGGAAGTCATCAAACAAGAGATGTCAAGGGTGAACGTCGACATTCTAGGAATCAGCGAACTAAAATGGACTGGAATGGGCTAGAAGTATAGTTATCCCCATTTTAGATATCTAGAAAGGTTAATAAATCATGGCCATACAGTGGTGAATCTGAGCAACTAACTCAGGACTCAATTTCTGGACAAGGTGGAATGGAAGCATACATATTTGGTACATATTACTTTCTATCAAATAACCAACTAGAGTATGTGCGTGTGCATGTGTGTATGTGTGTATTTACATGTGTGTGTATAGACACACACACACATATATCCGCATGCATGCTCAGTTCCTCGGTCATGTCCAACTCTTTGCGACCCCATGGACTGTAGCCCACCAGGTTCCTCTGTCCATAGGATTTTCCCAGTAAGAATATTAGACTGGGTTCCCCTTTCCTACCCCAAGAGATCTTCTTAACTCAGGGATCAAACCTGTGTCTCCCATGTCTCCTGCATTGTAGGCAGATTCTTTTACTGCTGAGTCCCAGAGGAAGCCCATATATATATATGGGCTTAAAGATTTTTGCATCTTTTAAGTTAGCTCTTTTAGTTCAGCATTTCCTCTATCTCTCTTCTCTCCATAATCTGGCAAATTATTTGATTAGAAAATTAATATAACATGATGAATTAAAGAAATAAGTAAAGCATCTGTTACATGTGTTTTCACTAAAACTTTGCTTTGGCTGTTATTTTGAGATATAATAAGCAGCAAATAGCTATCTTTTGCTAAAGATGTTTTTGTTTTTTTCCCATCAACTTAAAAATTGAATGATATTTCCCATAAAATTAAAATTTAATGGGAGAAGGGAAAAAGAAAACAAAGACAGAAAAGCAAACTAGGGGCAAGTTTTATATCCAACAATAACACCTTTGACTCTCCCATTAATAAATTATGCTTCAGAAAATTCAGGGCACTTAAGAAATATTGACTGGCTTTCTTGCTATTTCTAGACAAGACAGAAAGATGGCTGTATACTGTTTTGATTTTGTTGTCTGCACTGGGTTGAACAGTGGTCCCCAAAACTCATGTCCACCAGTATTTCAGAATGTGATCTTGTTTGGACATAGGATCTCTATAGATGTAATTAGTCAAATTAAGATCAGATGGTAATGGATTCAAGTGGGCCCTAATATTACAATATTTAAAATTGTTTCATCATTATTCTATTTGTTATGATGATCTGTGATATGTGATTTTTGATGTTACTACTAACCCATCCCTTCATGGCAAATAGATGGGGAAACAGTGGAAATAGTGGCTGACTTTATTTTTCTGGGGTCCAAAATCACTGCAGATGGTGACTGCAGCCATGAAATTAAAAGATGCTTACTCCTTGGAAGAAAAGTTATGACCAACCTAGACAGCATATTAAAAAGCAGAGGCATTACTTTGCCAACTAAGGTCCGCCTAGTCAAGGCTATGGTTTTTTCTGTGGTCNTGCAGATGGTGACTGCAGCCATGAAATTAAAAGATGCTTACTCCTTGGAAGAAAAGTTATGACCAACCTAGACAGCATATTAAAAAGCAGAGGCATTACTTTGCCAACTAAGGTCCGCCTAGTCAAGGCTATGGTTTTTCCTGTGGTCATGTATGGATGTGAGAGTTGGACTATAAAGAAAGCTGAGCACAGAAGAATTGATGCTTTTGAAGTGTGGTGTTGGAGAAGACTCTTGAGAGTCCCTTGGACTGCAAGGAGATCCAACCAGTCCATTCTGAAGGAGATCAACCCTGGGATTCCTTCTTTGGAAGGAATGATGCTGAAGCTGAAACTCCAGTACTTTGGCCACCTCTTGCGAAGAGTTGACTCACTGGAAAAGACTGATCCTGGGAGGGATTGGGGGGAGTAGGAGAAGGGGACGACAAAGGATGAGATGGCTGAATGGCATCACTGACTCGGCGTGAGTCTGAGTGAACTCCAGGAGCTGGTGATGGACAGGGAGGCCTGGCGTGCTGCAATTCATGGAGTCACAACGAGTCAGACATGACTGAGTGACTGAACTGAACTACAACATACTGAAGACTCAGATGATGGTTAGAGTTGTTTTAGCAACATATATATATATATTTTTTNACAGCTTTCTTATCCATTCATCTGTTGATGGACATCTAGGTTGCTTCCATGTCCTGGCTATTATAAATAGTGCTGCAATAAACATTGGGGTACACGTTTCTCTTTCAATTCTGGTTTCCTCAGTGTATATTTTTTTAATTAAGGCATGTAGCATATTTTTCTTGATGCAATACTATTGCACACTTAATAGACTACAATATAGTGTGGACATAACTTTTATAAGCTCACCAGGAAACCAAAAGATTCAATGAGTCTCTGTGATATTTGTTTTATTGTAGTGGTCTGGAATCAAACTTACAATATCTCCAAGATATGCCAGTATTCCATACATGAGAAATTGGATGGTGTGACATATTTTAAAAAGGACAAGACAGGGCTGATCTTAATGTATTCACTTGTGTGTATGCAGAGATCTGTGGATCAGTTGGGTAGTTCTGATCTTGGCAGAGCATCATTGCATATACAGAGGAAGGCTGGCTATTGATTCATCTAGGATCTTCTCAGCATGGTTGCCTGGAGTAATATGCCTCTATTTCACTTGTCTCTCATCATCCAGCAGAAATGCAGGTATATTTTCTTGCTGATGACAGAACGCAAGAATAAGCAAGTCCCATGTCAAGAAGACTTTTTCCTATACTTTTTTCTAGGAGTTTTATGGTTTTAGGACTTAAATTCAAGTCTTTAATTCATTTCAAGTTAATTTTTGTGAGTGGTGTAAGAAAAGAGTCCAGTTTCATTAGTTTGCAATGTGGATATCCATTTTCACAACACAATTTATTGAAGAGACTATCCTTTCCCCTTTGTGTATTCTTGGAGTCCTGTAAAAAAATCAATTGACCATATATGCACAGGTTTATTTTTAGGTTCTCTATTCTATGTGGCTTTTAAAAATTCTAGTACCACAGTGTTTTAATTACCATTGCTTTGTAATATATTTTGAAATCAGAAAATGTGATGCCTCCAGATTTGTTGTTTTTTCTCAAAAGTGCTTTGGCTATTTGGAATCTTATGTAGTTTCATACAAATTCTAAGATAGTTTTGTTGTGCTTATATGAACATTCCCTTGAAGTTTTAATAGAGAGTGCATTGACTCTGATCTGTACATCACTTTGGGTAGTACATTTTTCATAATCTTAATTATTCCAACCAAAGAATGTGGGTTGTTTTTACATTTATTTGCATATTTTTCAATTTCCTTTATCAACATCTTAGAGTTTTCAGTTTTCAGGTTGTTCACCCCCTTGGTTAAATTTTGATTTCTTGGAGAAGACAGCAGAAGCACAGCAACAACAGCTGAAATAAACAAATGACTACATGAAGCAAAGGAAACAATTAGTAAATTGGAAATGCAACCTACAAAATGGGAACAAAAATCTGCAAACCATATATCTTAAGAAGCTAATATCCAAAGCACAGAATGGTCTGCTAAAACTCAATAAGAAAAAAAGCAAATGATCAAATTAAAAACAGACGCAGAACCTGAATCGAAATTTTTTCAAAGAAGACATACAAGTGGCCAATAAATACATAAAGGGTCCTCAACATCCTTAACCATTATAGAAATGCAAATTAAAACCAAAATCACCTCACACCTGTTAGGATAGCTATTATCAAAAAGACAAGAGATAACAGATTTTGATGAGGATATGGTGAAAGGAAAACCCTTATTTACTGTTGGTGGTAGTGTAAACTGGTACAACTATTACGAAAAAGAGTATGGAAGTTTCTCATAAAATTAAAAACAGAACTACCTCATGGTCCAGCAATCCCACTTCCTGATATATATCCAAAGTGGGAGAAAAGGATATCAAAGAGATAGATGCACTTCCGTTATTCACAAGAGCTAATATTATATAATGGAATATTATAGAAACACAAGAAAGAAGAAAATCCTGCCATTTGAAGCAACACAAGTGCACCTGGAGGGCATTATGATAAATAAAATGAGCCATACAAAGACAAATGCTACATGCTATCACTCATATTGTGGAATCTAAAAAAATATGTTAAAGGTGATTTCATAAAAACAGGGATAGGATGATGGTTGTTGGGAGCTAGGGGAAAGAAAATCAAAGAGCCCAGACTTTCAGGGTGAGAAGAATAAGTTTTGACTGTCTAATGTGCAATAAGTTGGCTATAGTTCCTAATATGGTTTGTATACTTGGAAGCTGCTGAGAGTAGGTCTTAAACATTCTTACCTCACACACGAGTTCACTATGTAAAATGATGGGTCTTGATTATCTTGATCATTCCATAATGTATATGCATAACAAATCAACATGTAGCATAATTTAAATATATACAAGTATAAATTGTTGAATTTTCCTCAATAAAATTGGGGAAAAAAAGAATGAGGAAGTCTAATCCTACTAGCCTTCTCAAACCTCTGTTTTATATTTATGCTTATCCCTTTGGCCAAAAGAAACCACCAGGATGGACTGAGTGAGTGTGGGAGACTACTAAGGTCATACAGAAAGGTCATGGGTTGAGGCAGGAGCAAATAATGGAGTAAGTAACTAACCCCCGGATGTTTTACAGAAGCCACGAGACACTTTCAGGATCTCAGTGTTAAAATCTCGGATTCTGTAATGCAGGTTTATTAAGTGCTTTATCCACACCCCTTGGGGTTCAGAAGGTAAAGCATCTGCTTGCATTGTGCAAGACCTGGGTTCAATCCCTGGGTCAGGAAGATTCTCTGGAGAAGGAATGACAACCCACTCCAGTACTTTTGCCTGGAAAATCCCATGGATGGAGAAGCCTGGTAGGCTATAGTCCACGGGGTCGCAAACAGTCAGACTTGACTGAGCGACTTCACTTTGAAGTCCTTCTCTGCAGTAGGTAGGACCATCCTGCTAATTTTGACAGGAAAAATTCTGCTTACTTTAGTCTATGAACACAAGAAAGGATAAGCATATTCTACTCCTAAACTGATTTTGTCTGTTTCTTTCAGAAAAGTTTCTCTTAATAAGACAACACGATTTCATGGCCACTCTATGTTAGAATAAGATGGAAACACTCCAAACATAACAATGAGAATATTTGGAGGGAAAATAACAGATCAAATTGTGTTGAACCCAGCATCTAGCCTCAGCCTGATGCTGCAACAGATTAGCTCTGCCCCCGTCAGGCAATTATATGGACTCATAACACATCATCAGTCTTAAAATGTTCATTTTCATAACAAACCTCTGGTTTCACTTTCACTAGCACTGTTTTCTCTAAGATTTACCATTTGAGGATAACAAACACTAAATGGAACAAATATTTCTGCTGAGTTAAAGCTCAGCCACTGAGCTCACATTTTCGCGGATCTATCTTGGTGTCTATAGCTTTCCACCTAAAATCTATATTTTTTTCCAACAGTAGTTACAGCATCTGTCTGGCTCTCGCCTAATCCTATATTTTCCAGCAGCAAGGAAGGAAGGTGGGAATAGAAGTAGTCTGTAAATTTGGCTGGAATCATGTCTTTCAGTATGTTGCCTCTGTAGAAACAAAAAGAGTCTTTTGAGTCTGCTACAAAACACAGTTATGATGGTTTGAAAAGAAACCACAAAGTTGTATTCTACTTGGAGATACATGCAATGCAGCTAATGAAAGGAATCTGAAGTTTCGACCTTTAAAAAAAGTGTTATTATATTAGAATCTTTCCAAGAATGAGGTGGCTTAGGTCACACTAATCTTAAGAGTTTCAGCGCCAGGGAATAGATGGAAACCTCTCTTCCCTGCCAAGTTGTGTTTAAAGTTTTCATTCTTGGGAGTCAGCAGTCGGGTGTGATAAATAGCAATCAGCAGCTTCACTCTAGGCCCCGTAGCCTGCCCATGGGCTCTAATGCCGCCCACAGAGCCGCTTTGGAGGCAAATGATGCATTTTTAAGTAGCACATTAATATTAAAAAGAGTTCAGTGAGCAGATCAAGGACAAAGCCATTCATTCCTACATAGGAATTTAAGCCTCATGTAAAACGCATGTTGCTTCCTCATATGTGTCAGATTGCCCTGGCGTCAAAATGGATTCAGCCCACATGCATGGGAGGTTCATACATGTGGTAACATTGAAGGGTGACAATGCCTTGAAAACAGACGGGAGTCTTGCAGTTTGTGAACAACATAGGAATAAATATCCATGGAAAGAAAATATTTCTTTTGCTTAAATATACTGGCGCTTTTCTTCAGAGGCTACATTGTCATTATAAACAAGTCTCATGTTGCTTGAATTTCCTTGCTCCTTTTCTCCTGGGAAAGTGGAGGAAAAAAATGATCTGTCACATTCCCCTCAGCTTACTTCCTATCTTCCCTTACAATTGTCTCAGAATTTTGTTCTTCTTTGACTATGATTCAGAAACAGGAGGTAGACTCTAGCTTAGACCGTGCCCTTTCATGTCTTGGGTAAAATCCTTCATCATCCATACAATGTCCCTAGTGCCCTTGAGTCAGATGTCACTGGCCTATCAAAGAACATTGGCTATCTGCCAACAGGAAATGTACCTCACTCCTCTGTGTTTGTTGATGGAAGTAATATGAAAAAGAACATTACATGTGAAAGTCATGTACATTAAAAAAAATTTATGCAAACTAGATATCAATTTGATGGCTGAGCTTCCCTGGTGACTCTGTGGTAAAGAATCTTCCTACAATGGAAGAGTTGCAGGAGACACAGGTTCCATCCCTAGGTCATTAAGATTCCCTGGAGGAGGGCATGGCAATCCACTTCAGTATTCTTCCCTGGAGAATCCCATGGACAGAGGAGCCTGGCGGGTTACAGTCCATGGGGTCACGAAGAGTGAGATAGGATCACAGCTAAACAAGAAGAACAAAACCAGAGAGTCTCTCTCCACTGCTTCAGCGAATGTGGGAAAGATAAATAAGATGATCAAATAGAAAGAGAGGATGCCACAGGTGATGGTCTCCAAAAACAGACCTTGAACAAAGAAAGGTACAGTGTAAGATGTTTGCTAGGGATCAAAGAATAGGGTGGAGGCAGAACTGGGCAGAGAAAGAAGTCTAACTGCTCTACACATCCGACAAGGAAGGAGCTCTGGAGAGAAACTTTATTGCTGTCCCTGTGCGTGTGCTCAGTCATTCAGTCGAGTCCAACTCTTTCCGACCTCATGACTGTAGTCCACCAGGCTCCTCTGTCCCTGGGATTTCCCAGGCAAGAAAACTGGAGTGGGTTGTCATTTCCTCCTGCAGGAGATCTTCTTGATCCAGGGATCCGACTCACATCTCCTGGGTCTCATGCACTACAGGCAGAATTCTTTACCACTGAACCACATGGGAAGTCCATCAGTGTATCCATGCTGGACCCAAATGGCCAAATCTTGGTGCCCCCACCTCCTTCAGCCACTGATATGAGCTGCCACCAGAAAGGCAGGACATCTAGAAAGTTGGTCTTTCCAGTGCTTAAGGAGCTCACAGCTGCAGGCAGTCTGCTCACTGTACTCTCTGCAGTGGGAGGTAAGTCCTTCCTTGAAGGGGCACCTGGGTAGCTCCTCTCTGGAAACCAGGAGCATGCATACAAAGAGAAAAGATCATATGAGGACATAGCAAGACAACACCCACCTTCAAGCCAAGAAGAGAGGCTGCAGGAGAAAATAGCCCTGCCAACACCTTCATCTTGGACTTCTAGCCTCCAAACCTGTGGGGAAATAGAGTTCTGTTATTTAAGCCACCCAGTCTGTGGTATTTTGTTTTGACAGCCCTAGAAAACTGATGCTTTCTTCATCTTCCAGGGTGGTATGATACAGATGGTGTGTTACAGTGAAAGCCAGTCACAAACCAGTTGAACATTTATTAATATCANGGCTGCAGGAGAAAATAGCCCTGCCAACACCTTCATCTTGGACTTCTAGCCTCCAAACCTGTGGGGAAATAGAGTTCTGTTATTTAAGCCACCCAGTCTGTGGTATTTTGTTTTGACAGCCCTAGAAAACTGATGCTTTCTTCATCTTCCAGGGTGGTATGATACAGATGGTGTGTTACAGTGAAAGCCAGTCACAAACCAGTTGAACATTTATTAATATCAGCAAGTAGGCCACAGGAATTCAATCATTCAGTGTGTGTTATAAATTGAAGGACTGTGGTCCCCTTTATATTGTTACTGGAAAGGATGACTAGGTGCAGGTGAAACATCTGTTGGTTGGCAGGATCCAGTTATATTTATAGCTGAAAAGTGAAAGTGAAAGTCACTCAGTCATGTCTGACTCTTTGTGACCCCATGAACTGGTCAGAATACTGACCATTCTCCAGGTCAGAATACTGGAATGGGTAGCCTTCCCCTTCAGGGGATTTTCCCAACCCAGGGATTGATTGAACCTAGGTCTCTCACATTGCAGGCAGATTCTAGCTAAAGGGAGACAACAAAAATCCTCCAGCAGAGACTATTGTATGGATGTGGTAGCACCCCATTACAGTGGTTGAAGGCCTTAGATCCTCTAGGCTAAAGTTACACTGTATACCCTGTCCGTGAAAGGGCAAACATACTGTAGCATGTTTCCAGCCAATCCCGATATCTTAATGCTGCTTATATTAATTCTGACAAACTTTTTTATATCTATTATGCTGATTAACTATAACTTACACATGTCAATTTAAATTTATTAATTATAACAAATGTATCACTCAGATGGGAGACATTTATAATGAGAGAGACTATGAACATGTAAGAACCAGGGGTGTATAGGAAATCTCTTTTCCTTCCTTTAATTTTGCTGGAATCTGANACAAACTTTTTTATATCTATTATGCTGATTAACTATAACTTACACATGTCAATTTAAATTTATTAATTATAACAAATGTATCACTCAGATGGGAGACATTTATAATGAGAGAGACTATGAACATGTAAGAACCAGGGGTGTATAGGAAATCTCTTTTCCTTCCTTTAATTTTGCTGGAATCTGAAACTGATCTAAAATATAAAATCTATTTTAAAAATGTGAGTTTTCAGAGATTTAACTCAGTTTTTTTTTTCTCACTATGTCTGTGCTCTTGCTAACCATCTTTGTTTAGCCTAGCTATAGCATTGGTGAGCCTTAATATAATTCAAGAAATCATTATTTTGAAACCCCCAAATTAACTTTCTTTGGAAATATCTCTCTCATCATCTGAAAACACAAGAGATTTTTAATATTTTGTGGTCTTATTTTGCAATAATACATGCTTAAATTTTCCCATTCTGCTGCTGCTGCTGCTAAGTCACTTCAGTCGTGTCCAACTCTGTGCGACCCCATAGATGGCAGCCCACCAGGCTCCCCCGTCCCTGGGATTCTCCAGGCAACAGCACTGGAATGGGTTGCCATTTCCTTCTCCAATGCATGAAAGTGAAGTGCTCAGTCTACTTACTGATAAATATTGAGAAAGATACATAGATACAGCTATGAGTATACAGATATATACATCCCTACATACACATATGTATGCATATATATGTAAATCAGGGCTTCCCTGGTGGCTCAGACAATTAAAAACCCACCTGCAATGCAGGAGACCTGGATTTGATCCCTGGGTTGGGAAGATCTGGAGAAGGGAATGGCGACCAAGTCCAGTATTCTCGCCTGAAGAATCCCATGGACAGAGGAACCTGGAGGCCCGCAATCCATGGGGTTGCAGAGTCGGACATGACTGAGAAACTAAGCATGCGTGTGTAAAGCAACAAATAAAAGTTCTGTGAAGTTCTCAGTGATTATTTTTAAAGGCGTCTCCTTTTAAGAATTTGCCTTTTTATTTTATTTTATTTTTGTTCAATTAATGTATTCATCTGTTTGGCTGCACCAGGTCCTGGGATTATAATTCATGGGATCTTTAGTTGAAGCATGTGGAATCTAGTTCCCTAACCAGGGATCCAACTCAAGTCCCCTGCATTGGGAGTATGGAGTTTTAGCAGCTGGACTACGAGGGAAGTTCAAGCAATTTTTAAGAATGTAAAAGAATCCTAAGACCAAAAAGCTTAATAACCACTGCTCCTGGCAATGTCTTTTTAGTACACAAGCACCATGTTTATTTCCAATTTTATGTTTTGTTACCTTCGTGTGTGTGTGTGTGTGTGTGTGTGTGCGCGCGCGCGCGCGTGCTATGCTCAGTAGTGTCCAACTCTTTGCCACCCCATGGATTGTAGCCCGCCAGGCTCTTCTGTCCATGGAATTTTCCAGGCAAGAATACTGGAGTGGGTTGCCATTTCCTCCTCCAGGGGATCTTCTGGACCCAGGGACTGAACCCACATCTTGTAAGTCTCCTACATTGGCAGGTGAATTCTTTACCAGCTGAACCACTGGGGAAGCCCTTTCTTCCCTTTACTTCTGCTAAAATCACAGAGGTACTTTTGACTTAGAATTAAATTGTTCTGGAATGAATAGTAAGTATTCTGAGGAAGAAAATCAAGGAAGAAGAAGAACAATGTCTAGAGGTTGTGTCAACAAGATTAAGGGGAAGACTAGCAAAACTGGTAACTAGTCTACTAGTGATAGACTCTATAGCTGTGTGATAGACTTCTTCACGCTTCAAGTTGCCGGTTCTCACTTCCTTATGTCCAGGAAAGGGAGGTGCCCTCACCCAGAGGACTGCCACACTCAGGGAAGGGGCAATCCAGTGCTCAGTGCCTCCTCACCTGTTTTGCCAAGCAGCAGATGAACCTCCATACTCCTGTTATGTGATCCAATGGTGTTCATAAGCCAGGAAACTGCAGGTGTTTCAACAAAGCAGCAGCACTTATAAGATGCAGAGCAAGGTGTTTGGAGGCAGCTAAATGGCTGACTGCCTGCAGCGTAACTGCTTGATGATGAGCAGAAGAGAAGAGGTTTATGCCTTCAGCCAAACTTTGCAAATCTTAGCTTTGGGACCAATATCCTGAACCATCATCCTGTCACAGCAGGCCTGCTCTCTGGGAAGAAGGCATGTCCACAGAAGCTTGCTAACCCATTGTGATGAGTTAAGTATCTATGAAGCAGAGAGATCAAGTTAAGTTTCCTTTCATCTACCTCTGATTTAAAAACCTTTCTTTCTTTCCTTCCTTTCTTCTTCCTCTTCTACCTCCTTCTCTTTCTCTCATTTTATGTTAAAGAAAAAATGTAATTAGCCAAAAGTCATTTCCCGTAGTGCCAAACTATGGGTATTTGAAAGTATTTGCAAATACTTTCAGAAGTAAGTGAAATTTAGTGAATCCTAGACGCGGTAACACTAGACTGTGAAGCAAGTACACCCACCAGTGGCTGTCTAACTTTCCAAATATCAGGGTGATTGTGTGTGTTTCCTTCCTTTCTTCCCATTCCCAAATAGTCAATAAATAGATGTTACCTTTACTTGTCAATTTTTAATATGCAGCTTAATATCTAATACCCCAAACTGCAGAAGAGTTGGGTCACAAATGCTAGAGTTGCTGCAGAATTCCTAGGGGACATTAGATTCAAAGTAATTTGAGCTGCCTGCTTGTGCCATCTCGGATAGGAACCAGAATCGATTCAATTCCATCAGATCCTCTCTGCCTCAGCCTCCAGAGTTGTCCTGTGTCCTGGATTCTTTACTTCCCCAAACATACCGCATCCATATCATCATCTTTCTGGAAATATGAGAGGGGCAAGAAGGCTTTGTGAGGGAAAATGGCCGATGGATGAGAAAAGTGATCTCAAGCCCATCCTTCGAATAAATGCTAATGTAGTTTGACCCAGTTCATCTATGTACGTTTGTTTTACTTGTGATACACAAAGATTTTAATTCATTTCCATCCTCTGTACTTGTAGGGTCCTGCCTCCAGGGTTGAAGTTGGGAATGCATTTATATTTCATGAGAATGGCCCCAGAGGCTCTGCTAACTTTCCCAGAAGCCCCTTCAGAGTGAAATTCCTGGGACTTGGTAATGCCTCACATGGGTTCATATTCATTCCATCTTTCCCCCTTAAGCACTGTTCAAGGCCCACCTGCATGTGCGCTCAGTCCCTTCAGTCATGCCCATCTCTTTCCAACCCTATGACCTGTAACCTGCCAGGCTCCTCTGTCCACAGGATTCTCCAGTCAAGAACACTGGAGTGGGTTGCCATGCCCTCCTCCAGGGGATCTTCGTGAGCCAGGGGTCTCCTATGTCTTCTGCTTTGGGAGGCAGGTTCTTCACCACTCTGAGGAGACGTCTCCCTCTTAAGCACTCTTCAAGGTCCACTTAAATCAAGCTGAATCTTTTAGAAATTCTCACAAACTTCATCTGAGCTGCTTATTTCAAACTGGGGCTGATTCCAATGACCACGTTACCAGGAGTTCATAACCAGAGAAGCTATGACTCACTTGGCTCCTGACCAAAAATGGACTTAGGAGGGAGGTGTTTTCAAGGCCCTGGATGTCAGTTATTCATGTCTTCTGTCAAAGTGGGGTTGAGGATGCTTATTTTCACCTTCAAATACCAATTTACCTTCTTCAGTGCTGGAAAACATCTTCTCATTTTTTGATGAACTAAAAGGGACAGCAAATGAACCTACAACATCCGTTAGGCTAAAATCTTCAGTAGTAACACTAGAAGTAGGAATAGTAGAGGCAGCAGTAATAACATTAAAAATGATTACTGGCAGAAACTATCAGAAGCTACTGCAAGCTTTTCCAGGCTACTGCTCACTCAAAAGTTGAGAAAGCCATAGTTTTCCTACCACTGTCTTCCCTGCAATGAAGGAAGACATGCTGCCCATGACACATGAAGAGAATTTTCTAAAAAGTTAGGAAGCCCCTAGAGAAACTTCTCTTTCTTCATATAAAAAGACAATGAACAATGAGGCTTATATAAACTTTCCCATTCTACTGCCTTAAATGTTAAGATCCTGGACAGAAGAAGAGCTTCTGATGTTGTGACCATGAAGGAAAAGTCAAAAAAATGACAGCAAAGACTAATCTAACTTTGTCAAGTCACGAAGATAATGCCAGTTGTCCCTAAGCTCTGCATTTCTTATTATGTTCATGCATGCTCAGTTATATCCAACTCTTTGTGGCCATAATTTTTTGGGGCAAGAATACCTGAGTGGGTTGCAATTTCCTTCTCCACATGATCTTTCCAACCCAGAGACAAAACCCATGTCTTCTATGTCTACTACATTGCTAGTGGATTCTTGAGCTGCTGAGCCTTCAGGGAAGCCTATGAAAGAAAAGCAAACCTCAGCTTGTATAATCTGGTGGCCATCCTGAAGCTTAACTTTCCTATCTGTGATGTGGGGAATACAAGTATATACTTTGTAGTTGTGATTATGGAAATTCTTCTTTTTAAGTCTGAGAATCAAGTGGTAAACTAAAAATTCTAACTGAATGTGCATTGTTTGGGGAGGATGGTAGATTGAATCATTCATGTTCTTAAATCCCCATTCAGAAGTATCAATTGTGTGTCTAATATTCACTGAGTAATCCTCTAGTTTTTGAAAGTGCACAAAGGACTCAGTCCTTAAGGAGTTTACAATTTATTAAGTGACTCCTTCATGAAGTCATCTAATTCCTGATATAACACCACAGAGAATAAAACAAAGAATTATTAAACTATTAATTGCTAAATTACAAGATACTGAGTGCTAGTTCTACATAAATTTGAATAATAATCTTTAAGATATATTAAGTGCTTACTATGTTCCAAGCATTAGTCTAAATATTTTACATGAACTAAGTAATTGAATCCTAGGATAACCCTGTGAATAAACACATTACCTTCCACATTTTTTCTCATGGTGAAATTGAAGTCCAGTGGGGTTATTTGAACTGACTAAATTCACAGATGGTAAGTGGCAGAGCCAGGACTGAATCCAGACACCCTGGCTCAGATCCACTGCTCTCCTAGAAAGATCAAAATGTCAGACCACTTTTTGTAACTTCTGCTCTGTTGCTTACCCAGCTTTGTGACTTGGAACACAATATTTATGAACCTGTTTTCTCATCTTCAAGATGAAAATAATAGCTACCTAATTGGATTATTTTAAAGATGGAATCAATAGTGTATGTACAGCACCTTGTGAGGTAACTGGCATGTAATTGAGCCTTATAAATGACTTCTCCTATTGGACTGGTGGATTCATTTGGAAGCCTTAACACCCAGTCTTTTAGGGGCAAGGAAAGGACACCATCCCTCCAGAGTGTTTTATAGCTCTTGAAATTTCAGTGCTGCTCAGAAAATAGTCAAATATTTTTAGAAAAATTATTTCTACATCATTGTTTCAATATTGGCAGGATAAAAATCCTGTTAACCCTCTTATGAGACAGCTTTGTTTTTATTAAAAAAAAATACATTTCTTGGTGTGAGTGATTGTTAGGAAAACTAGTGAAGTAATTAGTCACAGTTCATACTGCTACAGAGATGAAATAGAATGGGAATCATTATTCAATTATTTCATAAATATTTGCTGAGTACTGAAGGCAATGGCACGCCACTCCAGTACTCTTGCCTGGAAAATCCCATGGGCAGAGGAGCCTGGTGGGCTGCAGTTTATGGGGTCGCAAAGAGTTGGACACAACTGAGCGACTTCATTTTCACTTTTCACTTTCATGCATTGGAGAAGGAAATGGCAACCCACTCCAGTGTTCTTGCCTGGAGAATCCCAGGGGCGCTGGAGCCTGGTGGGCTGCCGTCTCTGGGGTCGCACAGAGTCGGACATGACTGAAGCGAGCTTGTTCTAGAAGCTGCCACACCTACCCTCCACCCCACCACATAGTTTGTTAAGGTGCTAGAGTATCAAGGCCACCCCCTTTAAGGCCATGGAAAGAAGGGTCCTGTCACACAGAGGTGCATCCTTTGTCCCCTGAAGCAGAGAATGACGGGATAGGTGGGTGTGGGGAAGGGGAGTGGTGAATTTCACTGATTCATTTCTTTTCGTTAGATAACTGTCTACCTCATAAAACTCAAAGAGAGAGGTACAGAGAGAAGATGGATAGACTTGGTATAAATGAACGAATACCTGAGCAGAGGCCTGAGATGTCTCTCAAGGACAGGTATAGATGGGTCATAATACTATATGACTCAGAACATCTAAAAGGAATTAGAAGAAAAGTGTGTTTTGGGGAAATGTCCCCAAAATGATAAGAAGGGCTACTATAGGAGAATCAACTCCCTGCCTCTTAAGGTAAGTATGGGATATCAGTCAGGGACTTAACAACTGAGGGTAACCCTACGTTCCCCCACCAGAGAAAGACAAGTTTCCTTAGACCATCATGACCAGACATTCTCCTGCTGAACGGTGGCCTGGAACGAATCTTTGTCCAGAGAGGGACAGAAAAAGAGTGACTGCAAACTGTTCACATTTGTATTCAATCAGCGCATGTCTTCTGCCTTCCTGTGGCTAATGGGAAGGGGTCCCTGTTAGAGCTGCCTTCTCTTAATCATCACATTGGGGGAGCTTCAATTATTTATATAGTAATCAACTCTGAGTGGAGAGTAACTCCACTTAATAAACGAATAGGGACTAAAAGGGACATCATGGCAACAAGTCACAGTGCCAGTTTAATAAAGGCCAACTGGGTTCTCCACCTTCACTTCCAGGAAGAGAGAGAGGTCATGACGTAATTAACTGGGGCCTCTTTTCCCCAGAGGCCGTCCTCTTTTTTGTGTGAACCCAGACATGTCTCGGTCTCGGTCCTGTCTTGAGGGGCAAATTCCTGGGCTATTCTTTATGCCTCCGCTAACATTCTCTCTGTTCTCTTTTCTCTTTGTTCTTGCAGTCCAGTCACACTTCTCGATTCAAGTTATGGAGGTAACTATTTGGGGGGTGGGGGGGCGGTATTACTCTAGCCTGTTTAAATCTTTTTTTTTACTCCTGAACCTGTCAACCTTTCAACTTGGTGTCACCCATACAAATGTAATATGCATTCCATTTTTCGCAACATGGGAAGCCTTAATAGAAATGTTGGGGAGACAGGACCAAGAACACAGCCTGTTTTTGTCACTGAATGTAACATTCCCAATTGTAATTGATATAATCACAAAAATACTATGGCTAGTCAACAACGAATGGGCCAACCTAACTATAAAATTGCCTTTGTCTTTACCCCATAAAATATAATCCAAAACCTTGAAAAATTTAGATTTGAAAAAAATCTGTTCCTCTGACTTATATAATTAAGCCATGGCACAACATTCATTTATTAAGCTTCTACCTTGTATCAGAGCCTTTCCTACAACACAAGGTTAACACCTAGTGGCACAGAATTGCTATAAAAAAAAAATTAAAATATCTCCTACCTGTCATCACTTACTTTTAGTGAACCAGTGAAGGCTTCAATACTGATAACTTTCTTAAAAATTATTTTTCACAAGATGTAAATTTAAAAATTCTGAAAACTTCTAAGATACAGATATGATACTAACATGTTTCGATAATGCACATTTCCTAACTTTTTGTCCTCAGAACATTCACCTATTTCCTATTTTCTTGTACCATTCCCGTTTTTCACAAAATTTCCCAAAGGATAACAAGAATTCCATAATCCTTTTACGTATGTTTTCTCTGAGTTTCTGTGTAATTACTCAGAACCGGACACCTGAGGACCCCAATGCCATTGGCATATGCTATCATAGTACAGTAACGTTACAAAACCACCACTGTCATATATGCTACATTACTCTTAAAAGCAGTTTTGACAAGATTTTATTATCCATTGTACCAGTCTCAAATTTCATTGCCAGATTATAAGACCTTCTAGAAATTGTTTTTTTCTTACTTGGTTCCGATTATTCTGTGTATGCATGCCGGCTCAGCTGCTCAGTTGTGTCTGACTCTTTGCGACCCTCGTGGACAAAGGATTCTTACTATTTCTCAATTCTCACTTCCTTCCTAATTAAGCTGGCTTGCACTGTCCATGTTTATTTCTAGACCTCTGTTCATGCTATTTTCCCACAGTGAAATGTACCCAACCCCTCTTTTCTCTCTGTTTAGATACCAACTCTTAAATTTCTTTCTTCTCCAAGAAGTCATCATCTACTATTAACATCCCACACTGATCTATCTCTTCCAGTGCTGACTAGTCACTCACTGTGTGGTTCAACAATTTTCTAATTGTTTCTTCTATGTAAGGCTTGTTTTATCAGTTACAAGCTAAATGCCTCAGAATGTCTTTGTTTTGCCCACTGTTCCTGGGAGGGGTTGAGTACATATTCTACTTGGTGCAATAGCTTAATTGATATACAATTAAGTACCAAATATAAGCAATGATACGTAAAGAAAGTTTGAAAAAAGTGTAGCTTAATAGGTTTCTTGAATGTTTTATAGATAATCTCACACAGGTCACACCTTCAAATGTTTGACTGCAATTGTCGATTTTCACCAGTATTTTACATCACATTTGACAGAGCCATTTCCATAACCCATAGTATCTCTTTTCTGTCCTGGAATATGAAAACTTCCCTTGGGACATCTAATGAACCCTTTAATTCTAAAAGACATAACCAAGCAGGAGGATAAGTTCTATAAGCCCCAATAATTGTCTCAAAAATCAATGAATTCTTACAGTTTTTGAAATGCAAACAGGCAAAGATAATAGAAACATTTTTCATTGGGTTTTCAAGATAACTGAGTTCACTGAAAAAAAGAAAAAATACATGTGTGTGTAGTCTGGCATAGTATGTTTGCTCAATAAGCTATTAATACAGAAAAGAAATTGAGCCTCCATGAACCATGTGGATTGGAGTGTGACAGTTACAAACATATCTAGTTAAAATAATTCTAAGTCATTCAAATGTCTCACCATGGAGGGTGTGAGGTGACCTTGAATGAGAGCTCCAGGCTTGTGCTCCCTGTGCAGTGCTGTGTCATAGGTGATGATTTAAGGTGACAGGAAAAAGAAAACTGCATTGTGCTGGTGGTTGAAAAAAAAATCACTGAGTAGCCTTAGATATGGAATAATTTAAATTTAGATATTACAAACCCTTAAAGGCAGAAAAGTTCAATGATAGCAATGACTGAAGCAGAAGTTCCTGGAGAGCATCTTAACTTTCAAATGCTTTTCCAATCTAGTCTGCAGCTTTGCTGAACTTCCCTTTCAGCTTTGGATGAGCTCCCTAGGAACTTACATGTCACATCCTTAGATATAGACAGAGACATTTGTCTTTCACAAAAATGTGTTGATATTTCGAATATTAGACCTAATCTCTTGATCACCCTCACAGATCATTCTGGATTTTGTTTATTTTATTGGTTGGTGGGTGGGTTATTTAAGGAGATGATTAGGTTGACTTTTTACAATGAACATTGATGAATTTGCTCTTATTTCAAATCTTATTTGAAACTCTGTGTCTGTTTAACACTATCAATCCTTTCTTCCTCTCTTTCCAGTGTGTTTTTAACATTTTTCTAAAAATATGCTTAATCTTCCACCAATAGAAGTTAAGAGGTATACATTTTGACATTATAGACTCAAAAATTAAATGAAGGCTTCTAATAACAAAACCTAGTGGTTTGGCCTGACATTCATTCTTGTGGCAGATGAGATTTCCTAATACATTAAAGTTAAAAAGAAAACAATGAAATGGGGCCACACGATAAAATATGGAAATTTACACTCTTCTTTTGGAAACTGGAGATAGATAAGTGTAGGCTAGAGGTCTGAGATGACAATAGGGTCAGGAACTTGGGGAAAGGAACTTTCATATATAATGTACAACTATCACAGTTAAATACTCAATCTCAGTAATACTTAGTACTTTATAGGTACTAAGTCTGTTGTACTGTGTATTACCTCTTAAATGATTATGTCTTAATTAATCCAGCGTAACAAAAGTACAAAAGATTTTGTCTATATGCCAACTAACCAGTTCTAAAGTTATTTTCCTTTCTTTAGTCCAAGAACAAGCATTTTTGCATGATAGCAAGCTTGAAAACACTATGCAAGGTAGGTATTATATTAATATAATTCCTCACATTACAGATGAGGAAACAGAAGCTCAGAGAAGTTGATCACTTTTCTCAAGGTAAAAATAACTAGTGAGTAGTGGAGTTAAGGATTTGACCTACTGTTTATCAAACTAAAAACCACTCTTTTTTGTACTTCATGGTGACTTTAGAGGTAAATATTAAGAAAATACAAAAAGAAAAGTAGAAAGAAAAGAAAAAATTGAGAGTAAAAACCTTGAAACATGAATTTCTATGGAGGCAACAAAAATACCAACAAAGTAGGGAGAGTGTGTTCAGATGGAAAGAAAAATTGGATTGGGAAATTTGCCTTAAAGTCTCAAGTAATGCTTATTTCTACGTAAGAAAAGTAAATTGTATCAATATTTCATCTAAACAAAATATATGCTATAGCTAATTTTAATAGAAAAACAGATATGCTATTTTTCTTAAAAATAGGAATCTATGATCTGTTTTAATGATTTGATTCATTTGCCATTATAGGTATAGTCTATATTTATACATAGATCTGGTTTGCCTCCATTCATTTTTTTAAAAATCACATTAAACATCAACAAAAGCTAGAAGTTCGATCTTAAGGATAAGTTTGATTGATATTTCCACTTTCAACCATTCCTTTTAGTATCAGGAATATACTCCAACAGCCTTAAGATACATTACCTGCATTTTTGCCATCTAGAACCTTCAAAATAAACTTTAGTTTTAGCCTTTCAAGTCCTTAAGGAGTTTCAATGATATTTCAGAGATTTTATTATCCAGACACAACTACGGAAAGTACTTTTAAACACAATCCACAAACCTCTATGTAGACTATCATGTTTGAAATATGAGGCTCAAAAAATTAGATTCTAAAATGAATTAGACCTAGCTGGAGTCCAGAAAGCCTCCTAGGGATGATGTCAGAGCCTTTACTCAAGAAACATCGAATCTCTTTGTTGGTGTACAGGAGTAAAAATCTCAAGAATTCTCCCTGGCTTTAATGCCCCGGGTTTAAAATGTAAGTATGAGAAACTGAGCCCTCGACCATCTCCTTTCATTTCTTGACATCTTTATGACAATGTATGGTGCAGCACCTCACTTTACTGCAATTACTGAGCAGACAGCACTGTAGGCAATGCAAGTTGCTCTTAAGTGCAGCAATCCATTCTGAAGAGATGTACAAACATAAACTCTCAATCGTGGCAGGCCTCTGTGAATTTTCACTTTCTCCTTTTTAATCATCCTGTTAACTCACCTTCAGAACCCAGTGGCCTAATTTACTAATTAATAACTATTATTGCTTAGTGGAATTGAAAACCGAAATTACTGCCTGCCTTAAACAGAATAAAAATTGGCAATCCATTCAGAGTTTTTCTGAGGGACTGCTTCATTCATTGCACAATCCTGGCAGCTGGGCTGGTGTCACTGTCTGCTTATTCCATGGTGCTCATTTTTAGATGGGATGGAAGGGAGGTGGGAATTGTTTCTATAACACATTCAGATTAGAAGAGAAATGGTGCATATGCAATATATATCTATAGGATCTTCATAGACAATACTCTTCCAACCAAAGATTGCACGATTTAAAGATGTCTGTCTTTATTTGTGCTTGGTCATCCTAAACCAAGCTTCTCCTCAGACCTGAGAAAGTAATTTCTAATCTCAATTTCTTTCTTTATTAGCTAAATTAAAAGCCCTTAAAGAGAAATGGATGATGTAATTCATTGTCTTTTAAGACAACCAAATCCGTTAATGACCAAGTTAAACCGAAGGGAAGTTAAGCAGATACTATTACCATCAGCATTTTTTCTTTTTGTAGATGCCCTTACAGTTGGTCAAGTTAAATCTGTTTAGAGCAACAAAGTTTGTCCATCCAATCTACTCTTCTTTTTTCTACTACTGTTTCCAATAGAAATGCCGAGATTGTTTCTCATTGCCTTGATCTACATTAACTTTCAACTCAACAGCCATTACAATATGTTCACATATTAATGAATATTTGTTTAGTCAGTCCAAAGCCTAGTGTCTCATACGTCAGGTATGAGTGAAGATGCTGAGATTACAGACATTCAGTAATCTTATTCCCACTCTCAAGGATGTTATCATCTAGCAGCAACACCAGCATATGAAGCCATGTAAGAAGCACTGTGAAAAAATATCTTCAAGGTACACCAGAAAATTCTGAAGAACAGCACCCAAAAGACTTAAGGTCAGGTCTGGAAAGGTTTTAACTACAAAGAGAAAAAGGTCAGTGCCCCTCAAGCCACATAAAGCTGGGCCAGATAATCCTAAAACCAATTATGGAGGCAGTTCCTCAGTAGGAGGTGGGGAACTATCAAGAAAGCAGAGAAAACAAGCTCGGAAATGATGCCTAAACATGCGACATATAGCCTGGGTCCCTGCTCAGCCTAACTGATAACTGGCAAAAATGTCGGGGTCATTTTTGGGCATTTCAATTATCTATTTCATACAGTCAGGCTAAAAATCAGGTCTTCGTGGCGGAAAATTCATTACAAAAATTTCTTCCAATTTTCCAAAGGTATTGTCACATCTTGTAAACTGAATCTCATTCACATAATCCATCAATAATTTACTGAAAACTTGTAATTTCTCTGCATCCATAGGAGATACTACTCTGTTCTCTATTTTCTCCCTTGGTCAGAAATACAAACAACACCCACTAAAAGAACAAGCCCATTCAAAGATACCCTTCAAATCTGACCCATCAAAATCTGGCCCCATACTGAGCAGAGAAAAACTAAAACTCCCATAAACAACTTGTACATAGTAAACATCATCTGTTTTAGTCCAGCCATTCACTTTTCTCTCATTTATAATTAAATAAATACAAAACTAAGCAAAAAGGATCCAAAGAACAAATGTTCAATCTATATTTTCAGTCACAGAATAGCAGAAGTTAAAACTGAGCCTGAATAAACTATGTTTTTGTTTTTTTTTTTCTTTAAAATCACTAACAGGACCATCACTGGCACCTCTAGGTTCTAGCTGCTCCTTGTTTTCAAATGTTAAGATCTCAGAAACAACAAAGTCAGTGACTGGTTAAATTCCAGAGTTCACACAGACCACAGTACTAAGTACTATTCTTGGTCTAAGTACTATTTTTGTATACACTTTGGGGTTGTGAAATTAAGAGGAGGTAACAACATGGGTGGGACAAGTAGCAGAGATCTCTTCTCCTTAAAGTTTTCCCATTCTCAAAATGCTCACTCAAGGAAATTATTGCAAACTATTCGGTAGATTTGACATTCAGGGTAGAGAATTTAAAACAAGAAAGACTATAGATCAGAGCTCGGCAAACTCTGACCCACAGGCCGAATCTGGGCATTAATCTATTTTGTAAATCATTTTATGAGAACACAGCCACATCCAGGTGTGTAATTTCCAAGGGCCAAACAGCTGAGAGTGGTAGTTGAGACAGAGGCAGTATAGCCTGAAAAGCCTAAATTATTTACCATCTGGCTTTTCACGGAAAAATTTTGTTCACCCTTCCTGTAGATCCACAATCCTTTATTTGCAACGTGTCAAATCTAAAAATTTTGAAAACACTTTGGCAGCAAAACTTGAACTGGTTTGGTAGCGATGGTGCAACCTTAGCTGAATTGATCTGAGCCTATTTATAGCTTTTATCTACCCCACTGGGAATATTTGTATGATTCATGGAAGAAATGCCGATATGCTTTATTAAAGGGAGTTGGCCCAGATCCCACTGGTGGTGGTGTAATGTTCACTATACATCTCTCTATACTCCAAAATACTCTGAATCCTGAAAAATATCTGGCCCCAAGAGTTTTGGACTAGATTTAGTGGAGCAAAGGTGTCACAACTCTGAGATAGAAGAACACTTTTTAAAAGAGATTTCATTACTGAATGTGATTAAGGGTATAAGTATAATATGGAAATGGGAGGGCCGTGAGCGCTAAGTGCCACTCAGCACTACAGGAGTTTTCAGATAGAGACAAACGCATAACATGAATGATGTGCATTTTGTACTGAGGCTCATTGGCCTCAAATTGTGCATGGGCAAACAGTAATATCGTTGATATTAAAATGAGAGCTAAATGTTAAAATAGATTTGAAATGCTGCTTCTGTTACTCTATAAGAAAATTCTTACTTGCAAGTGTCCTGCAATATTTACTTTCAGTTTTTTAAAAGCTTTGATTACCAGTAGGGAAAGGTAGGAGAGGGGGATAAATTGGGAGACTGGGATTGACATATACACACTACTACATACGAAATAGATAACTAACAAGGACCTACTATATAGCATAGAAACTCTCCTCAGTACTCTGTATGACCTATTTGGGAAATGAATCTAAAAAAATAATGGATATATGTTTGTGTATGTGTATACACACACACACACACACACATATATGTGTGTATATATATATATATATGATACAATTTGCAATGCATTTGAAACTAACCTGACCTTTTAAGTCAACCATACTCCCTTAAAAATTAAAATAAAATAATTACCTCTTTAGAAAAGCTGCAGTCCTACAGCATTAATAATTTTACAATACGAGGAAAAAAAGTTTCACCTAAGAAACTCATGAAACTTGGGAAATGACCAAAAGAAAGATTAAAAACTCTTACACTGTAAAAGTAAACTTTAATCAGTTTCTAAACCTGAATCTCAGGCATGCCTGGAGGAAGTGCTTTCGAACAATCTAAGAGTTAACACTGGTGTCTGTTTTGTGTGTCCTTCTTACCATCTCTAGACAAAAGGCTTAGCGAACAGCCCCTTGATAGTGCTTTATGGCAGGTAGAAGTGGATATAAAAACACAATACACCTGATGGGGGCACAAAATAAGTAGCAGCCTGAGTCATCAGAAAACAAAGAAGGAAAGATTCTGACTCAGAGTATTTAGATTCCAGACAATTTAACGGCACCCATAGCATGTTCAGAAGGCCCTCCACACACTGGAGTCAGAGAAGCTCAGAGACTATAAACAAAACAAGTCAACAATCAAGACTTTCTTCTTTGATTAGCCAAAATTAGATGAAACCAGGGTTCAGTGCGTATTGCTGGTATCCATATCTCTACATGTCTGATTAGGGGTGGAATGAAGGAAGGTTTGGATTGCTTTAGCAGTCTTATTGACTTTGGCCAGTGGATCAACCATGCAGTAATTTGGCACTACCAGCAGACATCACACCATTCCATATGGCTTTTAACTTGGTATTGTAGCCATAGTCTTTCCAAAGAATCTCTCCCTTTCTTTATAGACCTCAAAACAATTAATGAGAAATGCAGATATATTTTTAAAAATATGAACAAAAGCCAAACTGACAAGTCATACAAAATTGACACAAGCTGCCAAACGTGGAGGTTACATTTATTTGCAGTTATCAAAGAGGTTGCATGCCACGCAGAATGGATAGGCAGATTAATTTGATAAACTGTCTGGTACCGCATACTTTGAAATTTAGGAAGAGGCCTTCATGCCAATGCAATTACACCGATGTATTATGGTGTCAACCGCTGGCAGGACTTTTCCCCCTCAGCCAGCACTCATATATAAAATATCTTTTAACAGTATTGTCTTACAGTGGTATGTGTGTGTGTACACATATACATATGTACACATATATGGCAAGAAATTACCAACATCAGGGGTCAGAACAATCTAGGAATGGGCTAACCTTTTCAAGTAAAGGACCAGATAGTAAATATTCTAAGCTCCGCAAGCCCTAGAGTCTATAACAGCTACTCATATCTGCCATTGTAGTAGAAAAGCAGCCTTAGACAATATAAAAATGAATGGATATATCCCCCTAATCAGTGCACAGAGCTCTATGGATGTCAGATCTATGACAAAATTCAGTATTCCTGAAACTATCCTTCAGCTCTCTATGTCTCTAGGGAATCAGTAATTCTGAAACCTTAAGGTTTGATTAAGGTGCTTTATAAACCTACGAAGTGAAAAGGTCATAATTCTCTCTGTAGGTTTTCTGATTATTTTCTATGTGGTTTATTTGGAATATTACTTAACTTTCTTGTATTCCTAATCTTAGACTTGTGATATCACTATATAGTATTAACCTCCAAAATAAAAAATCAGATGGGTATGTTGAGCTGCCTGGAAATCAAAGTTGAGCAGTTTCAACCAAAGGAGGTTAAATCTTATTAAACCTAGATTTTGAAGGACTGTAAAATCAGGACCATTTCTGCTACTTCAAACAAAGGTATTAACATGTTTCAATGTACAGAATCAATTTAGAGATAGGTAATGCTTACTCCTTGGAAGAAAAGTTATGACCAACCTAGATAGCATATTCAAAAGCAGAGATATTACTTCGCTGACTAAGGTCCGTCTAGTCAAGGCTATGGTTTTTCCTGTGGTCATGTATGGATGTAAGAGTTGGACCGTGAAGAAGGCTGAGCACCGAAGAATTGATGCTTTTGAACTGTGGTGTTGGAGAAGACCCTTGAGAGTCCCTTGGACTGCAAAGAGATGCAACCAGTCCATTCTGAAGGAAATCAGCCCTGGGATTTCTTTGGAAGGAATGAAGCTAAAGCTGAAACTCCAGTACTTTGGCCACCTCATGTGAAGAGTTGACTCATTGGAAAAGACTCTGATGCTGGGAGGGATTGGGGGCAGGAGGAGAAGGGGATGACAGAGGATGAGATGGCTGGATGGCATCACGGACTTAATGGACGTGGGTCTGAGTGAACTCTGGGAGTTGGTGATGGACAGGGAGGCCTGGCATGCTGTGATTCATGGGATCGCAAAGAGTCAGACATGACTGAGTGACTGAACTGAACTAGATAGAAAGATAATAGGTAATCAGTATTAAAACATGAACACGAACACATATTTTCTAGTTCTCTGTCAAGTGGGCTTAGAACCGATTACATTTCAGAAACAGTGAACACACCTAGAACCCAGATCCTGTTCTCCAGAAAATGAAAACCTGACTCCTTGATTGACAGATAACTCTAGGACTGAAACAGAATATAAAATGATCCTGGATCTTTTGTGCTACAAATTAAGAAAATGCTCAAGGAACAATAGGGACCTGTCAAAAGGATATAGAAGCAACTTGAAGTGGCCATTACTGACCATCCCAGAAAAATTTGAACAACAAAGTAAATAATGGGCAGTAAGAGATTATTCCCCATTGAATAAAAAAAGAATCTATGAGCATAAAATGGTATAAGTAAGTTAATAAATAAATGAGGTGGGGAAAATTTCTGCTAAACAGTAGAACTGTGATTCACAGATAAAGAAGAAATTATATATATATTTTAAAAATCAGTATAATAATTATTTTAGGCAAAAATATCAGTAGATGCTAAATTATTAGGTAAAATTGTGGTGAGAAACAGGATATCTGTATTGTCTTAAATTATCTCCTGACAAAACATTTAGTAATTTTGGAAGTGGAAAATAGTGATTTATACTAGATGAAGACCTACCAGATAGTATCTTAACAAATGATCAAAGTTCGTATAAGTAAGGAAACAAATCAATACCATGAGTCTTCTAAAAAGATGCATGAGAATGAGATGGTATTTCTTCATGGAATTCCTGTCAAAATGCATGACCTTAATCTAATTACCAAGAAATATTAGCAAATTTAAATTAAGGAACATTTTAGAGAATATTAGGCCTATACTCTTGAAAATGTTAAGGTTATGAAAAACAACAACAAATAAAACACTGAATCTTGGACCATAAAAAAACTTGACTTTTCTTTCTTTATACAGGAGAATAGTGGGACAATTGATAAAATTGTCTTAAGGTCTAAGTGTTAGATTAACCTTATTGTGTTAATGATAATTTCTTAATTTTGTTAAATTGTATGGTAACATTTAGAGAAAATGATAAATGAGGTGAAATGTTAACATAGGAGACTCTGTGGGAAGAATATATGGAAAGTCTTTGTACAATTTTTGTAACTTTCCTATAAATCTGAAATTTTTCAAAATAAAAAGTTTAAAAAGAAGAGTATATGGGTGTAGAGCCTGAGTGTCCGTGTTTGACTCCTGGCTATGAAGTTATTACTTTGGGTAGTGTTATGGGCTGGGTTGTATCCCCTATAAATCAGTTGCTGAGGTCCCATCTCCAGTCCCTTCAAATGTCTCCCATTTGGAGATGAAGTCTTTAGAGAAGTAAATTAAATGAGGTCATAAGTGTGGGCTCTAATCCAATAGTAATGATGTTCTTACAGGAGAGGATATTTGGACGGAGATGCATGCAGAGAGAAGGTCATGTGAAGACAGGGAGAAGGCAACCATCTGCAAGCAAGGAGAGAGTGTAAAAGAAATCAGCCTTGTTGGTACCTCGATCTCAGACTTCTACCTTCCAGAACTGTGAATAAACAAATTTCTGTTGTTTAAGTCACCCAGTCTGTGGAACCTTGTTACAATAGCCATAGTAAACTACTATAGGTTGGCAGTGTACTGCTTTCCATGAATATTTCCTCTTTAATAAAACAAGGGTTATAGTTATCTGCCTCATGGGATTGGTATGAGGATTCAAGGAGGTCATACGTGTGAAGTGTTAAAATAGCAACTGGCATACACAGTATTTAGAAATCAATAAACTGTTAATGTTACTAGAATCATGCAGCTGTTCCTAACTAGATTACAGTGAAGCAGAAATAAGGTAGTGTGTATTATGAAAAGGGGAACACAAAAAATTACATAATAAATTAATTTACTTTTTAATCTTTTTGGCAGTTGTATTACTTATTTCCACAAGATGGTTCAGTTCAGTTCAGTCCCTTAGTCGTATCTGACTCTTTGCGACCCCATGAATCACAGCACGCCAGGCCTCCCTGTCCATCACCAACTCCNATGCTGCAATTCATGGGGTCCCAAGAGTCGGACATGACTGATCGACTGAACTGACTAAACTGAACTGAAGAGTGAGGGTAATGAGGGCATTGACTAAGTTATTTTTGAAATCATACACAGATAGAAATTACAGCAAGGAATGGAGCTTCTTTTTATCCATTAAACAGGTAAAATGCTAGTTGTGGTACTAACATAAAAGGAAAATTATTCTGAATACTTAGAAGCAATATCTCACAGTTCAGTTCAGTTCTGTTCAGTCGCTCAGTCGTGTCCGACTCTTTGCGATCCCATGAATCGCAGCACGCCAGGCCTCCCTGTCCATCACCAACTCCCAGAGTTCACTCAGACTCACGCCCATCAAGTCAGTGATGCCATCCAGCCATCTCATCCTCTGTCATTCCCTTCTCCTCCTGCCCCCAATCCCTCTCAGCATCAGAGTCTTTTCCAATGAGTCAAATCTTTGCATGAGGTGGCCAAAGTACTGGAGTTTCAGCTTTAGCATCATTCCTTCCACAGGATAGCCTCAAATGAGATACCTTAATATAGTACTTTCTAAATTGGAAGGAAGTAAAGCACAGTGAATTTAACTACTTTGCTAACCATTAATTCATCAATATGTGTAATTTTATTTACTTTAAATCAGTAAATACAAAATGAACAGTAGACTTCTTAACTTTGAAAACTGGTGGCAATATTATAAAGAGGATGAAATATATTAGATGTTATTAGAAACTTAGGTAGCAATTTAAAAATTGACTTCCCTGGTGGCTCAGACAGTAAAGTGTCTGTCTACAATGCGGGAGACCTGGATTCAATCCCTGGTTTGGGAAGATTCCCTGGAGAAGGAAATGGCAATCCACTCCAGGACTATTGCCTGGAAAATCCCATGGACAGAGGAGCCTGGTAGGCTACAGTTCATGGGGTAGCAAAGAGTTGGACACAACTGAGCGACTTCCCATCACTTCACTTCATACTAGAAATACGTGATTGAATAACTGTTAATGCTTTTATAAACATTCTAACAACTACATATTTTGCTCATGTGAAATGGTCTGCCTCTTTCTGATGAATAAATACTCAATTTTAAGACATTATTTTCTTTTACATATATCCTTTATGCATGCCTTTTACTTCTAAATAACTAACTTAAATATATTTTATTTGATCTAGAGCAAAAGGAAAGTTGTTAAAGTCATTTATGATTATTGGACTGGAAAGCATAATTACTTTAGAATCCAATTTGCATTCATCAACTGTATCATTAGTATCACGCTCTAGCATTTTGGAAGTACGGGTTTTCAAATGAAGGAAAATAAAATTTTAAATACCTCTTTTCAAACAGTAAGACCATATAAATTATAAAATCAAGCTTTGCTTAATGTTTCTTTATGCCTTTTACACACAATGTCATAGTAGGAAAAACTATTTAGTCAAATACCCACCAAAATAAAGAATCTGTTTCAAAAAGACCTTTGGCAATAGGTTATTTTGGTTTATATGAACACCTATGATAGAGAACTAATTCCCTCAGCAATTTAAATCATTATATTAGATCTTTGTGTAACACAGATTTCTTATACTTTAAGATAAAATCTGCAGTTTGCTGCATCCAGAAAAATATCTTGGTTTTCCTAACCACAGCTCTGCTATATTTAGACAGCTACATCTTTCAAAATCTTCCTTACTGTCCCAGCTAAATAACTGTTATATCTATAACAACTGCTCATTTGAAAAACTATAATAATCTTGCTTTGGAGATTCTGGTAGTCAGTCCTCCTCACCCCAGTTTTTAAGAAGTCTTCTAATATAAAACATAGCTTGTCCAGTGGGCCCAAAATAGAATCTTACCACATTTAATCAAATGTCTATAAAAGCAGAGAATATTCACAGGGACCTTTGAAATAAAGCAAAGGTGAGAATTGGGCTTAGAAGACCAAAATAAATACCATGATTTTCATAAAAAAATGATACATTTCAACAACTAGTAATATATAGATTCAGGTTGTGTTTCAATGAAGGGGGATAAAAAAGGCTACAAAAAGAGATTTAAAAATGATTAAAGTTTTAAAAAATATCACTAAAAAGGAATAAGCAAATATTAGATTCATGAAGGGCAATGAGGACCTAAATCATCTATGTGAACCAATGGATAAAATTTCACATGGCAAAGATAAAGGAAATACACAATGTGAGAGATAGTGAAGTAGAGGGAAGGCAGAGAGATGAACGTATGAACACAGAGACAGTTACTGCTCTTGAAAAGACACTTTTGCACGTGGAACAGATGCTATGATCTATGATCACGCATATAACATTTTTTTGCAATTAAGCGTCCATAATATGTAGATTGATAAGAAAAATTACCTTTTGTGAATAAATTATACCATAATATTTAAATTACAAGACATGAGAAGAAAAGCTTATAGTCATTCTTACAGTGAAAGCAGAGCAAACAAAAAATTATCAGAATATCAGGGTAACTTCAGCATAATTTCAGATGATTCCACACACAAGCTGTAATTTCAGAAATCAACAGAAAGATCTATTGTGAAATGCAATATAGAAAAGTTACACATTCCATGGCTATTTAAAAAAATTACTCGGGTTGTGACAAATGACTTGTGCTATATAAATTAAAAATAAAACTATGTAAAAGTTCTAAAGTTGAATAAAACAATTTTATAACAGGTTGCCCTCAAGACAGCAAAACAGAGGTAAATATTTGTTATTAATTTGGATTCACATCTTATAGAGATCTGTAATATATTCCTTAATTTTCCAGGCCTAATATAATGAAAATCACAGACTTGGTGACTTAAACAACAGAAATTTATCTTTCCACACTTCTGGAGACCAGAAGTCTAAGATCAAGATATTAACACTGTTGAATTCTCCCCAAAAATCTCTCCCTCGGAGAAGGCAATGGCAACCCACTCCATACTCCTGCCTGGAAAATCCCATGGACGGAGGAACCTGGTAGGTTGCAGTCCATGGGGTCGCACAGAGTCGGACACGACTGAGTGACTGCACTTTCACTTTTCACTTTCATGCATTGGAGAAGGAAATGGCAACCCACTCCAGTGTTCTTGCCTGGAGAATCCCAGGCACGGGGAACCTGGTGGGCTGCCGTCTCTGGGGTCACACAGAGTCGGACACAACTGAAGCGACTTAGCAGCCAATCTCTCCCTAGCTTGTAGGTGGCCACCTTTTTGCTGTCTTCACATGCTTTCCCTCTGGGAGATAGAGAGGATAGCCATGCTAACATTAATCAGACCACATTTAGGAATATATCTAATCATTTCAGGTAAAGAGGATTTTCAGAAATGAAAAGTGACATTACATAATGAAAAGGGAGTTAACTCTCCAAAAAGGACACAACATAAACTGTTTATGCATCAAACAAGAGAGCATCAGAAAATGAGGAAAAAAACTAATGCAACTTCAAGAAGGAATAAATCCACTATTATAGTTCATGCTTCAACACTTCTCTCTCTGTAACTGATAGCTCAAGCAGACAAAAATTAAGTAAGAATAGAGCTGACCTGGACAGCACCATCAATCAATGTGATCTAATTGGCATTTATAAAATAATTCGTCCAACAAGAGCGGAATATGTATTATTCTCAAGATTGCTTGGATTATACACCAAGATATACCACATTCTGGGTTGTAAAACCAACTAGCAAATATAAAAAAGAAGTCATGCAAGATACATTCTCAAATCACAATGGAATTAAACTATAAATCAGTAACAGAGTGATAGCTAGAAACTTCTGAAATATTTTAAATAAAGTAAAATACTTCTACAAAATACAGGAAAAAAAGTCAAGAATATTTTTAAATATTTTAAACTAAATGAAAATACAATATATAAAATAACACAGAATACATTGAGAGCAGTGCAAAAAGAGAAATTTGCAGTATTCAATACAGATATTTAAAAAAGAAAATCTAAAGTAAATCTAACCTTCCCCATTAGTAAACTAGAGTAAGAAGAGCAAATTAACTCTAAAGAAAGTAAAAGAAAACAAAAACTAAAACACAAATCTATGGCTGAAAAAAAATTTATAGAGACAATCAACAAATCTAAAAGCTGATTCTTTGGAAAGATTAATAAAATTGATAAATTTGTAGTAAAGTTAATCAAGAAAATGAGAACCAAATTTTGACACTGAAATTCATATGTTAAAGCTCTAACTCCTCCTCAATGTGGCTATTTTGTGTCTGCAATGTAAGGTATATCTCTTACATACTTATTACCAAGGAGATAATAAAAGTCAAATAAGGTTGTAAGGGTGGAGCCCTAATCGAGTGGGATTTGTATCCTTATAAGAGGAAGAAACACCAGAGATCTCTCTCTGCATGTACAAACAGAGGAAAGCCTACATGAGAAGGCAGTTACCTGCAAGCCAGGAAGAGAGGTCTCACAGAAAGCAACCTTGCTGTAACACTGATCTTGGAATTCTATATTTCAGGGGAGCTAGAAAATATATTTATCTTGATTAAGCCATTATGATATTTTGTTATGGCATTCTGAATTGAATAATATGAGAAGGAAGACACAAATTACATATATACATATATATATGTGTGTGTGTATATATATATACACACACACACATATACAGGCTTTCCTGGTATTTCAGCTGGTAAAGAATCCACTTGCAATGCAGGAGACCCCAGTTTCATTCCTGCGTCAGGAAGATCCACTGGAGAAGAGATAGGCTAACCACTCCAGTATTCTTGGGGTTCCCTGGTGGCTCAGCTGGAAAAGAATCCGCCTGCAATGCAGGAGACCTGAATTCAATCCTTGGGTTGGGAAGATCCCTTGGAGAAGCAAAGGGCTACCCACTCCAGTATTCTGGCCCGGAGAATCCCCATGGACTGCAGCCCTCTAGGTTCCTCTGTCCATAGGGTGGCAAAGAGTTGGATACAACTGAGCAACTAAGCATAGCATGGCACATAGTAGATATCAGTCCGTTTATATCAATAATTACTTTGAATGTCAGTGGTCAAAATGTACCAATTAGAAGACCAATGTACCATAAAAGACTGTCAGAGTAATTCAAGAAATAAGATCCAACTATATGTTGTCTCTGAGAAATTCACTTTAAATACAAAGATATATAGATTAAGCTGATAAATGGAGAAATATCATGCTAACAATAATCAAAAGAAAATAGAAATAGCTATTATATATTAATTTCTGACAAATCACCTTCAGTAGCTGAATGGATAAACAAAGTGATAAATCAAGGCAATGTAATATTATTAAAACTAAAAATGAACTGTATTACCAAACTATGAAAAGACATGGAGGAATCTTTATATTTTACCATGTGAGAGAAGCTAGTCTGAAAAGGCTACATGCTACTCTACTCTACTCTACTCTAAGATTCTGATTATCTTACATTCTGAAAAAAAACCAAAACTATGGAGAGAGTAAACTGATCAGTGGTTGCCAGAGGTTATGGAGAGGAAAAGATAAACAGGGAGAGCACATGGGATTTTTAGGGAAGTGAAAGTGGGTACAGACATTATACATTTTCTCAACCCCAAAGAATTTATGATTCCAAAAGTGAACCCCTTGTAAACTATGAACTTTGGGCAATAATGATNGAGAAGGGGATGACAGGATGAGATGGCTGGATGGCATCACGGACTCGATGGACATGAGTCTGAGTGAACTCTGGAAGTTGGTGATGGACAGGGAGGCCTGGCGTGCTGCAATTCATGGGGTTGCAAAGAGTCAGACACGACTGAGTGACTGAACTGAACTGAACTGAAACCTATCCCTTCTCCAGGGATCTTCCCAACCCAGGAATCAAACTGGGGTCTCTTGCATTGCAGGCAGATTCTTTACCAGCTGAGCTACCAGCAGTAATCCAAGTAGTAATCCAAAACCTCTCAACAAAGAAAAGTCTAGAACCGGATGTCTTCACTGCTGAGTTTTACCAAATATTTAAAGAATTAACACCAATTATTCTCAAATTTTTCCAAAAAATACAAGAAGAAGGAACATTTCCAAACTCATTTTACAAAGCCATTATTACAAAACCAAAAATAGACAAGGACACTATAAGAAAACTACAAGCCAATTATCTCTAATGAATATCAATGCAAAAATACTCAATAAAACAGCAAATCAAATCCAACAATGTATTAAAAAGGTCAGACAATATGATCAAGTGGGATTTATTCCAGGATAAGTCAGAGAGAGAGAGAGAAATATTGTATGATCTCACTTATATGCAGAATCTAAAACCAAACCCAGTGATACAGAGAATAGACTGTACTTTCCAGAGGCAAGGGTGGGGGGTTGGGTACAATGGGTGAAGGGGTAAAAGGTACAAACTTCCATTTATTTATAAGATAAAATAATCCTGAGGATATAACATACAGCATGGATACGATAGTTAACAATACTATATTGTATTCAAAAGTTAAGAGAATAGATCTTAAAAGTACTCATCATAAGAAAAAAATATTTGTCATTATGTTTGGTAAAGGATCTTAACTAAACTTCTTGTGGTAATCATTTCACAATATGTACACATACCAAATCATTATGTTGTATACCTAAAATTAATACAATGTTATATGTCAATATCTCAATAAATAAAGAAACAATAAAGGTCTCAAATCAATTATCTCAATCTCCACCTCAAGAAACTAGGAAGATAACAGCCAATTAAATCCAAAGTAAATAGATTAAAGAAAGTAATAAAGATCAGAGTGAAAATTAATGAAATAAGAAACAGAAAAACAGGACTTCCCTGGTAGTCTCGCAGTTAAGACTCCAGGTTTCTACTGCAAGTGGTGTGGGTTTGATCCTTGGTTAGGGAATTAAGATCCCACATGCCACATGGCCAGGCAACACACACACACAGAGAAACAGAGAGGGGGAAAAAAAGTACACAAAAACAAATGCTGGCCTTTTCTTGACAAAGCCAGTAACAATCATACACCTCTAGTCACACTGATCAGAAAGTAAGACAAAAATTACCAACATGAGGAATGGTTGACGGATGATGCCATGGTTTCTATGGTTATTGAAAGGATAATAAAAGATATGAACAACTTTGTGCCTATAAATTAGACAGCTTAGAGATGAAATGGACACACTCTTTGAAAGACACAAACTGTGAAAGTTAACACAAGAGGAAATGGATGACCTAGATAGTCCCATATCTTTCCAAGAAATTGAATTTGGAACTTAAAACTTTCCCACAAGGAGAACTCCAGGCCCACACTGACTTCACTTATGAATACTATAAAAAAAAAAAATACAGGAAAGAAAAAGAGAACAATTCTATATAAACTTTCAAGAAAACTGAAGAGGAGAAAATATGACCCAAATAGTTCTTTGCAGCCAGCATTACCCTGATGTGAAAATCAGTTTAAAACATTAATACAAAAATTCAGACCAATGTCCCTCACAAATACAGATGGCAAAATCCTAAACAAAATGTTAGCAAGTGAATTCAACAATGCATAAAAAGAATAATATAACATGACCAAATGAAATTTATCCTATGGACACAAGGTTGGTCTGAAAATCAATCATTGTATATTACCATATTAACAAACTAAAACTGAATAACCATAATGAAACAGGAAGACAAGAGTACATAGCCATCTTGGAAAAGGACCAAGGAAATGACCTGGAGCAAACAAAACTACAAGCCCACTGAAACAAAGTGCCCGAGAGCTTAGGTCTTTGAGACAACTAGAGATCTACAAAAGTACAAGATTATTTCTGTTCCATTGATGTATGTACAGTTTCCAAAGGACAAAAGCTGGACTGTAAATCCACCACACAGTAGAATCACAGAACTCCCAGTTTCCTGAAAGACAAAGGCCTGACACACAATCCTAAATTGTATTTGCAGGAAGCAGACCCCTAACAGATGAAAACTGCTGACTGCAAGCATGTAGACCTCAGACCAATTGAAACCAGTGTGTTGATGAAGCTCAAAATTTCACTTTTATACCAACCAACCTGAGAAATGATGCCAAGCTAATCAGGCATCCTGTGGCCCCCTCCTTCACACTGCCTTTAAAACCCTATTCCTGAATGTCCTTGGGGAGCTGGGTCTCTTTCACCATCTCCCTTGGCACACATTATCCCTCCAATAAAAACTACTGCTTGGCTAAAAATCTTTTGGGAACAATATTCATTTTTGTGATATTTCTGTCCAAGAATCTGAAGCAAGGCCAGTATTAATATGATCACATCAATAGACAAGAAAAATCATTTGACCAAACCCAACATCCAATCCTATTAATTCCCAGATAACTGATAATAAAGGGAACTTTTCAACATGAGAAAGGAGATCTGTGGGAAAATCTACAGCTAATGGTAGCTTCCAATGGTAAAAGACTGAATATCTTCCTTCTAAGATCAGAAACAAGACAAGAATGTCTACTCTCATTACCTCTATTCAACATTGTACTAGAGGTTCTGAGCAGTGCAATCAGGCAAGAAAGAGAAATAAAAGGATTCCAGATAAGAAAGGAAGACTTAAATTTGTCTTTATTTATAGATGACATTTATAGAGGTCTAAGTAGAAATCTGAGGGAATCTACAAAAAAACCTACTAGAACTAATGAGTTTAGCAAGCTCAAAGGATGCAAGATGAATATGCAGCAGTCAATCCTTGTTTGTATAATACTAGCAACAAACTATTGGAAATTTAAAACTTTAAGGGATATTATTACAGAGCTGAACAGTTAAGTGCTTAGCAATGATTGTGACAAAAGTTGTGAAAGACATGTAACTTAAAACTATAAATACTGAGAGAAATTAACACCAACCTAAATAAGTGGAGGGATCTTATTCATCGACTGAATAATTAACATCATTAATTGTCAATTTTCCCCAAAAGATCAACCACAAGGATTTTCTTGTAGAATTTGACAAACTGATTCCAAAATTCACATAGAAATGTAAAAGATCTAGATTAGCCAATCCACTTTGAAAAAGAAGAAAAAAATTGAAGGACTACCACTTTCCGATGTTAAGACATATAAAGTCACAGTACTCAAAACAGTAGGGTATTTGTGTAATAATCAGTTCAGTTTGGTTCAGTTCAGTCGCTCAGTCGTGTTCGAATCTTTGCAACGCTATGAACCGCAGAATGTCAGGCCTCTCTGTCAATCACCAACTCCTGGAGTCTACCCAAACTCCCGTCCAATGAGTCAGTGATGCCATCCAACCATCTCATCTTCTGTAGTCCCCTTCTCCTCCTGCCTTCAATCTTTCCTAGCAGCAGGGTATTTTCAAATGAGTCAGCTTTTTATGTCAGGTGGCCAAAGGACTGGAGTTTTAGCTTCAACATCAGCCCTTCCAATGTATATTCAGGACTGACCTCCTTTAGGATGGACTGGGTGGATCTCCTTGCAGTCCAAGGGACTCTCAAGAGTCTTCGCCAACACCACAGTTCAAAAGCATCAATTCTTTGGCCCTCAGCTTTCTTTATAGTCCACCTCTCACATCCATGCATGACCACTGGAAAAACCATAGCCTTGACGAGACAGATCTTTGTTTGCAATGTCTCTGCTTTTTCATATGCTATCNTCCAAGGGACTCTCAAGAGTCTTCGCCAACACCACAGTTCAAAAGCATCAATTCTTTGGCCCTCAGCTTTCTTTATAGTCCACCTCTCACATCCATGCATGACCACTGGAAAAACCATAGCCTTGACGAGACAGATCTTTGTTTGCAATGTCTCTGCTTTTTCATATGCTATCTGGGTTGGTTACAACTTTCTTTCCAAGGAGCAGCGTCTTTTAATTTCATGGCTGCAATCACCATCTGCAGTGATTTTGGAGCCCCAAAAATTAAAGTCAGCCACTGTTTCCACTGTTTCCCCATCTATTTCCCATGAAGTGATGGGACTGGATGCCATGANTTTGTTGTGCAGAAGCTTTTAATTTTAATTAGGTCTCATTTGTTTATTTTTGCTTTTATTTCCAATATTCCAGGAGGTGGGTCATAGAGGATCCTGCTGTTTTTTATGTCAGAGAGTGTTTTGCCTATGTTATTCTCTAGGAGTTTTATAGTTTCTGGTCTTAAGTTTAGATCTTTAATACAATCTTGCTTGCTTGCTTGCTAAGTCACTTCAGTTGTCTGACTCTACACAACCCCATAGACGGCAGTGCACCAGGCTCCCCATCCCTGGGATTCTCCAGGTAAGAGTACTGGAGTGGGGTGCCATTGCCTTCTCCGAATCCAATCTTGGTTACATATAAATATAACTCGAGTCAGAGAAGGATAAGGATTGTGGTGTAGATGTTCCCCTGGTTAGATATGTGAAGATAAGTTACTTGAGTAACTATTTCACTGTTGATCTTTTATTGAATTATATTGCACATGGAGTATAAAGAACAAATCCTAAGTTGCCAGCTCTGTAAATTTTCTCAAAGTTAACCTGCTCATTTATCTGCCCCTTAAGATCAGAAACAAGATATTATCAGAAGTTCTTCCTGATAACTGTGTCTGTTCTCTAAGAGTAAACATTATTATAATTCCTAATAATATAGACTGCTGCTGCTGCTTCAGTCATGTCTGACTCTGTGTGACCCATAGACGGCAGCCCACCAGGCTCCCTCATCCCTAGGATTCTCCAGGCAAGTTTTGCCTATTTTTGAATTGTATATGTTAATAAATGAAACCATATAGCATGTGTTTTGCTCTGACTTCTTTCTCTCAACATTATTTATGAGATTCATATAGGTTACTGCAATTAGCAATAGTCTGTTCATTTTCATTACCTTATTGTACTTCTTTCATTCAATCATTAATATAAAATTTGGCTTTCCAAAATGAGGAATTATTAGTAAGAGTATTATGAAAGTCTAACACATGATTTTAGTATGCATTATGTATGCTTTATTTATGAATATAAAGATGGGAGTATAACTGTCGAGTTAAAGGGTCTGTGTATGTTCAGTTTTCTTTGTTTTTGTTGTTCAGTCTTTAAGTCATATCTGATTCTTTGCAACTTCATGGACTATTGCATGCCAGGCTCCTTTATACTCTGATATCTCCCCGATTTCCCTCAAACTCATGTCCATTAAATTGGAGATACTACCTGAGTGACATAGACACTGCCAAACAGTTTTCCTAAGTAGTTATGCCAACTATAGTTACACCTAATGTATGACAATTCCAGTTGCTTTACATCCTATCCCATCCTTATAATTGTCATTTATTTCTGCCCTTTGAGTACATTTTAAAGTGATCCACTGTCTTGTCATGGCAAAGGGGCTTGGTTAAATCAATGAAGCTGAAAGTAAAGATGGATGCTGTAAAGAACAATATTGCATATGAACCTGGAATGTTAGGTCTATGAATCAAGATAAATTGGATATGAATGGGAGAATTTAATTCAGATAAGCTATCTATTACTGTAGGCAAGAATCCCCTTGAAGAACTCTAATAACCCTCGTAGTCAATAAAAAGTCCAAAATGCAGTACTTGGGTACAATCTCAAAAACAACAGAATGAACTCAATTCATACCCAAAGCAAACTATAAAACAACACATTAATCCAAGCCTATCCCCCAACCACTGATGCAAAAGAAGCTGAAGCTGATTAGTTCTGTGAAGACCTATAAGACCTTCTAAAACTAACAGCTAAAAAGATGTCCTTATCATCATAGATTAAAATGAGAAAGTATGAAGTCAAGAGATACCCAGAATAACCAGCTAGATTGCCACTGGAGTACAAAACGAAGCAGGGCAAAGGCTAACAAAGTTTTGCCAAGAGAACACAATGGTCATAGCAAATATCCTATACCAAAAACCCAAGAGACAACTCTACATATGGACATCACCGGATGGTCAACACTAAAATCAGATTGATTATTTTCCTTGCAGCCAAAGATGGAGGAGCTCTATACAGTCAGTAAAAACTAGACCTGGAACTGACTGTGGCTCAGATCATAAGCTCCTTATTGCAAAATTCAGACTTAAATTGAAGAAAGCTGGGAAAACAACTAAGCCATTCAGGTATAACCTAAATCAAAACCCTTATGATTACAAAGAAAGCTGAGTGCTGAAGAATGCTTTTGAACTGTGGCATTGGAGAAGACTCTTGAGAGTCTCTTAGACTGCAAGGAGATCCAACCAGTCAATCCTAAAGTCCTGAGTGTTCATTGGAAAGACTGGTGTTGAAGCTGAAACTCTAATACTTTGGTCACCTGATGCAAAGAGCTGACTCATTTGAAAAGACCCTGATACTGGAAAAGATTGAAGGCAGAAGAGAATGACAGAGGAGAGTTGGTTGGATGGCATCACCGATGCAATGGAGATGTGTTTGAATAAACTCAGGGAGTTGGTGATGGACAGGGAGGCCTGGCGTGCTGTGGTCCATGAGATCACAAAGAGTTGGACACAACTGAGAAAATGAACTGAACTGAACTGATGATTATACAGTTGAGATGAGGAATAGATTCAAGGGATTAGATCTGGTAGACAGAGTGCCTGAAGACTATGGACAGAAGTTCATAACATTGTACAGGAGGTCCTGATCAAAACCATCCACAAGAAAAAGAAATGCAAGAAGACAAAGTAGTTGTCTTAGAAGGTTTTACAAACAGCTGAGGAAAGAAGAGAAGTGAAAGGCAAGGAGTAAAGAAAAATATATATCTAACTGAATGCAGAGTTCCAGAGAAAAGCAAGGAGAGATAGGAAGGTCTTCTTAAGTGAACAATGCAAAGAAATAGAGGAAAACAACAGAGTGGCAAAGACTAGAGATCTCTTCAGAAAACTGGAGATACTAAAAAACTTTTTCATGCAAGAATGGGCACGTTATAAGGCAGAACAGTAAGGACCTAACAGAAGCAAAAAAGATTAAGAAGTAGCAAGAATAAACAACATTATAAAATTTAAAAAAAAAAAAAAAGGCTTGATGAAACAGATAACCATGATTGTCTGGTCACTCACCTACAGTCAGACATCCTGAAGGGTGAAATCAATTGGGCCTTAGGAAACATTACTATGAACAAAGCTAATGGAAAGATGGAATGCCAGCTGAGCTATTTCAAATTCTAAAAGATAATGCTGTTAAAGTGCTGCACTCAGTATGCCAGCAAATTTGGAAAATTCAGAAGTGGCCAAAAGGCTGGAAAAGTTCAGTTTTCATTTCAGTCCCAGAAAAAGTGAAAGTGAAAGTCACCCAGTTGTGCCTGGCTCTTTGCCACTCCATGGACTGTACAGTCCATGGAATTCTCCAGGCCAGAATATGGGAGTGGATAGCCTTTCCCTTCTCCAGGGGATCTACCCAACCAAGGGAACAAGATCAGGTCTCTCACATTGAAGACAGATTCTTTACTAGTTGAGCCACAAGAGAAGCCTATCTTAGCCTACTGGAGTGAATAGCCTATCCCTTCTCCAGCAGATATTCCTGACCAAGGAATTGAACCAGGATCTCCTGCATTGCAAATGAACTCTTTTACCAACTGAATTATCATGGAAGCCCTGTACCAAAGAAGGGCAATGGCAGAGAATGTTCCAACTACTGTGTCCATTTTGCAAGCTCGCAACGTTATACTCAAAATCCTTCAAGCTAGGCTTTGGCTCTGTGTGAACCAAGAACTTCCAGTTATACAAACTAGGTTTGAAAGAGGCAGAGGAACAAGAGATCAAATTGCCAACCTTTGTTGGATCATAAAGAAAGCAAGGAGTTCCAAAAAAACATCTACTTCTGCTTTATTGATTATGCTAAAGGCTTTCTCTGTGTGGATCACAATACACTGTGGAAAATTATTTAAGAGATGGACATACCAAACTACCTTACCTGTCCCTTGAGAAACAACATTTAGAACTGGACATGAAACAATGAGTTGGTTAAATTTGGAAAAGGAGTATGTCAAGGCTGTATATTGTCACCCTGGTTATTTAACTTATATACAAAGTACATCATGTGAAATGCCAGGCTGGATGACTCACAATCTAGAATCAAGATTGCTGGGAGAAATATCAACAACATCAGATATGTAGATGATACCATTCTAAAGGCAGAACATGAAGTGGAACTAAAGAGCCTCTTGATGAGAGTGAAAGACAAGAGTGAAAAAGTTGGCTTGACACTCAACATTAAAAATTGTAAGATCATGTCATTTGGTCCTATCAGTTCATGGCAAATAGAAAGAGAAAAATTGGAAGCAGTGACAAATTTTATTTTCTTGGGATCCAAAATCACTGTGGACAGTGACTGCAACCAGGACATTAGGAGATGCTTGCTCCTTTGAAGGAAAATTATGATGAATCTAAACCAAGTATTAAAAGTAGAGACATCACTTTGCTGAAAAATGTCCGTACAGTCAAAGTCATAGTTTTCCCAGAAGTCATATGTGGCTTTGAGTGTTGAACTGTAAAGAATACTGAGCTAAAGAATTGATGCTTTCAAATTGTAGTGCTGGAGAAGACTCTTGAGATTCCCTTGGGCAGCAAGGAGATCAAACAAGCCAATCATAAAGGAAATCAACTCTGAACCTTTATTGGAAGGATTGCTGCTGAAACTGAAACTCCAATATTTTGGCCTCCTGATGGCTAGAGCAGACTCTTTGGAAATGACCCTGATGCTGGGAAAGATTGAATAAGGAAGTGACAGAGAATAAGATGGCTAGATTGCAACTGAATGAACATGAATTTGAGCAAACTCAGGAGATAGTGGAGGACAGTGTAGCATGGTGTGCTGCATTTTATAGGATCACAAGGAGTCAGACACTACTTAGTGACTGAAAAACAACAACAACAAAGTGATTGTAACTTGAATTTCCCTAATGACCAATGAATTGAAACATCTTTTCTTATACTTTTGGCTATTTGGATATTCTACTTTGTGAAGTGCTTTTCACGTCTTTGCCTGCTTTTCCTTTGGGATGATTCTTTCTCATTAATTCCTATGAGTTTGTTGCATAGTCAAATAATCATTTTGATGGATATATATACTGAAAATATCTTCTTATCTTTTGATTATTATTTTACCCTCCAAGCAGAATCTTTTTATGATTATAAATTGATAATATTGAAATCTGAACTGTCAGTCTTTCTCTCATGTTTAGTGCTTTCTGTTTTTGTTTAAGAAATATTTTTGTATCAAAAAGACATGAAGATATACCATCATGTTTTTTTAGAAGCTTTACTGTTAGGACTTTCCTATTTCTACCTAAATTCAATCTGAAATTGATTTTTAGTTTGGCGTGAAGTTAGAGGGTTATAATTTGCTTTTTTCTATGTGACTTTCCAATTGATCCAATACCATTTGTTGATAAGTCATCCTTTCCACAGACCACAGCAGTCTGTTGTAAGTTTAAGTCTGTCTCTGGACTTCTATTTTCTTTGGTTTAATTCTCTACCTTTGTGCCAATACCACACACATCTTTAATTACTATTGTTTTAAAATAAATCTGGACAATTGTAGTGTAATTTTTTCAACTTTGTTCAACTTCTTCAAGATTAGTTTGCTATTCTAGGCCCTTTGACTTCCCTGGTGGCTCAGTGGGAAAGAATTCACCTGCCTAGTAGGAGATGTGGGTTCAATTCCTGGGTTGGGAAGATCCCCTGGAGATGGAGATGGCAGCCCACTCCAGTAAAATTCCACTGACAGAAGAGTCTGGTGGGCTACAGTCCATGGGGTCACAAAGAGTTGGACACGACTGGGTGACTAAAGAGCAGCAGTGACAACTGAGCCTTTTGCATTCACATAATTTGTAGAATCATATTGTCAGTTTCAAGTACAAAAATATAGAGAGAGAGACATAACTTAACTGGGATTTGGGTGGTGATTGAGTTGAATGTATAAGTCAATTTAGGAAAATCACATCATTACAATATGGAATATTCCAAGTAGTGTTGGAGAAGACTCTTGAGAGTCCCTTGGACTGCAAAGAGATCCAACCAGTCCATTCTAAAGATTAGTCCTGGGTGTTCTTTGGAAGGAATGATGCTGATGCTGAAACGCCAGTACTTTGGCCACCTCATGCAAAGAGCTGACTCATTGGAAAAGACTCCGATGCTGGGAGGGATTGGGGAAAGGAGGAAAAGGGGCTGACAGAGGATGAGATGGCTGTATGGCATCACCGACTCGATGGAGATGAGTTTGAGTGAACTCTGGGATTTGGTGAGGGACAGGGAGGCCTGGCGTACTGCAGTTCATGGGGTCCCAAAGAGTCGGACACGACTGAGTGACTGAAACTGAACTAAATCTATTTCCAAGGAATATCTTTCTAAAAACTCAGTTATTTTTTACTTTCTTTCAACAATGATTTGCATTTTTCTCTGTAGAGATTTTGTGGATATTCTGATAGATTTATTCCTAGGTATTTGGTGTTACTGACACAATCTTAAATCTTGGCTCAGATGGTAAAGAATATGCCTGTAATACAGGAGATGCGAGTTTGATCCTTGGATCAAGAAGATCCCCTGAAGAAAGGAATGGCAACCCAGTGCAGTATTCTTGCCTGGAGAATTCCATGGACAGACAAACCTGGTGGGATACAGTCCATGAGGCTGCAAAGAGCCAGACACAACTGAATGATTAACGTTTTCACTATAAATGTTATTATTTTTAAATTTGATTTTCTAAATGTCATCTATAAATTTTTTTCAGCCCTTACACTTTATACAACTTATACTGCTAACTTTCATTCCCTCTTGAATTTCCATGTTTCTATGAAGCACTAATTTGAATATTCTTTTACTTCAGGACTTCTAGCAATAAATTATCTCAAGGGTTTTGTTTTTGTTTTTCCTCAGAAATATATTTATTTCATCTCCTTTTAAAAAACTTATTTTAAAACAAAATATACATATAAAAATTGATCATATAATTTTATATGTGGATGAATTGTCACAAACTGAACTAACCAGCCCTTGAACAATCAAGTCACTGTACCTCCTCAACATTAATTTTGTGGGACTTCTAATACTGTGTTTTTCCAGTTTGAATTTGCATTTAAAAACTTAAATGTGTTAATTTTGTGTTCTTTGTGTTGACTTCTTTTACTCAACATTATTTTTGTGAGATTCACCCATGCTGCTGCATATTATGAATACTGTTCTCATAGTATTTAAATTTGGGAATTTCCAGGTTTTGTCTCTTTGAGTAGTACTGCTATGAACACTCATGTACATTTTGTAAATGATATGTTTTTGGTGGGCAAAAGCAGTATTTCTGGATCATAGAATATGTATTATTTCATTGTCTTAAATTTTCAAAGTAAAAATATTAATTTATATTGCCAGGAGAAGATTATGAGAGCTCCATTTTTTTGACATCTTTGTCAACTCATGTTGTTTGACATCTTTTCCGTCTTATTCTGGTGGTAGTGTAATGGTACAACATAGCAATTTTAATTTGTATTTCCCTGGTGAGAAATGTAATTCAAAATATTTTCTTATATTTCTTGGCCACTATATATGTTTACACTTTCTGTTTTTACTTATTTTTAAAATTTTGGTTTTTTTAAAACTTAAATAACCACCTTATATATTCTGGATATGAGTCTTTTATCAGATGTGTATATAACAAATGCATTCTCTTACTCTATAGGTTTGTTTACATTCTTTAAATGGCATCATTTAACAAACAGAAAATCCTAATTTTAATAAAGTTCAATTTTCCATTTTTTCTTTGTGATAGTATAAAAGACACATTGTTGCTTGTATACCAAAATAGGCTTGATTTTTGTACATTGTTCTCATATCCTGTAATCATACTGACCTAAGTATTTCTAGAAACTTTTGTAGATTTGATTGGATTTTCTACTAGAAAATAACGGGAAAATGGGCCATCTGCAAATAAAGACATTTTTATTCATTTCCAATCTGTATATCTCATTTCATTTTCTTGTCTTAATGCACTTATTTGGAACATCTAAAACAATTTTGAATGAACGTTGTTTGAAAAAATATCCTTGTCCTGATTTTAGAGAGAAAGCATGAAGTCTGTTTCCACTAGGTATAGTGTTGGCTATACATTTTCAATATTTGATCTTTCCCACAAACAGTGGGGAGAGAATTGGGATAGGATGGAAATAAAATACTGAGAAAAACTGGAATGATGCATTGAAGTTGGGGGTAAACTTAGAGGCACTGTGACTTGAGCATTGATGTTAATGCTGCAACCTTTGTACATAAAAGTTGGTGAAGATATTCTGAGAATGTGGAATAAATTATCAGACAAATAATACCCTTGCCTTGAATTCAGAAAGAGAATCCAGAAGTGTGTCATGGACACTGGGTATTGACTGGAATTGCTATTCACTAGCCAAAGACAGCAAAACAAAATTGGTGGGTAAGTTCAACTGGAGCAAATAATTACCTAGGGAAAATATTCTGTGAATGCAGCAAGGATCACCATCCAACATATGAGTATCTCAGGTAACTAAGGAAATACAAAAAGAGAGTGCAGAATACACATGTATATCGACAACCTCGAGTTTCTTGGTTAAGAGTATTCTAATACAGGCAGACTTTTAGGAAAAACCTTTGGTTACCAATGACCCTCTTATACCTTGCGCTCTGGGGGCCATCACAATGTGAGTTATACTTGCAATTCCACAAAGACGTGTTCAACCTGAGTCAATTTTAGGTTGATATTTCCTACCTTACCTCCCTGTGTGCATCATTATTTTGTTATCCCTCATCCTACTCTATAAAACTTCAGCTTGAATAGAGCTTTAACTCACACTGTATTTTAATCTTGATATGCTCAACAACACTATGCTATAGATTCAGTTCAGTTCAGTTCAGTGGCTCAGTCATGTCTGATTCTTTATGACCCCATGAATTGCAGCACGCCAGGCCTCCCTGTCCATCATCAACTCCTGGAGTTCACTCAAACTCACGTCCATCGAGTCAGTGATACCATCCAGCCATCTCATCCTCTGTCGTTCCCTTTTTCTCCTGCCTCCAATCCTTCCCAGCATCAGAGTTTTTTCCAATGAGTCAACTCTTCGCATGAGGTGCCCAAAGTACTGGAGTTTCAACTTTAGAATCAGTCCTTCCAAAGAACATCCATTACTGATCTCCTTTAGAAGGGACTGGTTGGATCTCCTTGCAGTCCGAGGGACTCTCAAGAGTCTTCTCCAACACCACAGTTCAAAAGCATAGATTCTTCGGTGCTCAGCTTTCTTCACAGTCCAACTCTCATATCCATACGTGACTACTGGGAAAACCATAGCCTTGATCAGATGGACTCTTGTTGGCAAAGTAATATCTCTGCTTTTGAATATACTATCTAGGTTGGTCATAACTTTCCTTCCAAAGAGCAAGCGTCTTTTAGTTTCATGGTTGCAATCATCATCTGCAGTGATTTTGGAGACCAAAAAAAATAAAGTCTGACACTGTTTCCCCCTCTATTTCCCATGAAGTGATGGGATCAGATGCCATGATCTTAGTTCTGTAAATTTTGAGCTTTAAGCCAACTTTTTCACTCTCCTCTTTCACTTTCATCAAGAGGCTTTTGAATTCCTCTTCATTTTCTGCCATAAGGGTGGTGTAATCTGCATATCTCAGGTTATTGATATTTCTCCTGGCAATCTTGATTCCAGCTTGTGTTTCTTCCAGTCCAGCGTTTCTCATGATGTACTCTACATAGAAGTTAAATAAGCAGGGTGACAATATACAGTCTTAACGTACTCCTTTTCCTATTGGGAACCAGTCTGTTGTTCCATGTCCAGTTCTAACTGTTGCTTCCTGACCTGCATATAGGTTTCTCAAGAGGCAGGTCAGGTGGTCTGGTATTCCCATCTCTCTCAGAATTTTCCACAGTTTATTGTGATCCACACAGTCAAAGGCTTTGGCATTGTCAATAAAGCAGAAATAGATGTACTTCTTGAACTCTCTTGCTTTTCCGTGACCCAACGGATGTCGGCAATTTGATCTCTGGTTCCTCTGCCTTTTCTAAATCCAGCTTGAACATCTGGAAGTTCACGGTTCACGTATTGCTGAAGTCTGGCTTGCAGAATTTTGAGCATTACTTTACTAGCATGTGAGATGAGTGCAATTGTGCGGTAGTTTGAGCATTCTTTGGCATTGCCTTTCTTTGGGATTGGAATGAAAACTGACCTTTTCCAGTCCTGTGGCCACTGCTGAGTTTTCCAAATTTGCTGGCATATTGAGTGCAGCACTTTCACAGANCTGGCTTGGAGAATTTTGAGCATTACTTTACTAGCATGTGAGATGAGTGCAATTGTGCAGTAGTTTGAGCATTCTTTGGCATTGCCTTTCTTTGGGATTGAAATGAAAACTGACCTTTTCCAGTCCTGTGGCCACTGCTGAGTTTTCCAAATTTGCTGGCATATTGAGTGCAGCACTTTCACAGAATCATCTTTCAGGATTTGAAACAGCTCAACTGGAATTCCATCACCTGCACTAGCTTTGTTCCTAGTGATGCTTTCTAAGGCCCACTTGACTTCACATTCCAGGATGTCTGGCTCTAGATGAGTGATCACACCATCGTGATTATCCAGGTCATGAAGATCTTTTTTGTACAGTTCCTCTGTGTATTCTTGCCACCTCTTCTTAATATCTTCTGCTTCTGTTAAGTCCATACCATTTCTGTCCTTTATCGAGCCCACCTTTGCATGAAATGCTCCCTTGATATAGGTTAGATGGTGTTATCTCTTCTCTAGGAATGTGGGAATGGGCTAGGAAAGTTAAGTGTTTTGTTAAGGCTAATACATAGGTACACCAGAATTAAAACATAATCTGATTTTAAACCCCCTTCTCTTTTCACTACATTGTACTCTTTAATCCCCATCAAGAAAGGAAATAGAAACAAGTTTATCCAAGGATTTTTCAAGAATACTTAAATCTACTTTGCCCAAAATAATATCTACTATTTACTATTGTATATCTTACTAAGTCCCAGGAAACATGTCAAGCATTTTAGATACATTATGTCATTTTATTCTTTCAGCAATTTCATAGGCTAGGCATTATACAAGTTTAAAAAAAAAGGGGGGGGGAGCTTAATGACCTGGATAACAATGATGGTGTGATCACTCACCTAGAGCCAGACATCTTGGTATGTGAAGTAGAGTAGTTCTTAGGAAGCATTACTACAAACAAAGCTAGTAGAGGGGATGGGATTTCAACTGAGCTGTTTCAAATCCTAAAAGATAATGCTGCTAAAGTTGTAAACTCAGTACACCAGCAAATTTGGAAAACTCAGCAGTGGCCAGAGCTTTCATTCCAATCAGTTTTCATTCCAAACCCAAAGAAGAACAATGCCAAAGAATGTTCCAACTACCACACAATTGTGCTCATTTCACATCCTATCAGGGTAAATCCTTCAAGTTAGCCTTCAAAAACATGTAAATCAAGAACTTCCAGATGTACAAGCTGGATTTAGATATGGCAGAGTAACCAGAGATCAGATTGCCAACATCTGTTGGATCATACAAAAAGCAAGGGAGTTCCAGAAAAACTAATGCTTCATTGACTACGCTAAAACATTTGACTGTGTGGATCAAAGCAAACTGTGGAAAATTCTTAAAGAAAATTCCAAACCACCTTATCTGCCCTCTGAAAAACCTATATACATGTCAAGAAGCAACAGTTAGAACTGGACATGAAACGATGGACTGGTTCAAAATTAGGAAAAGAAAAGATCAAGGCTGTATATTGTCACCTTGCTTATGTAACTTGTATGCAGATTATATCATATGAAATGCCAAGCTGGATGAACCACAAGCTGGAATCAAGACTGACACGAGAAATATCAGTAACTTCAGACATGCAGATGAAACCATCCTAATGGCAGAAAATGAAAATTAGCTGAAGAGTCTCTTGATGAAGGTGAAATAAGACAGTGAAAAAGCCAGCTTTAAACAACATTCAAAAAACTAAGACCATGGCTTCCAGTCTCACCACTTAATGGCAAATAGATGGGGAAACAATGGAAAGAGTGATAACTTTATTTTCTTGGGCTCCAAAATTACTGAGGACAGTGACTGCAGCCAAGAAATTAAAAGGAATTTAGAAAGATGGTAATGATAACCCTGTATGTGAGACAGCAAAAGAGACACAGATATAGAGAACAATCTTTTGGACTCTGGGAGAGGGAGAGTGTGGGATGGTCTGGGAGAATGGCATTGAAACATGTATATCATATATGAAATGAATCGCCAGTCCAGGTTCGATGCATGATACTGGATGCTTGGGGATGGTGCACTGAGACGACCCAGAAGGATGGTATGCGGAGGGAGGAAGGAGGGGGGTTCAGGATGGGGAACACGTGTATACCTGTGTCAGATTCATGTTGATGTATGGCAAATCCAATACAATATTGTAAAGTAATTAACCTCCAATTAAAATAAATAAATTTTTTTAGGAAAAAGAAAGAAAAGAAATTAAAAGTTACTTGTACCTTGGTAGAAAAGCTATGACAAAACCAAACAAAGTACTAAAATACAAAGTCAAATACAAAGAAAATACAAAAAAAAAAAAAAAACAAAGTCAAATACAGAGAAAATACAAATTAAAAAAAATACAAAGAAAGCTGTGTTACATATACACAATGGAATACTACTCAGCCATTAAAAAGAATACATTTGAATCAGTTCTAATGAGGTGGATGAAACTGGAGCTTATTATACAGAGTGAAGTAAGCCTGAAAGAAAAGCACCAATACAGTATACTTATGTATATATTATATGGAATTTAGAAAGATGGTAATGATAACCCTATATACGAGACAGCAAAAGAGACACAGATGTATAGAAAAATCTTTTGGACTCTGTAGGAGAGGGTAAGGGTGGGATGATATGGGAGAATGGCTTTGAAACATGTAAATTCTCACATGTGAAATGAATCACCAGTTCAGGTTTGATGCATGATAAAATAAATAACTAAAAATAAAATACAAAGTCATCACTTTACTGACAGAGGTCCATTTAGTCAAAGCTATGTAGCCATATATGGATGTGATGTGAGAGTTGGACCAAAGAATTGATACTTTTGAACTGCAGTGCTGGAGAAGACTCTTGATAATTCACTCGACTGCAAGGAGATCAAACCAGTCAATCCTAAAAGAAGTAAATCCTGATCCTGATTATTCATTGAAAGGACTGATGCTGAAACTGAAACCCCAATGCTTTGGCCATCTCATGCGAAGAGTCAACTCATTGGAAAAGATCTTGATGCTGGGAATGACTGAAGACAGAAGGAAAAAGAGGCAACAGAGGATTAGATGGTTGGATGGTATCAGTGACTCAGTGGACATGAGTTTGAGCAAACTTCCAGAGATAGTAAAGGACAGCGAAGCCTGTTGTGCTGCATTCCACAGGATCACAAAGAGTCAGACATGACTGAGTGAACAATAATAACAACATTGTCCGTATTTTATAAGCGAGGACACTGCAGCTTATGGAGGCACAGAAACTTTCTCAAAATCACACAATTAATACATGGAAATCCATATGCTTCAATTTACCAGGCTTCCTAAATAAATAAATGCATTGACATGTTCTGGAATTATGTCAGAATATGTGATTCTTACTGTGTTCTGAAGAGTTTTTGTTTACATATTCAATTCTCAAATATTTGAAGACTCTCAAGGAAAAGAGAAGCCAGGTTGAATATGAATATTCCAGAGTGAAAAATAGGACCGAAAATGAAGAAGTTATAAAGAGTCAGTTTGTACTTCAGCATAAATAATTTTTCAATGATCACACCTGTTTAAAAAGTGAAATAACGTTCTATCTTTTGTTTAGAGTAGTGGCTACACAGGTATGTACACGTGTTAAAACTCATTTAATATAGCTTCAGATATGTGTATTTCACTATGTATAAATTTAACATAATTTTTTAAATAAAGAGGTTATTTCATGAGATAATGAGCTTCAGTCAGGAGCCTAATGATAACCTGCTAGTGATAAAGAGGATTCCTAAGTTAACCTCAGGGTTCATTCAACCTCAGTCTTTATAATATTTTCATTGGCATATATAAAAGATAATATGAAGTCATTTCCAAATTTGAAACACTGCTGGGGTCCTACCCCAGTGGATCCAGGGAATTTGAAGTGGGGATGGAGTCGGCGAGGAAAAAACTTATTGATTCAGAAATATAAGATTAGGAAATAAAATAGTATAGTGAGAAAATTAAGTGAAGAGAGGTNTTATAATATTTTCATTGGCATATATAAAAGATAATATGAAGTCATTTCCAAATTTGAAACACTGCTGGGGTCCTACCCCAGTGGATCCAGGGAATTTGAAGTGGGGATGGAGTCGGCGAGGAAAAAACTTATTGATTCAGAAATATAAGATTAGGAAATAAAATAGTATAGTGAGAAAATTAAGTGAAGAGAGGTTGAATAACTTGGTTTACATGGAAAGCCAATAAAACCTCAAGACAAGAGGTTTGCACCATCTATGTGGGCCATCGGCATCCTCTTGAATATCAGGGGGTGCCCCGACTTGGGCACCCCCTCGTGTGGATCTTAGAAGCCAGGGCAAGTAAGTAGACATGGCGTGCCTCCACGCCCCAGATGGGAATTCAGCCAGAAATCAGAGTAAGAGGGAGACATGGGGGAAACCAGTCCAGCAACTGGCCCCAGGGCCCTATTCTCCTTCAAGGCCTTTTATACCTTTTTTGATNTCCTCTGTGTATTCTTGCCACCTCTTCTTAATATCTTCTGCTTCTGTTAGATCCATACCATTTTTGTCCGGATGGTAATGATATGATATTGAGGGATACTGGTCTTACCTATTTGCCTACTCTCTCCAAAATAATAATCTACTGTTCAATGAAAGTTAAGGTTTAGAAAATCTTGTATTGGTTCCTTCATTATATAGAGAGATGTAATTCCTGAAGGATCCAGATGAGTCATATGAGAAGAATAAGGCTCATAAAATATATACTTAAAAAAAATGTAAGTCAATCACTGAATGATTACTATACACTGGACACTGAGGTACGTGTTCTGCATGTATTATCTTAACCCTCATGATATTCTTTTTATTTTTTTGTACCATGCAGCATGCAAGATCTTAGTTCTCTGACCAGGGACTGAACCTGTTCACCCTGCAGTGGAAGCTCTGAGTTTTAAACACTGGAAAGCCAAGGAAGTCCCAACATTCCATCAAATTACGTATTGTTTTATCGTTCATTTTATAGATTTGGAAATTGAGATTTAGTGAGATTAAGCAATTTGTCCACTGTCAACAAGCTAATAAATGACTAAGTTGAATTTGTGTCTTTTTTTTAATCCAAATCCATGATATTGCCTAGTATGCTCTTCAATTCCATTCAGTTCAGTTGTGTCCAACTTTTTGCAACTGCAGGACGCCAGGCTTCCCTGTCTATCACCAACTCCTGGAGCTTGCTTAAACTCATGTCCATTGAGTTGGTGATGCCATCCAACCATCTCATCCTCTGTCGTCTCCTTCTCCTCTTGTCTTCAGTTTTTCCCAGCATCAGGGTCTTTTCCAATGAGTCAGTTCTTCACATCAGGTGGCCAAATTATCGGAGCTTCAGCTTTTCCATTATGCTATATGACAGTGTTATTATTGCAATCCAACACTGTGGCTATAAAAATACAGCCATAGTTTTGTTTTAAATGGTACTTAGAACTATGCATATATAACTTCTGAAAACTGATTTGAAATACCATTTTTTGTGTCAACCAAAAGATATAAAACTTTTTGTTATGTCAAATTAAAAAAAAATATCAAAGGCAAACAACTAGAGAGAAAAGGTTGCAAATACAACAAACTTGAGAGGAAATTCTAAGCCATCAAAACAAAATAAGCAAAGTCAAGAGGAAGACAATTCCCCAAAGGGGAAATTCAAGTGACTAACAAACATGGAGAAATATTTTATTTGACTATTAAAGAAGAAAGGTAAATGTAAGCAAGTTGCTAGGCTTTTATTTGGTTCTGATTTTTGTTTGTATTTCTATTACATTTTACCAATAAAATGAAGGAATAAAAAGTTCAGTGTTGATAGCATATAGATAAACAGGTTTTCTCACATTTTGTTGATTGGAGTTAATTTTGCTCAATATTTCAGAAAGGACTTTTCTAATATAAGTTAAAATACCATAAAGATGTTTATTCTCATCTAAGTTACATCACTACTAGGAATCTAGTCTATGAAAATTGTCAGATGTTAATAAAGATGTATGCAAAAAAGATACTCATTTCATATGTTTTTAATAATGAAAAATAAACAAGAAACAACCAAATCATCCATCACATTAATAGAGAAATGATAGGTAAATTCTTTTATACATAAGCTGAACTCTATGAATTGCCAATTAAAGAGGTCTAAAAATAAAAAGGTTAAATAACAAGCCATTTTGTATAATTCAGTTTAATATATGCAATGGATTCTTTCGCATTTGTTAAATATGTTTCCAAAAAAATTGGAATAATAAGAGAAATGCTGTCATGTTATATGAGAAAATCAGAACACTAAATTGCTATGTAACATAATGTCAACAATGTACAAAATTCATGGAAAAGAAACTGGAAGGAAATGAGATATCTTAGGCCCCTGAGTGTTAGGATTATGGGTGTTTTTCTTTCCCTAGATTTACTCTATTTTCATTACGGGGAGGGACAAGGGAGGGGGGTTCAGGATGGGGAACACGTGTATACATGTGGTGGATTCATGCTGATGTATGGCAAAAACAATACAATATTGTAAAGCAATTAACCTCCAATTAAAATTTAAAAATCTATATTAAAAAAATAAAGGTAAAATCACCTACGTTTAGCAAGCTATTTTTACCCAAATTTTTTAAAATATTATCCTTTTAGGTGAGTGAAATATATTTTGTGGGCAGAAATGTCCATGCTTGTGCTAGCAAATATATCATTAAAGAAGGAAGGCAAGTGATTTTTCAGAGTGAGTCTTCTGTAGAATTCTATTAATGGCAAAGCACGTATGCTGAGGATAAGGACTATTGCTATAACTGTCTCCATAAACTAAAGGCCTGCCAATGTTTGTTTTGATGCTGTGTTAGAGAACTTGTGTACAGAAAAGCTGACTGAAGTGAATTGATGAGAGTTTTCTATGTGATGGTTGACATTTGCATCCCTGTATTTGTATATTTATATTCAGATTGGAGATGTTCACTGAGTAGACATGTTTGAACTCTTCCTTCATCCCATCCTTGACATATAAGTATTGAGAATCTGTCATTAAAGAAAAAAAGAAGAATTTAAGTGGTTATATACTCAAATTGTTAAGGACTTACCTGAGAGACTTACCTGGGTGTCATTTCTGATTTCTGTTAGTTTTGTGTGGGATCTCTGATTATTCTGCATGCAGAGGTTCATCTATTATGATGCTCGTACCCTTTTTCAACCAAGTCTAAGGGCTTGCTTTTCACCATACTGCAGCAAACAGAAGCACCATGGTGCAATGGACTGATGTCAAGAGAGTAACTTATTATAAAACAATTTTGCTTATAAGGTTGTTCTAAAGAAATAAGAACAGTATCATTTTGCCTCTATTAGTTCTCTAGATATCATGAACTAATTCAAGTAGCAGTCAGCTGTGTATCTGGGAGAAGTTATGTAATAACTTTAGATTGAACTCTAGGTATCTTCAGAGCTCTAGTATGAACTTCTTTGCAATATTGTCAAAGATCTCTATTTTCAAGAGAGTTCTTGTGAGATTTCTAATTTATAACAGAAGCTGCAAGTGTCTTCAGAAACCACCTCTCCGTTCTTCGGGAAGAGCCTTCATTCTGGATATTCTCCTCTACCATCTCATTCAGAATCTTAACTCATCTATTAGTCCCTTTCCACAGTATGGTCAATTTGGAACTCTCTAATGGCTCTTTGTCTAGAGACTCAAATGTACTCAAGTATGTCCCATCTTAAAAACAAATATAAGCCTCTTTTGACTATGAGCTTTCCTCTAGCTATGTACATGCTAAAGTCTCTTCACCTGCGTCCGACTCTTTGTGACCCTATGGACTGTAGCCCTCCTGGCTCCTCTGTCCATGGGATTCTCCAGCCAAGAACACTGGAATGGGTTGCCATGTCTTCCTCCATGGGATCTTCCTGATCCAGGGATCGAACCCTGGATCCTGTCTCTTATGTCTCCTGTATTGGCAAGTATGTTCTTTACCACTAGCACGACCTGGGAAGCCTTCTCTCCTTTCCTCCAGACTCAGTTTTCCAGGAAAAATGATCTATCCTCTCATTCTTTCCTCAAGCCATAGTCATTATTCTAGGTCCCCATCATTTTGTTGACGTATACTACCAAATCAAACTGGCACCTTTTATCTTCGCTCCTAAATTTTAATTTCATAAAGTTCAGCCTAAATGATTCATGTTTTTACCTGCTAAATACAATAGGAAAGGTAATAGAAGTCCTATGAATAAAAGAGTAAACTTCTGTTAATGTCTTTGTTTTTCTTCCCTTTCCTCTCATTCTTCAGTTCTGCCAGGAGACAAATCATACACACAAAAACAACTCATTTCAGCCCTATCCTTGTTTACCATTTCTGAATCTGAACAAGTCTGCATGGGGATATTCGTTCTCTCTCCTGCTGATGCTATAGTCTCATAAAGGGAAGGAAGACAAAGCCAGGACACCTAGTCCAAGGTGTGTTAACAACGGCGGGGAAACAGGTGTCACTGACACCAGTGGTGACACTGTGTGTGGGGTGGGGATGGAGTATCCCCCTGAGGAATAGCTAGACATCTCTCTCCTCCAGAGAAATATGCATCCATGCAAAATATATGCCTATGTTCTTAGGCACTGGGAAGAACGCAGTGAATAAAACAAACAATAATCCCTGCCCACATGGAGTTTACATTCTGGGGGGAAATTTCTGCTCATACCACCTGTCTCAGATCTGCAGGATCAGAAGCCTAACTAACGAGCACCCATATTGGGTTGGATTTTTCCATAAGTTGGTATGGAAAACTCAAGCGACCTTTTTGGCCAACCAACTGGATATAAATTAACCCCAGAGAAACTGGTGAGTAAAACCAGAATGTTAATGTGGTGGAAAATACTGGTTGCTTGGAAGAGAAGTCATTGCACCAGCATGGTTAGTACATTCCCTCTCTGGAGTCTGCAGTCAAGCTACTTGGAAAAGCCAGACCACAAGCAGAAATTTTTTATTTTTTAATTTTAAAGATTGCCAATGTATTTATTTACAATAAAAAATGATGAGACAACCTAGATGCTGCCCATGTAACCATCCTATTTCCTCCTTAGAGAACTGAATCTAACCATGGTAAGCATGGACTCAGAGCAAGGAAGTTAATGAGGTGAACTAGAGGTTAGAAGCACGGGGCTTAGCTAGACTCATCCGTCTCTAATAGAGATAATCTTGCTCATAGGACTTGAACATTCAAAGCCTAACAGCCTATACTTCCTCAGTCCTGGCTGGAACTTGGAAGATTACTGTCAACATTTCTCCTACAAAGCTTTCAATTGTGCTTATTAGCATTTCTGAAAAAAGAAGATGTCAATCATATCACAGTACAGTCTTATAAGCCTAGGAGCCATTAAGTCTCTTGAAGGTAACTTTGCTGAACAGGGCTCCAGTCCTTACGTGGAAATGGGAAGAATTAGTTCTCAGGGCACGATTTTATTTGCCTTGTGTTCTCTACGAAAACAGTCCTATTTGACAAGTCTTAAACTCTCTGAGTTTAGCTGTCTTCAAATGAGCAAGTTGAATCCTAGCATCACCGTTTCCTCCAGCTCTAGGGCAGAGACAAACTGATGTTGGTACCACAGTTGGGTTCATTTGAGAAAGAAGTTTGTGTAAGGTTGACTAGGGCACTATAGCCAGGTTGCAGCCATGAAAAGGGTGTTAAGCACCTAGTCTAAAGAATGAAAAAGAGAGTCAAGTTAGAAATCAGAAGTGATCAAGTATGAGGAAAAAGATTAAAGGTAACTATTCAGAACTAAAATAGTATACGGATAAGCTGAACTCTTTTAATATATGTATGTATGTATTTTCAGTAGTTCTCAATGCGATCAGACTCAATAATTCTTTCCTAAAACATATTTTGTTATATGTTATCATAGGGCAATCAAATGCTTGAAATTATATAGAGTCACTGTGCATGTCAAATACCTGTAAATGCAGACAGAAAAGTACAGGTGGATTAAGTGGTGAATCCAACACCATAGGCTGGTCAGTGATGTGACTGTCCGAGATGGTAAACAATTCCCTGGCATCACTCCCAGTGAAACAAAGTATGCTCTCCTTTGACTTACAGAGTGGTAACACTCTGGAAAAAGCCAGTGTATGTTGAAGTTGTGCCAAATATGTAAGTGTTAAAGTAGAATTTGTTCTAGGTGGGATTAGTTAAAGACTTACAGGCAGTTGTTGTAGGGAATTTTAAAGTTTTGTAGGAGAGAGGGGAATTCATTTTGCATTACCTAGAAGCCTTGGCCAAGATCATCGTGATAACCAATAATGCTTCCTAAGATTTCAAAATGTACTGTAAGAGGCAAGACTGTTCTTCATACTTTGTGCCCATTCCCTTGATGGGTATTGTTAAGAATGTATGCAGTGAGTGAATTTTAAATTTTACTGAATCTCTTACTGTCACCTATTATGATGATTCTGATTTTTCTATTAATGTGATAAAATATAGTACACTGAAAAAGCCTGAAATATCCCTGCATTTTTAGAATAAATCTCACCTGGTAATGGTGTACTCTGCTTTACCAATATTTTATTTAATCATCTAAATTCATAAATGAGTTTGGTATACATGTTCTCTTTTTAAAATTATCTTTGGNTCCTGGGATTCTCCAGGCAAGAACACTGGAGTGGGTTGCCATTGCCTTCTCCAACGCATGAAAGTGAAGAGTGAAAGTGAAAAGTAAAATTGAAGTCGCTCAGTCGTGTCCGACCCTGAGCGACCCCATGGACTGCAGCCTTCCAGGCTCCTCCATCCATGGGATCTTCCAGGCAAGAGCACTGGAGTGGGTGCCATTGCCTTCGTTATTCATTCCTCTGTCAATGGACGTTTATGAATAGGTTGCTTGCATGTCCCGCTTATTGTGACAGTGCAGCAACGATCATGCAGGAGCACATATCCTTTCAAACTATGTTTTTATTCACATATATACTCAGGAGTGGGATTGTTGGCTCATATGCAGGAAGGAAAGTGTTCATAAAAGTCAGAAACAGCAAGGGGCCAAGTTAGATTTTCTTCTCACAAGTTGAGCTTGGACCAAGAGAAAGGAGAGGAGTCAGAAATACTAAGGCTCTTGACTCAATCAACTGGACTAATGGAATCGGCTTTACTTAAGCCGTGAGGCCTGAAAGGGCTCAGGGCTGCATGTCAGGATTGAGGTGTGGAGTTTTAAGTTTGACTTATGACCCATGAGACACCCAAGCAGGGATACTGAGCTGGGACTTTGGATANTTGTGTCAACTCTGCCAACTGGTTTGGGACAGGCTTAACATCAAAGTATTTTGTTTAGATTTTCCCTTCATCTCCAACTGACTCCATCCCAAACTAAATGTCCTCTTTCCTCTTTTTCAGTTAACTACAGTTGCCCAGAGCTGGGGAGATAGGAGGAGATACTAGGGGCACACATCTGTCATCATTTATGTGGTAGTGTATTGGGTATGCTGGCATTCAGATCCCTAATAGAGCCTGTTGGACTCAAATAACTCTAGACATATTTGATTTTTGTAAAAGATAGAAGCAATACACAATGAGCCTTTACATCAACCACCCAAGGGGGCATTTAGAGAGAATTTCCAATCTATTCATGATCTGTTATTCCCAGCCCCCAAAGCTTCCATGTTAGAGCAGAATACCTTGGGACTCCATATGTTATGGGAACCCAGCAGAACCAAAATGAACTGAAAGAAGAATGCATTAGATTCAAATATGAGATGAAACAGTACGCTAGGAGCCCTTGTTTCATTGTCTCTACCTGGGACCCTGGGACAACACAGCCGTCTCAGCCCCATTCAAGTGTGACATTTCTTTTGAATATGACAGTGGCGGCGACCTTGTCATTAACTGATGCTATGAGCAACATTTCAGCTTTCATAATTCAGTTAATTTTCAAGCCACTGGTTCCTGAACCCCCAGTATAATTTTCATATAATTAAACCACACACACACATTCTTACCCACAAAACATCCACAAAAGTGACAAACAGCATATGAAAACAAAATTGAAAACCCAGAAAAACTAGAGACAAGATTCAAATCTATTTTTGGTTTTCTTTTATTACAGGCGTGTATATGTGGAGGAGAGATGCAAAAAAGTCAGCTGGAGCTGATGAGGGAAGGGAGCAGGGCTAGTTTCTCCATTTCTTTTAGTATTAATACACAAAAATGAAGTACAGCTTGGCATTCTCTCTTTGATGACCGATTACGTATTCCATACAACATGAGGGGATAATATATTGGGTTAAGGAACATAACATTTTCAATTTAGATACTGTTTCCAACATTTTATGGAGGTCTAACAAAGAACTTTTAGGTTATGTCTTCATGATACCAAGGTTTTCTTTGAAAGTTTAACATGTCAACAATGTACTTAAATATCCAGTAACAAATTCACATAATGACTTTAAAGGAGAACAACTAGTTTCATTTGTAATAGCAGAGGTTTGAATTCATGCTGAAAAAATCAGTATATCAGANAAGGAAATGGCAACCCATTGGGGTATTCTTGCCTGAAAAATTTCATGGACAGAGGAGCCTGCTGGGCTACAGTCCAAAGAGTCAGAAAGAGTCGGCCATAACTGAGCAACTAAGCACATCCACCAGTGAGCTGTGGTCTTGGCAGTGCAGCATGACCACATCAGCCAACCAGGAAACTCTTGCCCAGGGCAGATGTCAAGTGAGTGGGAAACTGGGACCCAAGTATAAAGGAGTTCTGTCCTGGGCAGAGCAGCGATTGAGGCTGTGGACCCCATTTGCTTAGAAGTGGCTTGCAAGTGGGCTCATGTACACACTCTGGCTTCTGACAGACTTGTGATCATATCAGACTGAGCTGCTTTCTAACTGGCCGGTCTTTGGCTACTTCCTTTTCCTCTCCAAGTTTTGATTTTCTCATCTCTAAAATCCAGGTGTTATTAACCTCACTGGGCTATTGTGAAGATTAAATTAGATGTTATAAGTAAAGCACTTAACACAGTGACAGGATAACAGTAGCTATTAGTCTTTTTTTTTTTCCCTTTGAAGACCCTTAAAGTGATGCATTGAATCTGGACTCCAGGTGGGAAAGAGAGAAACTGAAAGAAGAAAAGTATAGTCACGTTTATGTATTCCAGACTTATGTCTTAGGTAACTCTTCTGAGAGAAAGGGAGAGAAAACAATGTATGTACAATAGCGGCTTCAGCGTATTTCTGCTGGATGAGGAGGAGGGTGTAATATTTGGGGCAACAGGACAGCCACCTGCATCCTGCTGTGCTGAAACCCCATTCTGATTCTTGGGGATTCACTGGAGTCCAAAGAAGCGGAGATGCACTTCATCTCCTTGGGGGTTAAGCCACCCATCAGTCATGTTCCTTCTCTGGCTCACTGCTCTGCAGAATCATTGCTCTTTCAGCCCCCACGTAGCTCTTGTGTCAACTCTGCCAACTGGTTTGGGACAGGCTTAACATCAAAGTATTTTGTTTAGATTTTCCCTTCATCTCCAACTGACTCCATCCCAAACTAAATGTCCTCTTTCCTCTTTTTCAGTTAACTACAGTTGCCCAGAGCTGGGGAGATAGGAGGAGATACTAGGGGCACACATCTGTCATCATTTATGTGGTAGTGTATTGGGTATGCTGGCATTCAGATCCCTAATAGAGCCTGTTGGACTCAAATAACTCTAGACATATTTGATTTTTGTAAAAGATAGAAGCAATACACAATGAGCCTTTACATCAACCACCCAAGGGGGCATTTAGAGAGAATTTCCAATCTATTCATGATCTGTTATTCCCAGCCCCCAAAGCTTCCATGTTAGAGCAGAATACCTTGGGACTCCATATGTTATGGGAACCCAGCAGAACCAAAATGAACTGAAAGAAGAATGCATTAGATTCAAATATGAGATGAAACAGTACGCTAGGAGCCCTTGTTTCATTGTCTCTACCTGGGACCCTGGGACAACACAGCCGTCTCAGCCCCATTCAAGTGTGACATTTCTTTTGAATATGACAGTGGCGGCGACCTTGTCATTAACTGATGCTATGAGCAACATTTCAGCTTTCATAATTCAGTTAATTTTCAAGCCACTGGTTCCTGAACCCCCAGTATAATTTTCATATAATTAAACCACACACACACATTCTTACCCACAAAACATCCACAAAAGTGACAAACAGCATATGAAAACAAAATTGAAAACCCAGAAAAACTAGAGACAAGATTCAAATCTATTTTTGGTTTTCTTTTATTACAGGCGTGTATATGTGGAGGAGAGATGCAAAAAAGTCAGCTGGAGCTGATGAGGGAAGGGAGCAGGGCTAGTTTCTCCATTTCTTTTAGTATTAATACACAAAAATGAAGTACAGCTTGGCATTCTCTCTTTGATGACCGATTACGTATTCCATACAACATGAGGGGATAATATATTGGGTTAAGGAACATAACATTTTCAATTTAGATACTGTTTCCAACATTTTATGGAGGTCTAACAAAGAACTTTTAGGTTATGTCTTCATGATACCAAGGTTTTCTTTGAAAGTTTAACATGTCAACAATGTACTTAAATATCCAGTAACAAATTCACATAATGACTTTAAAGGAGAACAACTAGTTTCATTTGTAATAGCAGAGGTTTGAATTCATGCTGAAAAAATCAGTATATCAGAGAATGTGTTTGTTTTCATATATAGGTCAGGTGAAATCTGCCAGGTATTAGCCCTCACCATGGTGTTCTCTGAGCTTTTTATTTGCATGGGCAGCAATACAAAATTCAGAAAATTTAGTTTCTTTCCTAACAGGATATGATCTTTTCTCACCCACATAATCTTATTTTTCTCAAAGTGACTTGTCATATCACTATGAGCCCTTCTCTCTCTTGACCTTGTTTAAATAACATCACAATTTTAGGATATTTTATCTGCTGCTAAGAGACATTCAAATTAATATTAGCCTTATGCTGATACTGTGTTTCAGAGGGAAAATACATATGAAACTTAGGGATTTGAGAGGATTATTAACCAGATTGTAAATCCCTTGAAATCAGTTTTATTTCCTCTCTCTGTTCTTTTTTTTCCCCTTCACTATCATTCTCTTTTAATCTCTCACTTTCATAGCCCCATCTGCCCTTTATAATTCCCTATTTGTACTCAGTGGGCAGAAAAAAAGAAGAAAATAATAAATATCAAAGAAATGTTATTTTTAAATCTTGCGGCCTCACCTCTCTCATATGCAAATAAGGTAAACAGAATCTGGCCCAGATTTACACAGTGGGTCAGTTACAATCCCACCATTTACCAAGAGAGAAGGCAGTGACACCCTACTCCAGTACTCTTGCCTGGAAGACCCCATGGATGGAGGAGCCTGGTGGCCTGCAGACCATGGGGTCTCGAAGAGTCGGACGCGACTGAGCGACTTCACTTTCACTTTTCACTTTCATGCATTGGAAAAGGAAATGGAACCCACTCCAGTGTTCTTGCCTGGAGAATCCCAGGGATGAGGGAGCCTCGTGGGCTGCCATCTCTGGGGTCACACAGAGTCGCACATGACTGAAGTGACTTAGCAGCAGCTGCTGCTTAGTTGGGGGAACAAAACCACCTGAGCCTTAGCATCACACTCTGCTTGTGCCTGGAGTGATCACACATGCTGCTACTGCTGCTGCTAAGTTGCTTCAGTCGTGTCCGACTCTGTGTAGACTGCATAGACGGCAGCCCACCAGGCTCCCCCGTCCCTGGGATTCTCCAGGCAAGAACACTGGAGTGGGTTCTATTTCCTTCTCCAATGCATGAAAGTGAAAAGTGAAAGTGAAGTCGCTCAGTCGTGTCCGACTCTTTGAGACCCCATGGACTGCAGCCTACCAGGCTCCTCCATCCATGGGATTTTCCAGGCAAGAGTACTAGAGTGGGGTGCCATCACCTTCTCTGAATCAAACATGCAGTGTGGTAGAAAGCACTGAGTTGGCCAAAATGTTTGTTCATATTTTTCTGCAACATCTCATGGGAAAACCCAAATGAATTTTTTGCCCAACCCAATAAAAGTGCCCCAAACTTGAAGTAATTTAAAACAAGAGTAGTAAAAATTATTGAATGCATAGCTGTTGTTCAGTCGCTAAGTCATGTCTGAGTCTTTGCAACCCCATGGACTGCACTGTTTCAGGCCTCCCTGTCCCTCACTGTCTCCTAGAGTTTGCCCAAGTTCATGTCCATTGAACTGGTGATGCTATCCAACCATTTCATCCTGTGCCGCTCTCTTCTCCTTTTGCCTTCAATCTTTCCCAGCATCAGGGTCTTTTCCAATTAAATGCATAAATGATAGTACAAAATGATATCCAGTGACTTGTTACCATTGTTTAATTTTTGTCAGTGGGATTTCTTTCACTAATAATGTTCAGAGTACTTTATGTCTCCCAAATCAATATGAAAAGTGGGTATTTTCTCCCTTTGTCTTTATCTTTATTATTTAATTCTGTAACTTAACTCACTGCGTATCTACTAGGCTTTGGGATTCTTGGAAAGGGGATAATCTCTTAATAAGAGGACTGGGAGAATCAATAGGTATGGGCCCCAGGCTCACCAGCAACTCAACTTCCTTATTTGTTTTCTTTGCTATTGTTATTCGTTATTTTGTGAAGATTCGAGGCATCAGAATGACCACCCTTTGAAACAAGAACTGAACAAAAGAGAGCTGCTCCCCAACCAACTGTTCATATTTCATAGGAAGAGAGAGACCTTCCCCAATTCTCCAGAGAGCTGAGCCCAGCATCTAATGGATCTTGATGTTGGAAAGACTTACATGATAACCCACTCACATCCTCCTCTTCTGAATTTCTTCTCATCACTCTCAGTTAGAGCCCAGGTTCAGGTGAGCTAATTTCCCCCTCTCCTCCAGTCCCATGCCTTTCTGATTTTAGCAGATGCCTATCAGCTTCCCCCTGATCTCTGCTGAGCCAGGCTCTACACATTAATTCTTTTAATCTTTCCTCATAAATCAGTTTATCAGGGCCCTTAATCATTCTTGACAGATGATTTACCCAATAGTTTACCATCAGAATGTGAGATCATTGTCTTTGAAAGTGTATCAATATAAATTATTTAAAAAACATTATTAGTACTGAGTCCTTGGAGAGAGAGGCAGAGAGAAGCACAATGTCTTTAATGAGAACTAGGACAAGAATTCCAGAGTCTTAAGTGAAAATATGCAAATAATTGTCATGTTATCCAGAACTATGAGCCAAAACAAGGAAAATCAGCTTTTCCACTTCATGGAAAGTAAACATAAGTGTTATTTCTAAAAGGTATGCTACCATTTAATACTTTGTGTACTAGTTAAGTCAAGGAACTTTTAAAAAAAGTTTTACTGCAACTCTTAAAGAACGAACAAGTTCTCATAATAAAAGCCAGCTATATTCCCGGGCAGTGCTTGCCTCACCTTCATGCTCTTGGCAGGGGTACTTGTGAAGGAGGTGAAGGGAAGAAGAAAAAGAACACTGTATTTTCTGTTCAGCATTGCATATAAACTTCCCAACATGGCCTAGGAATTTTTCAAAAGCTCTCTGATCTTTTTATAGCCTGACATCATATTCCTCTCTAGTGACATCATGGCTTTTAAGGACTGGAGTCCAGTGGCACTAGTATCTTAAAATGCTCCCAGCCCCTCAAAAATTGGCATTTGATACTTTTCCTTAACAACCATAAGTTTCCAAAGTTTTCTTTGGATTTTGAAGACTTCAACTTTAGATCCCAGATAAGTTTCTATGTGTTTACAAACTGCGAGGCCAACCCTGTGAATAGCACCCTATAAAAGAGGCCTGGCTGGCAAGGTGGCTTTACTGGAGGGAAGTTGGATGGAGAGCAAGAAGAGAGACAAAACAGAACACAGGGTGGTTTCAAGCAGCAAGACATTCTTTTTCTCCAGGTTCATCCATTCGCACGTCCTTCACCATTCCCTGGGCATCTGCGCTAACCAATAATTTCCCCCACAAGACCAAAATAGAAAAAAAAAAAAAATCTAATCTTCCCCATGATACATCAGAAACTGATGCTACTGGGCTCCCTTCCCAGAGACAGAAGCATAGCATCCTTGTTTCTAAAAGACCTCCAAGGCAGATGGAGATTCTGTGTGGCATGGTCTCCGGCAGGCAGAGTAGAGACTCCCTACTCTTCTCCCTTCTCTTCCCTTTCCAAGAGAAGCTAGTGGAGCAAGATGGTGGGATTGGAATACTGAATCCCTCTTGGTGCCTGTGAGAACAGCCTCTCTTTCTGCAGGAAGCAACCCATCTATCACTTTCATTGACTTTTCTTTTTATATCCATCATGGTCTTCTATGCGTCCTACTGGGCATGATTGGCACATGGCTTCACCAACTGTAGTAACTCCAACATAAGGTCAACAGCCTCAAAACTGGTCTGCTCCTTCAGGGAAAGGAAGGCACTGCTCATGCACTCAACTGCTGTGGCAGTATCAAGTTGCTTTAAAAGTGGCTAAGCATCCCCTTCAGTTTCTGCACTTATCGTATCGTGGAACACTTCTGAACAGTTTTGAACTGGCACCCAGCCACCACACTCTGAGCAGAGCAGGGCCAGAAGACTAACTAGGCCAGTGGGCCAAATGCACCATTTTTGTAAATAAGTCTTTGTTAGACACTTATGAATTATCCATGGCAGATTCTTCCCATTACCATGGCAGAAGTGTGTAGTTGTGGCAGAGTATGTGGCCTGAAGCCTAGCCTATTTATTATCTGGCCATTTAAGAAACACTCTATGGACCCCTCTTGAACTAGGATATACTAAGTAGCAGAAAGGTGGAGTAAATTTCAGTTAAGTATACACCACCCACCTGGATGGCAGCCCCTCTCCTCCCAAGAAGAGATGAGGTTTGGTATTTCTTGAAGACTGTTTGCCCTGACCTGGACTGTTCTTTCTAGAATGGAAGATGCCAAGGTGTTTGCTTTGTATTTCAGTACACAGGCCTAAGGAAGATTTACACGTCAATTATCAAGAAGAAAGCCTTTCCGGACCGTGCGCGCGCACACGCGCCTGACTCGCACGGTCCCCGCATGTGGGTATATAAAACCATTCCAAGGCCAATCCAAGTCACTACAAACTTGCTGTGAGAATAACCAGCTAGAGCCCACTGACCACGTTCATAAAGGAGTCCTTTTGTTAAAGAAAGCCACTCTGGACGAAGGAGGGACGGGGCGGGGAGGAGGTACAGCCTGCCTGTAAGAGGGCTTTAGCGCTTCAATCAGAAACAGCTGTGACCAGTTTAATGCTATCACAGGGCTCATATAGAAGTGACATCACGCAGAACTAAAGCTTGGCCAAGGAGTTTTACTGGCAAATACCTTAAACTCTAAGGATTTGGTTACAAATTTGTATGTGGCATATGTTTTCTGAATGAATTCACAACTGGGAGCCAACACCATATCACATCCCCTCTTGTAACTCAGGGGGCTGTAAACAGGGTGGTGAGGTTTTTTTATGCTTTGAATTAAAATCTTTATTAATTTTCAGCTAAAGGGAAGTAAATGAATTTGCCATCATCCCAGTTTATTACATGTCTAACTAGAAAGATTTTCACAATCAGACCAGTATCCTGGCCAAGTAGGAGGAATGAGGAGGCACTTTATATTCTAATTTCAAACTGCAGGGTGTCCCAGGTGTACTGTATAGGATTTCCTGTAATTTACCAGCAAAATAAGCAGTCTACAGGAATGTGTTTACCATACTGTACATTTGTATTAATTACCCAGCAGGATAAAGTGATTTCTTTGTGATAGAAAGAGATGTGGATCTACAGGAAAATCATTAAACCAAACTGGGAAAAACAGACACTTTTCTGTTGTTAAACAGTTTGGCTGGATTCAGGATTGGAGGCTGGGAGTAGGGAATTGGTAGCATTTTTCTCATACGCACTCAATTTTCTCCAGGAAAAGAAAAATATCCACTCCAACCGAAACTAGTAAGCAAAGCTGGAAGTGCCAACCTGGCCTCTGAAGTGTCTTGGGAAGTCTGGGTCATGGTGCTTTCCTCCAAGCCGCGTGATCTCCTCAGATGATAACTCAGGATATGCAGAGTTACAACAAGGAGGCGAAGGAATCAAAGTTTAGTGGACAAGACAATGAGTACCAGAAAGTTCAGCAGTGGAGAGAGAACTGCAAAATTAAGTGGCGACGAAAGCTTTATTGATAGGGCCGGATGTAGGTGGATCGCCCAGAAATACAATCTAGGTGGTTGTTGCTATTCAATGGCTCTAAGTCTTTGTGACCCCCGGGACTGTAGCCCACCAGGCTCCTCTGTCTATGGGGTTCTCCAGACAAGAATACTGGAGTGGGTTGCCATTTCCTTCTCCAGTATCTTCCCAACCCAGGGGTCGAACTGGTGTCTCCTGCNTAATTACCCAGCAGGATAAAGTGATTTCTTTGTGATAGAAAGAGATGTGGATCTACAGGAAAATCATTAAACCAAACTGGGAAAAACAGACACTTTTCTGTTGTTAAACAGTTTGGCTGGATTCAGGATTGGAGGCTGGGAGTAGGGAATTGGTAGCATTTTTCTCATACGCACTCAATTTTCTCCAGGAAAAGAAAAATATCCACTCCAACCGAAACTAGTAAGCAAAGCTGGAAGTGCCAACCTGGCCTCTGAAGTGTCTTGGGAAGTCTGGGTCATGGTGCTTTCCTCCAAGCCGCGTGATCTCCTCAGATGATAACTCAGGATATGCAGAGTTACAACAAGGAGGCGAAGGAATCAAAGTTTAGTGGACAAGACAATGAGTACCAGAAAGTTCAGCAGTGGAGAGAGAACTGCAAAATTAAGTGGCGACGAAAGCTTTATTGATAGGGCCGGATGTAGGTGGATCGCCCAGAAATACAATCTAGGTGGTTGTTGCTATTCAATGGCTCTAAGTCTTTGTGACCCCCGGGACTGTAGCCCACCAGGCTCCTCTGTCTATGGGGTTCTCCAGACAAGAATACTGGAGTGGGTTGCCATTTCCTTCTCCAGTATCTTCCCAACCCAGGGGTCGAATTGGTGTCTCCTGCGTTGCAGGCGGATTCTTTACTGCTGAGCCACCAGGGAAAGCCATAATCCCGGTAGGCCTGGAGAATGGGAATTCCAGGCAGTGAGGGGCAGCAAGGAAGGAAGGCTGCAAGATGAGGAGCCAGGTATGAGCCACAGGGGTTCAGGTGGTGGAGCATGGCTAGAGAGGACTCAGTATGCGCTCAGTGTGGGAACATTGAAAAGAAAGGAGGGAGTGGGGCCAGGAAATAACCATTGTTGAGCACATTGTACCAGGTGCTTGATGAGCTAATTGAAGCATCACAATTCTTTGACATTGGTGTTATCATCATCCCCATTTTAGCGATGAGGAAACTGATGTTCACAAAAAGTAAACCACTTATCCAAGGTCCTGAGACAATTAAGGGAAATAGCTGTATATTCAGAACAACATCTGTTCACTCCAATGTGTATTTTTATGCAAAATTACCTGCAGCCCCACTTGCCCCTCAGAGTACTACTTACAGCTGTAAAATACAGTCAACATTTAATAGCCACTCCGGGAGATTCTGGGCAGGGGTTGGGACCTTCCTCTGAAGCTGTTTCTGAAGCTCAGGCCATAGTGTGGACTTTCCCCCTCACACAGTGATGCTGTTTGAGTAACTTCTGTACTTTGCCACAACCCTACCGACCCTCCATGCCCATGGAGCTCTTTGCATCCACCCTAAGTAATCTGATTGCCATCACCTAAGCTTCCAGTCTGTGCTTTTGAACTGTGGTATTGGAGATGACTCTTGAGAATCCCTTGGACTGCAAGGAGATCCAACTAGTCCATTCTGAAAGAGATCAGTCCTGGGTGTTCTTTGGAACACCCAGGGTGTTCTTTGGATGCTAAAGCTGAAACTCCAGTACTTTGGCCACCTCATGCAAAGGGTTGACTCATTGGAAAAGACTCTGAAGCTGGGAGGGATTGGGGGCAGGAGGAGAAGGGGACAACAGAGGATGAGATGGCTGGATGGCGTCACTGACTCGATGGACGTGAGTCTGAGTGAATTCTGGGAGTTGGTGATGAACAGGGAGGCCTGGCGTGCTGCAATTCATGGAGTCGCAAAGAGTCGGACATGACTGAGCAACTGAATTGAACTGAACTGAAGCTTCCAGGCCGTTTTTTCAAACGTCCTCCACAAGCTAGAATTTCCACTGATGATGGTGTGAGATGAGTCAACAAAGTAGTTTCTGATCTCTGTCCTTGTATAATATGCACCTTCACCTGAGTTTCAGAGGAAGCAGACATTAGGCAATGGTGCATGTGCTTTGGTTTGCTTAGAAACTGAAAATCCAGGAAAGCAAAGTGAGGGAAAAGAGGGCATGAGAGGGGAAAGAGGGTGCACTGCTGAGCTGGCTGCTGCTGGCCTCATGTCCATGTCATCTGCTTGATCCTTAAGGGACCCTGTGTGACACTGTGTCTCACAGAACTTGATTAGTGTGCATGTAGATTTATCTGCCAGCTTCTGCCTGTACCATTGGTCAAAGGCTCACTCCACGGGGCATTAGATTCCCCACACTCTATGGCCGTGCACATGAGTGCTCAGTGGCCCCGTAGCATCACTCACACTGGAATTAACACAGGCAAAAGCAGGACGAGGGGAGGATGCCAACAGACCTGTTGAATCCCAAAGTGGTAACTGTGTGGCCGAAAACTTCACCAATGATCTGAGGTCACCTCAGGTGGCACGTGTGATATGTGCCTGAGTGTCTGACTCGTATAGTAAGGCTTTTCTCCTAATTCCATGAAACGATCATTTTATAAAATCCTCAGAGAGTTATCTAAAAGACAGCACCATGGTACTAGAAGAATGAACGATAAGACACTGAACAGGAAGTCCAAAAGATCGAAAGCACCTTCGCCTGCCCTCCCAGGTCTTCTCCTGAGATGCATCAGGGCCACAGTTCATCTTAGATGAATGGGGGACGGGCATCCGTGCAGACTGCTTACCAAATAAGAACCTCTGATGTGGGAATGTCGACAGATATCAAAAGATAACTGTGCTAGGGAGCATCTGTAGCCTTCCCCAGGAGAGGCATGCAGTCGTGTCCGAATGTGTTTCTCCCACTTCAGTATTTCCCTGCCTCCTCTGCTGATGAACTCTATGTAAACAAAGCCTGAACATATTACATAGACGTGCAGGGTGTTCGGAGAATAAACCAACAAACAAACCCTGATTAATTATCCATAGCATAAACCAGTGGTTCCCAAGCTTTAGCACACATCAGAATCACCAGAAGGGGTTGGTATAGCAGAATCACTTGGAAGCGCTGTCGGAACACAGGACACAGGTGTGTCTAAAGGTTGCTGATGCTGCTCTGCCCTGGGACCACACGTTGAGAACCAGTGACGTAGACTAACCTGAATCTGTCACTTTTCATCAATGACTGCTAAGCCGATGATTATGGGGAAACGTAGAGGCTACTTGATTTTTCTGAGTCATTTAGGTTTGACCCAAAAAACCTTCTGGTTGAGAATTTTGACATTCGTGTTTTAACCCTTTCCATTCGGGGTGTGATGTCAGGACCAGGGGCATAATCTTTAGCTGAGAAATTGTTATGAATGCAAGTTCTCAGCACCAGCCTAGAACCACTGAATCAAAATCTGCATTTTAACAAGAAACTCTGGGTAGTTTGGGTGCACATTAAAGTTTGAAAAGCACTGTCCTGACCCAAGTTTTGCCTTCAACAGAATAGGGACGTATGTACAATTGTGGAGATTGTGTAGTTCTTCTCTGTCATGCCTGAATTCCAGGACAGACTTAGGAATTGAAAAGATCACATTAATTCTAAAATTGACCCCAGAACGTTCCAGTGTCGTTTTTCTTTTTTATAAATAAAATAGTTATTTGCAACTATGATCCGTCAATAAGGAATCCTGACATCACTGTATTTTCCAGCCTCTTGTCTCAAAATTCACTGGGGTCTGGAATCAGAAAGGTAAAAGTTAAAGGTCAAATCCTCTATAGCACATATTATTTGCTGACAACAGTGATTCTATTGAAACAAGAGGTTGACAAAACTTGTTCAGTAAAACTCCAGATCATCACTATGGCTTTCTAGGCCAGTCCGTCTCTGGAGCAAATACCCAATTATCCTGTGGTAGAATGAAGGAGGCACCCAAACTTACAAGTAGCATTGAGTTCTTTTTTTAAAATTTATTTTTAATTGGAAGATAATTGCTTTACAGTGTTGTGTTTGTTTCTGCCATACAGCAACATGAATCAGCCATAGATATACACATGTCCCCTCCATCGTCAACCTCTGCCCCACCCCGAGGTTGTCACAGAGCACCAGGTGAGCTCTTTGTGTTGCACAGCAACTTCCCTCCAGTTATCTATTCTACACACAGTAGTGTGTATGTTTCCTGTTACTCTCTCAATTGTCTCAATTGGCTCCATCCTCTCCTCCCCTCGCCGTGTCCACAAGTCTGTTCTCCGTGTTTGTGTCTCTGTTTCTTCCCTGCAAATAGATTCATCAGTACCATTTTTCTAGATTCCAGGTATATGCATTAATATACAATATTTGTTTTTCTCTATCTGACTTTCTTCACTCTGTATAATAGGCTCTAGTTTCATCCATCTCAGTTCAACTGATTCAGACTCATTCCTTTCTATGGGTGAGTAATATTCTATTGTATAACTTCTTTATCCATTCATCTGTTGATGGACATGTCCTGGTGACTGTAAATAGTATAGCACTGAGTTCTAATACATCTTTCTTACAAAAGCAGGTATGGAGCAGGTTTGGCTGTGAGCCATTATTTGCTGGCCTCTGTTTTAAACTCTTTGAGCTTCAGTTTCCTTGTTGGTAAAGTGGGCTTAGAAAAACCTACCTGGCAGGGTAAATGTGGAGATTAACCCAAACAATGCATGCAGAAGTCTGGCAGAGGAGTTTAATATTGTGAATTCTCCACTTCCTTTTCATTTTTCCTAAAATTCAGGTGCAGAAAAATTCTAATTAACTGACCATTTTAATTAGACAAGTTCCAGTTAATTCAGTTCCTACACAGGCACACACAGACTCTCTCTCCCTCCCTCTGTCTCTTTCTCACAATCTCTTGAAGCCAGCATATCCCTCCAAACAGTGGTTTTGAGGTGCATCTGATCAAAGAGAGGAACAGAGATATGGAAAATTTGTTGAATTTTTGACTTGCATTGTTTCTGATTTCTGTATCTTTTCAGTCTCCTTCAGAGCTAGGAGGACTTTCAACACCATCACATGACAATCAAGCTAATAAAAATGTAGTAGGGGCTCTATGAAGGTAAATGTTTACACATATTCAAGCAGCTGTCAGAGGACTGAAGCAGGATGAGGAAGCTGGTGAAAATACAGAGACTGAAGATGGAAGGGGAAAGGACAGGTTAGGAGGAGGGCAGAGAGAAGCTCTTACGAACGAAGCCTCCTCTGAGGTTGGGGGCACAGAGGCCAGCTGGACATTTTACCCTGAGACTGGGTATGTGGACAGCTTATTGACCATTCCAAAGTTAGTAAACTCCACCAGCATGGGACTTTCCTGGCTGTCTAGTGTTTAAGATTTTGCCTTCTAATTGCAAGGGATGCAGGTTTGATCCCTGGTCAGGGAGCTGAGATCCCACATGCCTCAGGGTCAAAAATTAAAACATAAAACAATAGTGTAACAAATTCAATAAAGATTTTTTAAAATTTTAACAATTTAAAAACAAGTCAGTAATGGAAACGCACCAGCAGAGTGGGATCCCCTTTCACGTTATGACCAGGCAAGCTCCTGTGGAAGGGGGCCCTGTTCACTGAGCTTTCCCAGATATTATACACTCTAAACTTTGTCATGTGGTTTCCTCGTGCCCCTCACCCGCCTAGGGTGCCTCAGCTCCTTCCAATCTACCTTGTGTGAATCCAGTCTTGTTTCCTGAACACTCTACACTCTTGCGTCCATGCTGAACCAACCAGAAACCATCTTGGATGGAATACTCTAGTTTTGTGGCAAACTTTTACTACACATTTGAGCCATTACCTTTATTCTTTTCCTTTTGGAGTGGAGATTTAACTTTGCTTCTTTTCAAGGTCATAAAGAAATTAAACCAAAGCCCTATCTCCCTTTCCTTTTCATATACCCTGAACAGTTCTAGAGAAATTTTCTGGAGAAAATAGAGCTTAATTTCTTGGAGGTGTTTTGTTGACAAGAAAATGGAAAGCATGTGTCCTAGCCTCGCTTATTGTACTTCCAAGTAATGAAAGTATTTAAGAAGGTACAATTATGATCTTGGCAAGCACCTGGGGCTCTTGGAACTGTTTTTTCACACTGAATAAACACTGCAGATAATCTGTTTATGTTACACTGCTCTGAAAAGCTATCTACAACAAAAGGCCACAACCATCCTTTAGTTTCCTTTTCTTGAAAGGAAAAAAATACGTATATCGCACCAATAATTTGCTGAAAATGATTTAATTGTCTCCATTTTCACTCTAGCCAGACAAACAGGTTTTAGTAAAGGAGTTTATGGGTTTATTTTTTTCCTGCCACTTCTAACTGAGCTGTGTAATCCATTTTTAAATAGTTACCTGAAATTCTTCTGTGGCCCAGGGTCACTTTCCTGGCCTGAAAAATTAACTCTAACCCTCTTTTGCATAAGGTACCCTCAATCCATTTCATCCTCTCAATCTGACTGGCATTGATGAAATGATACCTTTAGTTTCATGAAAACCTGGTATAGCACCAGAAAAGAGCACACCATATAGTTCTCTTTAGGCCAGATGATAAGAAGAAATGGTAAGGAGTTACTGAGTTGGAAACACTAGCCAGAAAAATGCATGTCTGCTGCTTGACCTTTAAATTGTACAGATGCTATGGAGAATTATTCCTCTACTGTAGTGGAATGCATCAGAAAACCTAAAAAGTTGACACAGGCAGAAAAAAATAAAAAGGATGTTCACATGTTTCGCAGCATTGTGAGTTTCAGTAAGCAAGCTGCACAAATTGAGGGGATTTCATTCTCACACAGAGATAAGAAGGTCAGTTCAGTTCAGTAGCTCAGTCGTGTCTGACTCTTGTGACCCCATGGACTGCAGCATGCCAGGCTTCCCTGTCCATGACTCCCAGAGCTTGCTTGCTCAAACTGATGTCCATCAAGTTGGTGATGCCATCCAACCATCTCTGTCGACCCCTTCTCCTCCTGCCTTCAATCTTTCCCAGCATCAGGGTCTTTTCCAAAGAGTCAGTTCTTTGCATCAGGTGGCCAAAGTATTAGAGCTTCAGCTTCAGCATCAGTCTTTCCAATGAATATTCAGGACTGATTTCCTTTAGGATTGACTGGTTTGATCTTGCAGTCTAAGGGACTCCCAAGAGCCTTCTCCAACACGACAGTTCAAAAGCATCAATTCTTCAGTGCTCAGCTTTCTTTATAGTCCACCTCTCACATCCATACACAACTACTGGGAGAATCATAACTTTAACTAGACCAACCTTTGTCGGCAAAGTAATGTCTCTGCTTTTTAATATGCTGTCTAGGTTGGTCACAGCATCTCTTCCAAGGAGCAAGTGTCTTCTAATCTCATGGCTGCAGTCACCATCTGCAGTGATTTTGGAGCCCAAGAAAATAAAGTCTGTCACAGTTTCCATTGTTTCCCTATCTATTTGTCATGAGGTGATGGGACTGGATGCCATGGTAAACAGTCCAGCCATTTAAAGCAATTATTTTATATCTAACTCCATAAACATAAAAGTCAACCTCTTCCTGCCCTTGTGTTGTGGCAGTTGAGGGTGGTCTTACCCTTTTCTGGGTTAGAGTGGGTCCTTTTTTGTAATTCCCGATCCATATACTACTGGGAGGTGAGAAAGGAAAAGTTCAATGGGCACAGCTGCCAGTTCATGTGAATTTGGTATCATCTCTAAGATAATTTCACTGGGGGCTTAGAAATAGATTGGTGCCCTGCTGTTTCTCCTCCTTGCTCGCTTATAGGTTATTCAGAGGAGGCACCAAGAACGTCCATGAAAGAAAGAAATTTTGTTTCCAAAGTCACCACAGGTTCATTCTCTTGGCCCACCTTTATCCCAAATGCCTTGAGGAATAAGCTCTCTACCTTTCTCTCACTTAATATTGTATGCATGCATGCTAAGTCACTTTAGTCCTGTCTCTTTGTGACTCTATGGACCATACCTGCTAGGCTCCTCTGTCCATGGGATTTGCCAGGCAAGAATACTGGAGTGGGTTGCCATGCCCTCCTCCAGGGAATCTTTCTGAGCCCAGGATTGAACCTGTGTCTCTTATGTCTCCTGCTTTGGCAGGCTGGTTCTTTACTGTTAGCGCTACCTGGGAAGCCTACCACCTAGATATTATTGCCCCCAGATGAGAGACCATTAGTACCTAACACTCTGCCTCTATTGCCCTCTGGAAACATATCATGGGAATCGTGGTGCCACAGGCTATGTTACTGGAGTCATCTATTAATAAAAAGTGAAAGAAAGGGAGGAGAAAAAGGTGGCAGAAGAGTAGGTGGACAGGGAGTATCTCTCCCCACGGATGTATCAGGAATACAACTTCAGACAGAAGTGCACGCAGAACACCAGCTGAGCGAGGAGAGGAGTACCTGACTAGCAGAAAAGAATATATAGACCACGAAAAACTCGGCAAGATGAAGAAACTAGGGGGAAAAACAGGAGCATTAGTAGAACTGGACCTGCCCTTGGCAGGTGGGGGAACTGACGCAGGGGTCAGATCCCCACATCGGGGCAATTGTCTAAGTCAGAGGAGAAATATTTAAGGCTGAGAGTGAAACAGCTAATCTGTGGCAGCCTAAATGGAATGAGAATCAGATAATCTTGCTGCAGCCATACAAACCCCAGACAGTGCAGTGGCTGGGAGCTGGAGTTCAAGGATTGTGGAGCAATCCCTGGGTGATAGTTGTTGACTGCAGAGAGACGAATCGAGGGGATGTGAGGGAGGAGATTGTGGTGGGAAATGCTGTGGAGGAAAGCCAAGCAGCCATGGAAGCACGGCAATACTTCTGAGTCCTGCGTAAGGGGTGCAACCATCACCGCAGCCTCTCTCCCCCCAACACACCAGCATTGGCAGCTGAACCGTAGAGAGGCTGGCCCACCCATCAAACGCCTGACACATTGAACTACAGAGTAGGTCCCCACCAGGGTGCTCCTTTAAGTGACTGATGCGCTGAACTATAGAGTGGAACCCCAGCTGGGGGGCCACTCCATGTCCCTCAAGTGCCGAACAACAGAGAAGGACCCCAGGCAAGGAAGCCCTCTATGTGCCTGAATGGGTTGAGCTACGGAGAAAGACTGGCCAAAGAGGCCTTCTAATTGCCAGCTACAAGAGGCTTGGAAAAAGCCTCTGATAGGGCCATAACGCCTGCAAGTTACTAAGTCCCTGCACACTTAGTACTGCCAGGGTCCCTGCAAGCCAAGCAGCTGCACCACCTTCATGCTCAACTCTCACTAGGGCAGAACTGATACAGGCAAAAAAATGTCTTGCACCTATGTGCATAGGGGCGCTTTGCTGCTGCTGCTGCTGCTAAGTCGCTTCAGTCGTGTCCGACTCTGTGCAACCCCATAGACGGTAGCCCACCAGGCTCCCCATCCCTGGGATTCTCCAGGCAAGAACACTGGAGTGGGTTGCCGTTTCCTTCTCCAATGCATGAAAGTGAAAAGTGAAAGTGAAGTCGCTCAGTCGTGTCCAACTCTTCACAACCCCATGGACTGAAGCCTACCAGGCTCCTCTGCCCATGGGATTTTCCAGGCAAGAGTACTGGAGTGGGGTGCCATTGCCTTCTCCGAGGGGCACTTTGGTAATGCCCTATTCTTTGCAACCCTGTAGTCTGTGGCCTGCCAGGCTTCTCTGTCAGGAAGGGGGCTTCTCCAGGCAAGAGTACTGGAGTGTATTGGCCAATACTGGTTGCCATACCCTTCTAGAGCACTATATTTCTGGCTGCTCTAGCCACCAACTCTCCTGAGTACCTATTGCTGCCAGAACCCCTGCGACCCAAGCAGCTGCACCACCTCCACACCTGGCCCTCACAGGGGCAAACCCAAGTCCTCCAGGGCAGCTTCAGGAGCAAACCCCAGTGGACCACCCACATGCAGAGGTGGAAATAAAACCACAATTGAAACCCAGGGGCAGTGTGACTAAGGAAGAAGACCCAAAACACTCCCACCAGCTACACAAGTTGCAGATTAAATCCGCACAATCAACTAGGCAGACTCTGTGTCTATGGAATATATAAAAGGTCATTGAGAGCTCCCACAAAAGAAAACACTAGTTCTGATAACTGTGGATATTGGAGGCAAGAACAGAAAGGAGTAGGACCAGATTAGAATCTGAGCTGCCCCCACAGCAGGTCCAGAGGTCAGCAAAGTGTTAGAGGACATCCTAGGAAGGTGAAGTGGACTGTGACTCCCAGCAAGGGAATGGACTCTGGCAGCAGAGACTCATGAAAAACATTTATTATTCTTATGTTTTGACTTGTTCTGAAGATTCTTTTGCATTTTTTCCCTACTCTGTTGTAGCTGTCGATTTCATTGGCACTGTGAAATCTAATTCAGCTCTTTTCTTTTTTTCTCAGTCACATTTTTTATTGTTGTTATAAACTTCTGTCTCTATGTTGGGCTTTTGCAGTTCTGGGGAGCATTTTTGTATTTTCTCTTTTTTAAATTTTTTAAAACTATTATTATTTTTTCTACATTTATTCCTTTGTTTGCCTTTCCTACTGTTCTTTTCCCCTTACAGTTAATATTAATATAAATAAATTCTTTATCTACTGCTATTAAACTTTGCATATCTATTTTTTCTTTCTTTTCTTTTGTTCCTTTAGTCTCAAAATATTTGTTAGTTTTATTTTCAATTGCTTTATTCCCCAATTGGCACCTTGCTTTAGTTTTGTTTTTTCAGTTTGTGCTTTAGTCAGTTTTGTTCTGGTAGACATAAGTTTTGGTTCCCTTTGTTTGCTGGGTCTATCTATTATACATTATTTTTGTTGGGCTGTTTTGATTTTGCTTATGGGTGTATATGTATGTATGTGCGTATATTCAGTCACAATTTTTATTGTTGCTATAAACCTTTGCCTCTACATTGGGCTTTTGCAGTTCTGTGGAGTTTTCCTTTCTTTTCTCTTTATTCTTTTTTTCCCCTCTTTTTCATAATTTTAACTTAAAAATGTTTAAACCTATTGTATTTTTCTACATTTATTGCTTTGTTTGCCTTTCCTACTGCTCTTTTTCCCTTGCAGCTAATCTTTAATGTATATGAATCTGCCTCATCTACCTCTATTTAACTTTGCATATCTATTCTTTCTTTTCTTTCTTTCTTTTCCTCTCAACATATTTGTTAGTTTTGTTTTCATTGCTTTATTCCCTGCTTGGGACCTTGCTTTAGTTTTGTTTTCCAGTCTGTGCTTTAGTTACTTTTGTTCTTAACTGGTAAATATAATTTTTTATTTCCTTTGTTCACCGGGTCAGTCTATGGTCCTTTATTTTTGTTGGACTGTTTTAACTTTGCTCATGAGTGTATATGTATATGTGTATATTCCATTATTTTAATTATTGTTTGCCTGATTTTGTATCTGCCATTTGTCTGGGGTTCATCTTTGGTGTCTTGTTTTTGCATATTTGTTTTAATCTCACTTAATGCCATAAAAAAACCACTTGGGGAATCTTTGTTCCTGACCAGAGATCAAGCCCTGAGCCTTTGGAGTGGGAGCACTGACTCCAAGACCCTAGACAATCAGAGAACTAACCCTAGGGGATATCAGCAGTGAGAACTCACACAAAGGAAATCACTGGAATACAAGACCTGGCATCACCCAACCACCAATAGCACCCTGTGTAGGATGCCTCATCTAAACAACAAACAAAACAAAAATACAAACCCAACCATTGGCAGACAGGATTACCACTTCACTCAGTGTTGCCAGTCAGAGGAAAAACAAACAGACAAAAACTCAGCACAAATCTCACCCTATGGGAAGCTTACACATACCACTGTATCAAACTTAGGAGGGCAGAAACCAAAAGAAATAAAGAATTCAACCTTGAAGCCTGGGAAAAAAGAGACCTGAAACACAATAAGTTAAAGAAAATAATGAAAAGGGAGAGAAATACTGCACAAATGAAGGAAAAAACTAGAAGCACAGAGTCCTAATGAATGAAGAGGAAATAAGCAAATTACCAGAAAAAGAATTTAGAATAATGATAGCAAAGGTGATCAAAAACCTTGAAAGCAAAATGGAGAAAATGCAAGAATCAATTAACAAAGACCTAGAAGAATTAAAGAATAAATATACAAACAACACAATTACTGAAATTAAAAATACTCTGCAAGGAATCAATTGCAGAATATCTGAAGCAGAAGAATGGAGCAGTGAGCTGGATGATAAAATGGTAGAAATAACTTCTGAAGAGAAGAATAAAGTAAAAAGCATGCAAAGAACTGAGGATAGTCTCAGAGACATTTGGGGCAATATCAAACGACCAACATTCAAATTATAGGGGTCCCAGAAGAAGAGGAGAAAAAGAAAGGGTATGAGAAAATTTTTGAAGTGATTATAGTTGAAAATTTCCCCAACATGGGAAAGAAAATAGTCAATCAAGTCCAAGTGGCACAAAGAGTCCCAAGCAGGATAAACCCAAAGAGAAACATGCCAAGTCACACACTAATCAAACCAGCAAAGATTAAGCACAAAGAAAAAATATTAAAAGCAGCAATGGAGAAGCAACAAGTAACATACAAGGGAAACCCCACATGCCTAACAGCTTATTTTTCAGCAGAAACTCTTCAGGCCAGAAGGGAATGGCAGTATACATTTAAAGTACTGAAAGGGAAAAATCTACAACCAAAATTACTCTATCCAGCAAGGATCTCATTCAAAATTGATGGAGAAATCAAAAGATTTTCAAACAGGCAAAAGTGCAGAGAATTCAGGACCACTAGACCAGCTTTATAACAAATGTTAAATGGACTTATATAGTCAAGAAATAGAGAAGAAAAAAAGATCTACAATATCAACCCCAAACAATTAAGTAAATGGCAATAAGAACATATATATCAATAATTACTTTACATGTAAATGGAGTAAATGTTCTACCCAAAAGACACAGACGGGCTGAATGGATACAAAAACAAGACCCATATATATGCTGTCTACAAGAAACTCACTTCAGACTTAAAGATACATATAGACTGAAAGTGAGAGGATGGAAAAATATATTCCATGCAAATGGGAAGCAAAAACAAGCTGGAGTAGCAATAATCATATCAGACAAAATAGACATTAAAATAAAGAAGACTGTAAGAGATAAGGAAGGATGCTACATAATGATCAAGGGATCAATCCAAGAGGAAGACATAACAATTGTAAATATCTATGCACCCAACAGAGGAGCACCTCAATACATAAGGCAAACACAGGCGTAGAAGGATAAATTGGCAATAACACAGTAGTAGGAGACTTTAACACCCCACTCACACCAATGGACAGAGCATCAAAACAGAATATTAATAAGGAAACACAAGTCTTAAATGATACATTAGAAGAGATGGATCTCATTGATATCTTCAGGACATTCCATCCAATGCAGAAGAATACACCTTCTCAAGTGCACATGGAACATTCTCCAGGATAGACCACATCTTGGGTCTCAAATCAAACCTCAGTAAATTTAAGAAGATTAAAATCGTATCAAGCATCTTCTGAGACCACAATGCCATGAGACTAGATATCAATTACAAGAAAAAAAACTGTAAGAAACACAAACACATGGAGAGTAAACTATATGTTTCTAAATAACCAATAGGTTACTGAATAAATCAAAAGGGAAATTAAAAAAAAAATTTCTAGAAACAAATGACAATGAAAAAACAACAACTCAAAACCTGTGGGATGCAGCAAAAGCAGTCTTAAGAGGCAAGTTTATAGCAATACGATCCTACCTCAAGAAACAATAAAAACATCAAAGAGACAACCTAACTTTACATGTAAACAATTGGAAAAAGAAGAACAAAAAAAAAATTAGTAGAAGGAAATAAATCATAAAGATCTGAGCAGAAATAATTGAAAAAGAAATGAAAGAAACAATAGTAAAGATTAATAAAACTAAAAGGTGGTTCTTTGAGAAGATAAACAAAATTGACAAACCTTTAGCCAGACTCATCAAGAAAAAGAAAGAGAAGAACCAAATCAACAAAATTTGAAATGAAAAAGGAGAGGTTACAACAGACAATGCAGAAATACAAAGGATTATAAGATAATATTATAAACAGCTATATGGCAATAAAATGGATAACCTGGAAGAAATGGATAGGTTCTTAGAAAAGTTCAATTTTCCAAGACTGAAACAGGAAGAAATAGAAATTATAAACAACCCAGTTATAAGCACTGAAATTGAAGCTGTTATAAAAAATCTTCCCAAAAGCAAAAGCCCAGAACCAGATGGCTTCACAGGAGAATTCTATCAAACATTTAGAGAAGAGCTTATGCCTATTACTCTAAAACTCTTTCAAAAAATTACAGAGGAAGGAACACTTTCAAACTCATCCGCGATCACCCTGATACCAAAACTAGACAAAGACAACACACACAAAAAATACTTCAGGCCAGTATCATTGATGAACACAGATGCAAAAATCCTCAAGAAAATTTTTATCAAATGGAATTCAGCAACACGTCAAAAAGCTCATGCACCATTATCAACTTGGGTTTATTCTAGGAATGCAAGGATTCTTCAATATACACAAATCAATCAATGTGATACACCATATTAACAAATTGAAAGACTAAAAAACATATCATCATCTCAATATATGCAGAAAAAGCCTTTGACAAAATTAAGCACCCATTTATGATTAAAACTCTTCAAAAAATGGGCATAGACAGAACTTACCTCAACATAGTAAAGGCCATGTATGATAAGCCTACAGCAAACATTATTGTCAATGGTGAAAAATTGAAAGCATTCCCCCTAAAATCAGGAATAAGACAAGGGTGTCCACTTTCACCATTATTATTCAACATAGCTCTGGAAGTCATACCTATAGCAATCAGAGAAGAAAAAGAAATAAGAGAATCCAGATCAGAAAAGAAGAAATAAAGCTCTCACAGTTTGCAGATGACATGATACTGTACATAGAAAACTCTAAAGATAGTATCAGAAAATTACTAGAGCTAATCAGTGAATTTAGCAAAGTTGTAGGGTACAAATGCAATACACAGAAATCACTTGCATTTCTATATACTAACAATGAAAAAACAGAAAGAGAAATTAAGGACTCAATCCCATTCACCACTGCAGCTAAAATAATTAAATATCTAGGAATAAACTTACCTAAGGAGACAAAAGAACTGTACACATAAAATTATAAGATGCTGATGAAAGAAATCAAAGATGACATAAACAGATGGAGAGATATTCCATGTTCTTGGGTAGGAAGAATCAAATCTGTGAAAATGACTATACTACTAAATGCAATCTACAGATTCACTGCAATCCCTATCAAATTATGAATGCCATATTTCATAGAACTAGAACAAAAAAATTTCACAATTCATATGAAAACACAAAATACCCTGAATAGCCAAAGCTATCTGGAAAAAGAAGAATGGAGCTGGAGGAATCAACCTTCCTGACTTCAGATTATACTACAAAGCTATAGTCATCAAGACAGTATGGTACTGGCACAAAAAACAGAAATATAGACCAACTGAACAAGATAGAAAGCCCAGAAATAAACCCATGCACCAATGGGTACCTTATTTTTGACAAAGGAGACAAGAATATTCAATGGGACAAAGACAGTCTCTTCAATAAATGGACAGCTACATATAAAAGAATGAAATTAGAACACTTTCTAACACCATATACAAAGATAAACTCAAAATGGATTAAAGACCTAAATGTAAGACCAGAAACTATAAAACTCTCAGAGGAAAACATAGGCAGAACACTGAATGACATAAATCAAAGCCGCACTATGACCCACTTCCTAGAGTAATGGAGATAAAAACAAAAGTAAACAAGTGGGACCTGATTAAACTTAAAAGCTTTTGCACAGCAAGTAAGCTATAAGCAAAGTGAACAGACACCCCTCAGAATGGGAGAAAATAATAGCAAGTGAAACAACTGACAAAGGATTAATTTCCAAAATATCCAAGCAGCTCATACAACTCAATGCTAGAAACACAAACAGCTCAATCAAAAAGTGGGAAAAAGACCTAAACATATTTCTCCAAAGAAGACATACAGATGGCTAACAAACATATGAAAAGGTGCTCAACATCTGTCATTATTAGAGAAATGCAAATCAAAACCACAATGAGATATCACTTCACATCAGTCAGAATGGCCCTCATCAAAGTCTACAAACAATAAATATTGGAGAGAGTGTGGAGAAAGGGGAATGCTCTTGTACTGTTGGTGGGAATGTAAATTGATACAGCCACTATGGAAGATCATATGGAGATTCCTTAAAAACTAAGAATAAAACCACCATATGACCCAGCAATCTCACTCCTAGGCTACCTAAATCCCGAGGAAACCAGGGCTGAAAAAGACACTGTATCCCATTGTTCATTGCAGCACTGTTTACAATAGCTAGAACATGGAAGCAACCTAGATGTTCATTGACAAATGAATGGTTAAAGGAGTTGTGGTACATATACAGAATGGAATATTATTCAGCCATAAAAATGAATGCATTTGAGTCAGTTCTGATGAGGTAGATGAACCTAGAACCTATTATATAGAGTGAAGTGAATTAGAAAGAGAATGATAAATATCGTGTTCTAATGCACATATATGGAATCTAGAAAAACGGTACTGAAGAAGCTATTTACAGGGCAGCAATGGAGAAATAGACATAGAGAATAGACTTATGGACATGGGGAGAGGGGAGGAGAGGGTGAGATGTATGGATAGAGTAACATGGAAACTTACATTACCATATGTAAAATAGATAGCCAACAGGAATTTGCTGTGTGGTTCAAGAAACTCAAACAGGGGCTTGTATCAACTTAGAGGGGTGGGATGGGGAGGGAGATTGGAGGGAGGTTCAAAAGGGAGGGGATATATCTATACCTATGGCTGATTCATGTTGAGGTTTGACCGAAAACAACAAAATTCTGTAAAGCAATTATTCTTCAATTAAAAAAAAATACATTTAAAAAAGAGAGAAAGAAAGAATTCTTTGTGATCTCGTCCATCCTTTTCAGTTTGCAAGTGTGAGGACTGGGGTCATGAGAGCCGAGGTCAGACCGTGTGCTGATTCCATGTGATGTCCTTCTGCTCCACCCAACCACCTCCTTCACTCAGTGGTGAGTATCCTCCTGATGCTGAAAACCATTTAGCTCATGGGGGTCCCTAAGCCCATAACCACTAGGGGGCAAAACCAACCCGGCACTTCTAGTAATTCAACCCAGCTGAGCAGCCCGGTTTCCTCCAGCCTCATCCCAGGAAGTCTCTTTCTAGTGATGTTTTGAATTAAGAAGTTACAATAACATTCTCACAGTCCCTATCGCCTCTGAGGGTTGGCCTCACAGAAGGCAAAAGGAATTCACAGCAGCCCCCTGAACAGCCTGGGGCCTGTTTCTCCAGCAGTTAGTTACAAAGACAGAAACACATTGTCAGAAATGACCATCTGGTTCTATGCATCACCCCAGTATCTACTGCATCCAAGGCCGTTATCCACAGAGAAAGAGGTGGGAGGCAGTCTGTGTCTGTGTCCTGTGCCCTTAGGAGCTGGAGGCTGGGACAATCTGGTGTTCCCGCCTTTCATAGCTGAAAGAATAAATGCAATCGAGGGTGCTGTTGGAGAAGTCACTGTGAGGAAGGGAAGTCTTAGCAGTGTCAAGACTGGTGATGCTTTCCGTACGTAACTAGCCCCTTAGAGAGGGCCTAGTACACTTCCATGTATTGAATAATGATTGTGTGATGAATTAGTGATTCTACTGTGAGTTTCTTCTCAGGACATTGGTGGGTATGGAGAGAAGATTTTATTGGCCCATCTTACAGACGAGAAGTGAGGGGAAGGAAGTGGATCTCCCAAGCTGCTGCTGCTAAGTCGCTTCAGTCGTGTCCGACTCTGTGCGACCCCATAGACGGCAGCCCACCAGGCTCCCCCATCCCTGGGATTCTCCAGGATCTCCCAAGACTACCACATTAATCAACTCAACATTTTATATGAAATAAAAATGAGGTCACTTAACTATTCTCTTACAAACCACAGTGCTTGTGTTAGCAACACTCTAAGATTTCCCCACGCTTGATAATGTGACACATGGAGTTGGGTGAAAAAAAAAAAATTCCTTTTTTTTAGAATCAGTGCCAATCTCTTATTATTTCCCACTTGACTATATGCTTAGGGATAAATATTACAGTTTTGTAAAGAAGGTCATAACATAACAGTTGCATATTTGTTTTAGTTTCATATGATGATATAACGTCATATAGAAGGAGTCTCTGATTCCTCATCTGGGCATGAAAAAACCTGATAATATAAGAACTATTTTTGGAAAACATTTGCTTAAACTGTATTTGCCAGTTTTCACTTGGCCATAGGGACTTTTGGAGCAAAGATTCTAGATTACATTGCAAATCGTATTTATTTTCTTCCATTAAGACTAATTGAGGGAAGGAGACACTCAGTGATGGGGAAGGAAAGAATTTTAGACCACAGGGAATTGTGTTCTGAACATTCCTCTGTTCCTCACTTTTCCAGCTCCTTGCACTGCTTGGAGGAGAGTCTAAAACTCAGTTTTTTGCTTTAAAGACAATTTTCAAGCATATAGACACACACACTGGGGCTTCCTTGGTGACTCAGATGGTAAAGAATCTGCCTGCAATGCAGAAGACCCGGGTTCAATCCCTGGGTTGAGAAGATTCCCTGGAAAAGGGAAAGGCTATCCACTCCAGTATTCTTGCCTGGAGAATCCCATGGACAGAGGAGCCTGGTGGGCTATGGTCCATGGTGTTGCAAAGAGTTAGACATGACTGAGCAACTAAGTGCATGCACACACACACACACAAACATTAAGGGGAAAAAGAGCACAACTTTGCTTCCTTTGTATTGGCATAACTGAAAAATACAAAGATGCTTAAAAAATTCCCCAAATTTCTCTCTTTACTCTTCCTGCACCCACAAACGGGAAAGAGAATTGAGGCAAACAGCACACACAAAAGCATGTGTATCCACAGTGACACACTAGGGGAGGAGTTACTTGTTTTTTAAGGAATAGGCTTTGTTTTCAAGACAGCAGTTTTTCTGACTCACAAACATAGATGTCATGTTATTAAGTCCAAGGGAAGAAAAAAAGTACCAAAGCTGGACGAGATCCCAGTCACTCGATGCAAAATGGAGGGAAGGAGAGTCAGAGCAAGGGGGAACCCCGCTCTTTAATGGGGAAGAGAAAGCATGAAAAGAGAGACTTAGAAAGGCTCGTCAGAGGACCCACTGCCATCGTGCCTCCTCTGCCACACTGGGGCTTCTGTCATCAGTTCACCATCTCTCTCCATGGGCTCAGCCACTTGCACTTTAGACCCTCCCAGAAGCCNCGAGGGAAGAAAAAAAGTACCAAAGCTGGACGAGATCCCAGTCACTTGATGCAAAATGGAGGGAAGGAGAGTCAGAGCAAGGAGGAACCCCGCTCTTTAATGGGGAAGAGAAAGCATGAAAAGAGAGACTTGGAAAGGCTCGTCAGAGGACCCACTGCCATCGTGCCTCCTCTGCCACACTGGCGCTTCTGTCATCAGTTCACCATCTCTCTCCATGGGCTCAGCCACTTGCACTTTAGACCCTCCCAGAAGCCCCATGGCCCTGCTCATGTACAAGTAGCGCAGAGAGTGTGGCAACTTCAAAACACTGAAAAGAAAAATGAATCTCCTTCCCCACCACCATCATCTCCAAAATTGGCAATTGATGTTACCTGATGTGGAGGCTCGGAAACTCAATTATACCACATTTCATTCAAGTGTTAGAAATTAGAATAATAGTGCTAGATAGTGAGGCTCCTACAAATAACGCCACTGCCATTTTATTTTGTGCTGGCCCAGTGTTTTCATAAATTCAGGCTTGGAGTGGAGCCCAGTGTTATTTCTTTCAAGGTCTTTGCTTCCATGTCATTTTTCGTGTTTCTTGCTTCTCAGTCCATCTCTTTGCCATGTGGCTGGGGCCATCTCGCCCTGTAGGCCTTGGCCATGGCTGGCCTGTGACACCAGTGGCTGCTGTGTTTACTGAACATCAAATGCATCACCAGAACACTTTATATACCCCTTGAGCTGAATGTGTTATATATTTAGCCCTGAACAACAATTTGGGTGGTGTGATGAGAAGCCATTGAAAACCATTTGGTGGCCCCTAGCTCTTATACTGTAAAGGATGTTGTATGTTATTGCGATTGTTATTAATAGTTGCCATTCCCTGAGGGTGACATGCACCGCAATGAGTTTTAATTAGAATGGCTCTGCTTCGCAGAATGTTTTCCTACCAAAGGCCTCCCTATCATCCTTTATTAACAGTTAAGAAGATAGCTTGCTTACTGACCCAGACCTAGTCATGCAAGGGTACACTGTTAGATGTGATATCCTTCTCAACTTGCTGTGAAAAGGGCACTCAGTTCTCATTTACTTACTCAGCTCTTCAGCAGGTGGTGACTGCATCTCTGATGACTCAGGTGAAAAAAGATGTGGCAAGCCTGCATGAAAACATGGGTAGGAAGGATGGACTTAGTTTTATTGACAATAACCAACCATTCCTCAGTATGGGCAGGATGACTCCTGGGCTTCCCAGGTCGCACTGGTGGTAAAGAACCTGCCTGCCAAGGCGGGAGACATAAGAGACGCAGGTTTGATCCCTGAATCGGGAAGATCCCCTGGAGGAGGGTATGGCAACCCACTTCAGTATGCTTGCCTTCAAGAATGCCATGGACAGAGGAAACTAGCAGGCTACAGTCCATGGGATCACAAAGAGTCAGATATAATGGAAGCGACTTAGCATGCAAGCATGCACAAACCTCCTGTTAGATTAGGTATCTCATTTGCTCCTACCATCTGAATGAAGGATAGGCAAGACTGGCATGCTGCAACCCACGGGGCTTCAGAGTCAGACAAAACTGAGCGACTGAACAACAACAACTACCCTCCATCTGAAGGACTTTCAAGGATGTCTTCTCTCTCTCTCACTTTCACTCTTTCTTTTTCCTTGCTCAGTGCTTATCTACCAAACCTTGTCTTCATGTTTTTGGCAGGGTGTTAGATTCCAGTGCAGAATTCAGCCAACTTTTATCTCTGATCTATGCTCATTGATCCTATAAGCCCTGAAATATTGACCTATACTGTATATCAGGGTTGAGAAATAGGATGATGATCCCAATCTCTTTCTTGTAGCTCACTTCCCACCTTTTTATTTCTGGCTTGTCTGGTCCTTTCAGACACAGATATTTGGATACTAACTTCAAATTCACTGTACCATCAGTCAGCCTACAATAAACAACCAAGAACAGAGCCTTTCAGCCAACTGGAGTTGGTCATAAAGTGTGAGCAATAAATAAATGTTGATGACTCTGGTTGTTGCCCATTCTGCCAGTGAAGTCAATGGGCAAAAACATAGAAAAGAAAGTGATCAAGTTTCAGAAAATTGAGAGAGATTGATTAGGGGAGATTTCTCAGGATAACAGCTGATCTGGGGTAGGAGGTGGGAGGTATAAAATTGGCATGGGAATTCAGGACCAGAGTCATGATGTGTAGAGAATCATGTTGTGTTTGGGGAAGTTTTAATTATTTTTATAGATTCAGAATGAAATACAATTGGAGAAGTAGAGGAAGATGAGCTCTGAAAGGTGGTTTGGACTCGGTTCATTCATCCCCATTTGCCTGGGACAGTTAGTTGTACTCCTTTGGTCCTGATATACTTTTTACTCTCAAGAATATCGTACTTTAGGGGATAAATTATATGGTCATTCAACTTATACATCATGATTCTAAGACTGGCTTTTATATTATAGGTGATGGGGAGAAAACAGAAAGAAGACAAGTTTAGATTTAGATTGTAGAAATAATCCTTTCACAGCCAAGTTTTGTTGTGACTGCTAGGTACCTCTAATGTTCTTCCTATCATTCTTTAGAAATCAGAATCCTCATGTTTATTGGGTCCAATATTAAAAGATTAGTGACCTACCTTCCTTCACAGGTCAGTATAGCCATTGTATAAATTTTGGCCACAGAGATGGAAGTGAGAGTGTTACATGGAATATTTGAAAAATCTCTTTAAGGAGTGAGGGGGTACACTTTGTTGCATCACAGGTAGATATAGGCTCATCATATTGGTAATGAAAAGTCACAACCTAGGGGCAATTTAGATCCTTGATGACTCGGTGGAGTTACCCCAGGAGCCCTAGATTGCCTCCTTTTAGAGTTTAGAGTTCTTTAGTGGGAGATAAATACATTTATGTTTTATTTAGGCAATGGTTTTTGATCTTTCTGTAATAGGCTGCTGAACAGATTTGCAACCTGTAGGTCTATCCTTCAACATGAGTCAGTTAAGCATTATTTCATAGGGGAGATATAAGAAGCAACCATTTTGGTCCAGATCATGACATCATCCTCTAAGCCAGCTTTATCAAGATGTCCCATATTTTGAAAGTTATTGTACCCTCATAAATAAAAATGATCATTTTCCATTTGTCTCTTTGGGTCACATCCCTTTGATTAGAAGCTTTTAGTCAGAAAGCTTTGCTTAGAAACTTAGCTCTTTGATTTGGTTTTGTGAATTTTAGTAATTCAACTCAAAAGATCTATTATATTTTAAAGTACTTTCTGGTGACTGTGGAGTGAGAATGATTTTTAGTTGGATGGGGATGGAATACAGAGAAATGAAAGAGAGGTAAGGAAAGGAGCAAGCATTTACTTTTGAAGGAACAGCAGTGTTCTAAAATAAATACAGACTTTATTTTCTTGGGCTCCAAAATCACTGCAGATGGTGACTGCAGCCATGAAATTAAAAGACACTTGCTCCTTGGAAGAAAGCTATCACAAACCTAGACAGCATATTAAAAAGCAGAGACATTAGTTTGCCAACAAAAGTCCGTCTAGTCAAAGCTAGGGTTTGTCCAGTAGTTATGTATGGATGTAAGAGTTGGAACATAAAGAAAGCTGAGCACCAAAGAATTGATGCTTTTGAACTGTGGTGTTGGAGAAGACTCTTGAGAGTCCCTTGGACTGCAAGGAGATCAAACCAGTCAATCCTAAAGGAAATCAGTCCGGAATACTCATTGTAAGAACTGATGCTGAAGCTGAAGCTCCAATACTTTGGCCACCTGATGAGAAGAACTGACTCACTGAAAAAGACCCTGATACTGGGAAAGGTTAAAGGCAGGAACAGAAGGGGATGACAGCAAATGAGATGGTTGGATGGCATCACTGACTTGATGGACATGAGTTTGATCATGCTCCAGTAGTTGGTGATGAACAGGGAATTCTGGTGTGCTGCAGTCCATGGGGTTGCAGAGTGGGACACCACTGAGTGACTGAACTGAACTGAGACAAGAGTGATGGTTGCACAACTCTGAGACTATACCAAAACCACTGAAATGTTCATTTTAAAAATGAACATTTTTAAATGGTGAATGATGGTGATTTCATTAAATGGTGAATTCATGATGGTGAATTTTATGATATATGAATTATATCTCAATGAATAATTTTAAATAAAAATAAAATTTAAATCATTTTAAAAAATAATAATAAAATAAATGACTATCACCAATAAAGTGCTCTCCTATGGCTAGATTCACATTTCTATCTCTGCCACTGGACTTACTATTTAAAAGAGCAAAAGCAGAGTGTTCTTTCATGTAAGACTTCTGATCAAAGAAAATAGAAAATATATGTATATATATATGCATATATATACATACATAATTTAATGTATACATATTAAATCAGCCAAAGGAAGAATAAAATGGAAGAAAGCAGTAAATGTAAAGAAACAAAACTAGATCTAGCCAGATTATATATTAAATAAAAGGCAATAAATAAGCACTGAGTGAAATTTTATATGTGCACATTACACCAAACCAGTCAAAGATTCTGACCCCTGGCACTGCAGAAATGATGCAGCCATCTTCTTCATTCTGATGCTTTCAATAAAATCATTCCCAAGAGAGCCAGGGAAAAATTCTCTCTCTCAATAAAATGTGAAACCGTCAGTATTATGAAAAAGCATACTAATAATTGGATAGTGTTCTGAAGTCGCTTTCATAAAGCCTCCCTTTCGATTCCCCTCCTCAGGTTTTAATATTGCCCAGTGAGTCCATCAGATCACAGGGGTTTTGTTGGAGAAAGAAAGGTGTAAGCTTGATTGGTGGCCTTGTGAGGTGAGGGTCAACAATGCGCATATCAACAGAGATAACTTGTGAATGATGCGTCCTGAGTTCCTAAACACAGCTCACCCGAAATGAATGTGCTGCTCAACAGCTTCTACCATGAATAAAGGAGTCAAGGTGATGCCTGGGCTCTCCTGGCAGAGGGGGCAAACGAGTTGCATGTAGCCTGAGCTAAAGTTACACTGAGCTCTACAAATCGAGGGCTATATGTTGAAAGATGGACAGAAAGGCTGTTGTGATGGTGAAGGAGAAGGCTCTGGAAGCTGAAGTCTCCTTAATGGCGATGAAACAACATGGGAATGTGGGGTCGGCCCAGAATGTGAAAGCAAAGGAAGTCTGCAGCAGCACCCAGGATGAATGAAAGTTTGCAGTCACAACAATTAGTGCCAGTTGACAAGGTCCTTTTGAAGCATGTCAGCAGAGGGAGTTCACATATGGTACCTTTTACACCTTTCCAAAGTTGGGAGAAGAGGAGGAGGAGGAGGAGGGCTGTTGACAGTAAACATCGAAGACAAGGGAAGGGAAGAATTTTTAAAAAGCAAATGAGCAAAACAGCAACTCTTCAGTTTCAGGATAAGCCGCAGCACTGTTGGTCTTGCCAGGTACTGAGCCTCTGCTGACCTTGTGTCCTGTTCACCACTGCCCCAAAAGCTGCCAGAGGTGGCATCGCTCAGTCTCCTGCTTGACNAGACAAGGGAAGGGAAGAATTTTTAAAAAGCAAATGAGCAAAACAGCAACTCTTCAGTTTCAGGATAAGCCACAGCACTGTTGGTCTTGCCAGGTACTGAGCCTCTGCTGACCTTGTGTCCTGTTCACCACTGCCCCAAAAGCTGCCAGAGGTGGCATCGCTCAGTCTCCTGCTTGACTGAATCACCTCGGCATGTTCTCTGGCTGCTTCACTGAGGTCTTTCTTATCTTCCACTTTTTCTTTATACCTTATGGGGTCAGTTCTGCCGTCCTCTGTGTTGACCAAAGAATTCTCTCAAGGCACTGTGATGTTCCACTCAGTCTCCAACAGATAAAATCAATTTGAAACCAGTATCTACAATAAGATCTAAAGTGGAGAGGGGCCAAAGGGACGTGTTTATTGGAAAGACAGAAATCCTACAGTGGTGGAGACGGAGGAAACTAGACGGCAAGACCAGAGGATATACAAGCCTCTCGGGCTGATTTCAGCACTCTCCAGGAAGAATGGGCTTTCTTCTTATGTTACATTCCAAACAGTGGGGCTCATCTCAATGTGCTCCAGTTTTTCATATTTTGATAATCAAGATGTTTTCACTACCAGCAATGCCATTTAGATGGGTTAAAGAATAGGACAATTGTCCTAGAGAAGTTTGGAAGTAGAGCGGAGGAGGAAGAGGTGTTTATGGGAAGAGCTGAAACAGCCTTTTCCAGCTCTCCTCTTGACACTCTCCCCATCCGGGGAACTGTGAACAGGTATCTCCCCAGGTACTGAAGTGCTGGCAAATAGTGCAAGTGCTAGGTGGATACTCTTTAATTTTTAAAACCAATAGTAGACCGTAGTATGTTCAGATTTAGGATACTGTGTCATTTTATTGCTTCTACTTCTGGGGCTACATGACCCATTTTTTTTCCTCTTCCTTTCAGATACCCAGGATGTTTGTCCAAGTGGATAGGCTCTGACCTCTGAAATAATTGTGTTTGGAGGTAACATGTTTTTCAGGGAACACTTTAATCTTTTTTTTCCATAGGTATCAGAAAGCTGAGTCAATAAACGACTGGGTAGAAAGGAGGAATGCTCCAGCTTCACATGGTCTTTGCTTGTTTACAGGGGAACTTACTTTTGTTGAGGAAGACCTAAAGATGCTTCGGCTCTTAAACTTCTTTCCTTGGTCTGTATGCTTCCTTGTCAGATCTTGCACATCCCAACCAAGAAAACCAAAGAAAGGAAACTTTTTTTTCCTTCTTAACCTGAGGAGAAGACTGACTTATCCACTTGGGTGAAGGAAACCAAAGTGAATGCTGGGAGGAGCAGCAGGCACACAACGATCTTTGCCCGTCGTCTGAAAAGAGGAGTGGATGCTTCCAATGAGGAGAGGTTGGGCAGGAGCATTTTTTATTTTTTCTGAACCCAGCATCTTTGTCTCTGGTCATCTCTACCAGAGACTGCTGAAGTAGCAAGCACTTTGTCAAATACAGCCTTAGAAATGAATAGAACAGCTATGGAGCAAAGTTTTATACAGCTGCTGCTCAAAAAAACAGCTGTCCACCATGGGTCACCAGGGAGTTGCTGGAGCCTGGAGAAAAGTTTTCCTCTGTCTTTCCAGGCAACTGTAGCTACTCCTCATTCAGACTCAGCAGAGGGCCATGTGGACTTCATGCTCCTCCTTTGTGTGTGTGTGTGTGTGTGTGTGCGTGCGTGCGTGCACACATGTGCACACGCGCGCAGTTTCTCAGTCCAACTGTTTCCTCCACCAGGCTCCTCTGTCCATGGATTTCCCAGACAAGAATATTGGAGTGGTTGCCATTTCCTCTTCCAAGGGATCTTCCCAACCCAGGGATTAAATTTTGCCTCTCCTGCATTGGCAGGTGGGCTCTTTACTATTAGCGCCACCTAGGAATCCCCCTCCTCTGTAAAGCAAGGCATTTAGAAAAGGGTAGTTTTGTGAAGTTACATTTTACAGAGGAGCAATTGTACCTGATATTTAGTGGAAGGGGGCAGGGGATGCGGAAACCAGCAGGGAATCAGAGACCTTCCTTGGCTGCTTGACAAAGCCAAACAATTCAAGAAAGTCACTGAAACTTTGATTTCTTTTTTTGAAAATGAAGTGGGGCGAACAAAACTGAACATTAATTTCTTTTAGGCGCCTTCATTCTTAGACTTCCTGACTAAAATGTCATCATTTGCTCCACATAAACTTGTTTTGTCTGTGTCCTTGGGTGAGAATAAAATGCTTTCTTTCTCAAAGAGATTGGGATAGATTTGCCTTTAAAATTCTTTTCACTAAGAAAACCTGAGTGCAGGCACTCAGGGAATATGTAGGCAGGAACTGGGTCATTTCAGGGGACAGTGAAGCATCCATGTTGTTTCTTATTCTCAAATGGAAAATAGGGAGTCTACTCACTTCGAGAAGTGTTTATTTGGTTCCTACTGTTTTCAAGGCTCTGAGTCAGTTCTGATATGCATTCTTGAATTTTCAGAGCACTTCAGATGATCTTAAGCAACACCAACATGACATGTATTATAGGATCCTCAGAGAAGTCCTTTGAGTAAAAGGACCAAATACTGTATGCCTCTGACTCTACCTGTGAAGAGATGGAAGCCAGGGTGCACAGCGTGACCTTCGCTCACCAGGTCTTGGCCCCAGAGGCTGGCTGCACTAGGACTCGGCTCCAGATCACTTGGTTCAAACCTAGTGTGCTTCTCTTCTCCTGCCCTCAATTCAGAAAATCATTGGTTACCTTTCTGGGCTGGAAGAGTTTTCAAGAAAATGATGATTTATCTTCAAATGAAACCAATCTTTCCTATTCCTTTTTGTTGCTTTTTATTTATTTTTTTCATGTTGCTTTGTTTTTTCTAAAGGGATTCACTTGAACAGAGAGTTTGAATTATTCAAAAGTGTTTAACTCAACCTCTAGTCTCCTTAATATCTAAGGATCAAAGAAACTTGGAATGAGGAGGTTTGGCAAACGGAAGGCAGATAATCCATAGGTAGAGGGAAAACCCAGGGCAGAGGGCGGCTACACTTGCCACTTTAGCGCTGACCTGAGAACTGAACTCATTAGTCTGATAAACATCACAGCCACCCAAAGAAGCAGAGGGACGGTCTGCGTGGCCTGGGGTGACAGACAGAAACCCGAAGACAGAGGCACTCTAAAGACGCGGGGAGGTGATAACAAAGCCAATGATCAGAGTTAGGCTGTCCGCCTGGCACCCTGGCTGCTTGACACAGACCCCCAACTTCATTTCCGGAAATGTTCTACTTTCTCTTTAAAAACACTCTGGGCCTTTAAAAATGAAAACAAACATCTTCCCTCTAGGCAGGTGTGCATGTGGCAGCACACACACAGACACACACACACTCACAGTCATTTAACAAGGATGAGAGGCCGTGATCCCAGAGGCTTTCTAACCTCCTGTCCAAGGAGACTTCCCGGCTGGCCTAATCACTCTGGCAACAGCACACCTGAGCATTTCCCTCTCGGCACAAAGGGGAGAGGGGCTGGGAAGCCAGTTCTATTGGACAAACAGCATCTGAGACTGGAAACAGCCGGTAGATGCTCAGCCATTTCAAGGCCTTAATAAGCAAGTGAGGGAATCATCTTATTCGAAGGTTCAAATGTGTCTCGGCCACTGCTTCAAAGTAGCTAAGTCGATAGAGTCTGCTGTCCATCAGATTTTTCAAATAATAATGATACAATTTGAAAATTATGATAATTATGTGTTCTGTACCCTGGGTGGGGGCAGACAACAGTGAGGCATATTTTCTAATGTAATTAAGGCTTTCAGCTGATCCCTCCCAACTGCAATTGTTATTTCAAAAGTGAATTAATAAATTATATTCAGCCTGCTCAGAATAAAAATTTGCCTTGAGGAATTTTGTTGCAACCTGCAAACTCTGACTCAAAATTCAGGAGAGGCTGAGTAGAACTTCTATTGGATTGGCCTGGGCTGGCTCTCAGACTGGGATAAACTTTTGGGGAGAAGGTTTTAGCTGGGACATCTGGAACCATTTCTAAGCTTTATTGCAAGCAGTATGCAAATAGTCTTTACCCTATGTTCACTTATGATTCCCTATGCTAAACTCGAAGCAATTAATGCTGACTCCTGGATGCCCAGGGGACTCAGATCTCCTGTGGTTTACACAGACCACTTTAGCTATCATGATGAATTAGTATAAGGCCCAGTAATGCACCTTTGAGTATGTGAGGCCTTTTAAGGCTCTCGGAGGTCAAGCTTGTGGCTGTATAAAGTACATTTTCGCTTGGCAGGCCAGAGCCTCTGACAACATACAAGGTTGTATTTCTATTCACCACAGGTTCCAGATTCCAAATGTCCAAAATCACCATCCTGTTTTCTTTGGATAGCTGATGTTTCAAGCCTGTGATGATTCAAGGTAAATATTTACCATGAGGGGCTGGCAAGAACACTTTGCATGCTTGGGAAAGAATGATGTGTCAATTCAGAGAAGAGGTATCATTTTTCTTTCTGTCCAAACACAGAGTGGGTGTAAAATCCACAGTAGGGCACCACCAATTGCAAATCTCCTATCTGGACCTGGTGGGTTAGGGAGGACAGTTCTAGCCAGTGGTGACTCTGCTGATCTCCCTTAAAAGGAAAGCCAGAGGAAACTGGGCACATGGCCCAGAGGCCTCCTTGGTCACCACTGTTTATACAGGTAAGTGATGGCATGAAGAGATACCAGGCTGAGAGTCACAGGCATGGTCCCTAGTGATAACTCCACACTATTGATTTGCCCTGGTACAAATTTTGTCATTTCTTTTGGATGTTAGTTCTCATTGCCAAGATGAGAGAATTTCAGCACCATTTTATTGGTCTTTTCTACATATAAAACATGCTTGCCGTATTTTCCTCAGCAGGTATTTTTGCTAGTCTGTGATTTGTGTCTGGTACAGAGAAATGTAATCAATGGCAAAGATTGAAAGATGCATAACAGTCTGTCCCACTTCAGCTCCTCGTCTCTTTAAACATCTCCCTTAGTAAGCCCTCTACTTTTCTGGCCATGTGGCCTTGGACAATCCTTACCCAGTCTGAAATTTTCTCTCCTATCCATAAAACAGGATGATAGTAGAGCTTACCTTATAGACTGGGTGTGCAGATCAAATAAAGAATGCTCACGAAGCACAGGATAAGCATTCTGAAAATGTTAGATGTGAGTAGTATCTATGTTGTTATTGTTCAGTCTCTAAGTCGTGTCCAGCTCTTTATGACGCCATGGACTGTAGCATGCCAGGCTGCTCTGTCCTCCACTATCTCCCAGAGTTCACTCAGATTCTTGTCCATTGAGTCACTGATGCTATTTAACCAACTCATCCTCCACAGCCCCTTCTCCTTTTGCCTTCAGTCTTTCCCAGCATCAAGGTCTTTTCCAATGAGTCGGCTGTTCACATCAGGTAGCCAAAGTATTGGAGCTTCAGCTCAAGCATCAGTCCTTCCAATGAATATTCAGCATTAACTACTTTTAGGATTGACTAGTTTGATCTCCTTGCAGTCCAAGAGACTCCCAAACATCTTCTCCAGCATCGTAATTTAAAAGCATCAATTCTTTTGCACTCAGCCTTTTATATAGTCTAACTCTCATATCCATACATGGCTAAACCATAGCTTTGGAAAAACCATAGCTTTGACTATATGGACCTTTGCTGGCAAAGTAATATCTCTGCTTTTTAATACACTGTCTAGGTTTGTAATAGCTTTCCTTCCAAGGAGCAAGCATCTTTAAATTTCATGGCTGCAGTCATCATCTGCATTGATTTTGGAGCCCAAGAAAATAAAATGTCGCTGTTCCTCATTTTCCCCTTCTATGTGCCATGAAGTGATGGAACCATATGCCATGATCTTAGCTTTTTGAATATTCAGTTTTAAGCCAATTTTTTCAACTCTTTTCTTTCATCCTCATCAAGAGACTCTTTAGTTCTTTTTCACTGTCTGCCATTTGAGTGGTTTTATCTGCATATCTGAGATTATTGATATTTCTCCTGGCAATCTTGATTCCAGCTTTTGATTCACCCAGCCTGGCATGTTACATGATGTACTCTGCATAGAAGTTAAATAAGTTAAATAAGCAGGGTGACAATATACATCCTTGACATACTCTCAGGAGACAAGGATGGTGGCCTGGTACTCCCATCTCTTTAAAAGTAGTGTCTATTGACTTAGCATTTCCCAGAATCCACCCTGTACCTTCTTTCCTCTGTGTTTCTGATCACTGTATCAGTTCCTATGGCTGCTGTACCATAAACTGAGTGGCATAAACAATATAAGTTTATTGTCTCACGATTCTGAAGCCTAAACATCTGAGATGAAGACGTTGGCAGGGCCAGGCTCCCTTGGAAAACACTAGGAAAGGATCTGTTGCAGGACTCTCTCCTAGCATCCTTGTCTTGTAACAGCCTGACTCCAGTTTTTACGTGGTATTTTTTCTATGGGTGTATGTCTGTAGTCAAATTTCCCATTTTATACTATGACATCAGCCATATTGGATTAGGTGTCCATTCTAGTCCAATATGATTTCATCTAAACCAATTGCATCTCTCACAACTTTATTTCCAAATAAGTCACATTCTGAGGAATTGAGAGTTAGGACTTAAACGAATGAATTTTATTGGGGATGGGGAACAATTCAACCTGTAACAGTAACAGTTACATCCCTTGCCTTTAAGGGAACATCTCTCCTAATCTTTTTCAGTTTCAAAGTTCCTGCTGCTCCTTTGAGACACTAGTTACTTCTTAAGCCATCTCTGCCCATGTCCACCTGGGCTCAAAAAGGTTCTTTCTTTGAAATTCTAATAGGACTCATCTGGATATCTTATTTGAACTTACTTTTAAATCTCACAATGTGGTTAATAGGCTTCCCTGGTGGCTGAGGGGTAATGAATCCACCTGTAATGCAGGAGATGCAGGTTCAGTCCCTGGGTTGGGAAGATTCCCCTGAAGGAGGGCACAGCAACCCACTCCTCTATTCTTTCCTGGAGAATCCCAAGTCAGAGGAGCCTGGCAAGCTACAGTCCATAGGGTCACAAAGAGTTGGACATGCACGTGATGTGGCTAATTGTCTTTATTCCATATGTATTTTATACCTTTAACTAGAAGAGAACACTGTATATAGTTGTATCATCCTCAGCTCTTAAAACACTTCATTGCATGGAGCAATAGAAACTTAGTAACTACCTCCCTTTACAATAAATATTTGAAGAAAGGATCAGAAGCAAAGTCATCACAAGTTTCACATAAGGCTAATGAGAACAAATTTTCATCCTTCCTATCTACCGTGCATACATAATGGCCTTCAGAAATTTTCTGACCAAGATTTTTGTGAAGATGTCCATCACACTTTGATTGTAGACATCTTGTTCCTCCAGGCAGCACCTTGGATTCAGATTGTAGACTCACTGTTACCAAGTTCTTGGTCGAGTCCACACTATAGGAAAGAAGTTGTCAAGAAGCATCCATTCCGCTTTCTGGGACTTGACATCAAGTCTCTCTTGTATTAACTCTGACTTTGTTCTGATAGGTAATCATCATATTTCTAAGCACTGGTCATCTGAAACCCCCAACTGTGGTGACTCCTCAGTGGCAGAAGTAGTCTTAGGAACAAAGTTGTGTAAGGCCTCTGTAAACCTTTCTTCTTACATGATCCAAATGGCCACTCCTTGCTACTGCTAAAGTACTTTCCTGATACCACCTTATTTGCTCTGCTCTTAGATTTTAGGACAGCAATTTTTCCTGATAAATTCTTCTGTACTGGGTTGTGCCCTACACTTGGAACAACCCAGTTACCTTGTACGTTGACTTCTCTTTTTTTAATTTTTTTAAATTTTTTTACTTTACAGTACTGTATTGGTTTTGCCATATATTGACATGAATCCGCCATGGGTGTACATGAGTTCCCAATACCACCAGAGCCTCCTATCAGAAGACTCTTGCGTATTCCGTATTTCTCTTTAGCAATTTAGTCTCTGCTTTTAATTTTCAGTCATGCATCTTCAGTAACCAGGTTATAAGCTTGTCCTATGAAATGGCCAAAGAAATTTCCAGAACAAAAATCTCATGAGATTAGTCACCTATTGATGAAGACCCATTCTTTTTATTTAATTTTTATTGGCATATATTTGATTTACAATGTTGTATTACTTCCAGGTGTACAGCAAAATGAATCAGTTATGCATATACATGTATGCACTCATTTTTAGATTATTTTCCAATATAGGCTATTATAGAGTATTGAGTAGAATTCCCTTTGCTATTTAGAGAAGGATAAAGGATATAAGGATAAAGACCTATTCTTTACTTAACCAAAATACATTGTTAACTCTATATTCTAACCGTGTCAGACTTTATTTGTCTGGGCTCCAAAATCACTGCAGATGGTGACTGCAGCCATGAAATTAAAAGATGCTTACTCCTTGGAAGAAAAGTTATGACCAACCTAGATAGCATATTCAAAAGCAGAAACATTACTTTGCCGACTAAGGTCCGTCTAGTCAAGGCTATGGTTTTTCCAGTGGTCATGTATGGATGTGAGAGTTGGACTGTAAAGAAGGCTGAGCGCCAAAGAATTGATGCTTTTAAACTGTGGTGTTGGAGAAGATTCTTGAGAGTCCCTTGGACTGCAAGGAGATCCAACCAGTCCATTCTGAAGGAGATCGGCCCTGGAATTTCTTTGGAAGAAATGATGCTGAAGCTGAAGCTCCAGTACTTTGGCCACCTCATGCGAAGAGTTGACTCATTGGAAAAGACTCTGATGCTGGGAGGGATTGGGGGCAGGCGGAGAAGGGGAAGACAGAGGATGAGATGGCTGGATGGCATCACGGACTCGATGGGCGTGAGTCTGAGTGAACTCCGGGAGCTGGTGATGGACAGGGAGGCCTGGCGTGCTGCGACTCATGGGGTCGCAAAGAGTTGAACACGACGGAGCGACTGAACTGAACTGAACTCTATATTCATTTTTTTAAAGTGACTGATCCTTCAAATGTAGTGCTACTTTTGACTAAAACAATAAGCATGGGTTGAAAAGCAGAGTGTATTGAAACAAATGTGATGACTCTTGAGGTCAGCCAGAGCTCTGAGTTTGAGGAGGCCACAGAAACTGGGTCATAGTGGTTTTATAGAGGTAACACAGGAGAGAAGATGCTACAGCTTGCCAAGTGCCCAAATATCCCTGCTTGGTCACAATACAAGTACGGGAATGAAGGAAGCTGGGTGGCTTCCATCTTCTTGTTTGTGTTTAATTTAAATTGGAATCAAGTGCTAAGTGGACTCAGAGAGAAAAGGCCTGCTTCCTCACACACGTGTTCACAGGAGGTATTGGTTGGGCAGCACTGTTTAGTGGGAAAACCCAGATACCAAATTGGCCTGGTGTTTAGCTCTAAAGTATTGATCATTAGAGCATTGAAAGCTGCTGGCAAAGAAGCCATGTGAGAGCCATGTGAGAGCTGGCAGGCCATCCTTAATAGAGGCAGCTAACAAGAAAGATAAACCTGGAGAAACATTCACCAATACATAGTCAGCCAACTACAGCAGCTTAATGAAGTGTTTTACTTTAAAGTCCTGCTTTAAATGAATAGTTTGTTTCCTAAACACTTTGTCTAACATAGAAATAGAGCCATATACACATCTATATATTAGACGGTGTGTAGACGAACTGTAGATTCAGACACATAAAGGTGTCTTTGTTAATGCTTAGAAAAATATTGGGTCATTTATACTCTTAAAAAAAACCATGTACTGAAAACGTACACAAGAGGTACCTGATCCCCCACAGGGCAATATCATTAAATGGGAACCATCTCAACCCCAGAGAAAGTTGGGAGCAGAGTTGAAAACTTTGTGAGGATGGGGCCAGTCCACTCAGACATGCAGAAGAACCTGTGATAATTTACTGTCCCGGGAGGGAATGACAGTTCTGCACCAACACAGAGTGGAGAACCAAGCCTCATCCCGTTCATGCTGACATAATGGAGACTTTCTTGTCTAGTCGAAAGAGATAGAGGCCCAAGGAAACTGCAGGGCAAGCCCAGACCTTGGAGAGAAGTTAGATGAGAACAGGTGAGAAATGGTGAGTGAGCACTGGCTTTAATGTATAACGGTACCAGGATGGGCGGAAAATGGAAAATATTGGTAGGTCTCTTGAACAACGTTTATGAATTTCTTTCTTTGTTTTCTGAAGCGGATTGATTGAAAACTTCTCTGAGTTATGAACAAAGCATTACTCACATTAAGCTTGTGAAAAATACCAAAGCAAAGAGCACTTTGATTCCACTAATAAACTCTTAGCTTATTAAAAGTTGACTTTTTAAAAAAAATCTAATTACTCCTTTATCAGACTTCTGAGTTTATGTTTTGCTTTCTGCCCTGTGTATAGTATGCCCTGACACTGATCCAAGATGTTTTAAGGTAGATACAGACTGTATTGATGTTGATACAGGCTTAGTTGCATGATCAGAAGATCAAAAGCAACAGATTAAAGTTTCATTTTTTTCAAGCTAAAAAGATATAAATCCATTTCTGTCCCATAGAGGATTTTGAGCCTGGAATTGCATACGGTCATCTTACGTACCATCACAAGTACCACTCTGGAAGCCAGAATAGTACTCCGTGTTTGAGAAACTCCTTGTTCCTTTCTAGCTGTCACCTTGCTCTGTGTGTTCGTGCATGCTCACAGTTGTGTCCAACTCTTTGCAAACCCATGGACTGTAGCCTGCCAGTCTCCTCTGACCATGGGATTTTCTAGGCAAGAATTCTGGACTGGGTTGCTATTTCCTTCTCCAGGGAATCTTCCTGACCCAAGGATCAAACCCACATCTCTTATGTCTCCTTCATAGCAGGCAGATTCTTTACACTGGTGCCACTTTGCCATATCAAGGATGTGAACCTTGTTCACAGTCCAAGATGACTTATCTTCGGTTTTCCATAGTTTGATTTTGATGTACTTATGCACAGTTTTTTTTTTTTTTTTTCATACTTATTCTGCTTGGGATTCCCTAAGGCTTTGAGTTTGAAAGTTTGTGTCTTTTGCCCAACTTTGGAACTTTTCACCCATTATTTCTACAAATAGTTTTTCTAGCCCATTCTTTCCTCCTAGGACTCAAATGCATATATATTTGACCTTTTGTTATTACATTACCTGCCCCTGAGTCTGGTTACTTCTTAAATTTTTTATTCTCTTTGTTTCTCAGGCTGAATAATTTCTGTTGACCTGTCTGCACGTTCAGCTCTCCTTGGTTGTCTCCATTCTTCTATTAAGCCCATGGGTTACATTTTTATTTTATATACCATAGATTTTTAGCTCTACAACTTCTATATGGTTCTTTTTTAAGTTTTTATATCCCTGCTGAGCTACTCTATCTTTTCATTAATTATAAGCATACTGTTCTCTAACTCATTGTAAATAATTGTCATTGTCTGTTTCCAGCATCCTGCCCATCAAAAGGTTGGTTTTCATGGATTGTCTTTTATCTTAAGAGGGGGTATCATTTTCCTGGATCTTTGGATGTCAAAAAATTTTGAAGTATTTGTAAATATTTCTGAACATTGTAAGCATTTTGTCATGAAGACACTGGACTCCCTTATATTCCTCCAGAGAGATGATTTTTTGTTTGTTTGGAGACAATTAAGTTGGTGGGATTCAAACCAGAAGTTTTGTCTCTTGAGTTATAGGTCAAATCCAGCTTCAGTTCTTTAATATTTTGCTGGATTCTATTCTGCCCATGCATGGTTCAGAATAGAGCCAGAGGTTTGGGCAGAGTTTATGCACAGAAATGGAAGTTTATTCTCTTTGTCTCCCTCTTTTCTCAGATGGACTCCTACTTTTCAGTCACTGCATTTGCCTCAACTCTTCCCTCTGTCCCTTTATGGCAGAAAGCCTGTAGGTTTCCTGCTAGAGTTTTAAAGTGCTTTACTCAGTGCAGCTGTGGCTTGCCCTCACTCTAACAGCCATAAAAATTGGCGAATCAACCTGCCATTCTCTTTCCGTAATGTATCTCCCTTCAGCATCCACCTGCTTTGTTCAGTCTCCAGTACCTTTGAGTCATTGTCTATTTTGTCGGTAGTTTATAGTTGTTATCGGTGAGAAGGTCAGCTAGTAGAAGTTTATTCGGCCAGACCAGAAATGGAAACAAATTTGAACTTTTAAGTATAAGAAAAGGGGAGCCAATTTATTGAGGGATAACTAGTAGCCTCTGTCCACAGTGGCCTTCCCTACATTTGTATTTTTCCTAAAGAACACGCTTTTAATTTTGTATCATACTCAATTTTCCAAAGAAATTTACCACTGAGTTCTTCATTAGGAGGCACAGGGTTGGCTTTTTGATGCATGTATTTCCCAAATTTAGTACTCAAATTTCCAAAGAAATTTACCACTAAGTTCTTTGTGATGAGGCAGAAATGCTTGCTTTTTGATACATGTATTTCCCAAATTTTGTATATAAAGCTAATCATTTTTAAATAAAAATTTGAGTGTTACCTTTCATGTTGCAGTAGGACATATCACTGTTTCTTTCTATATACACAATGGTTTAACTATTCAGATAGAATATATGAGCTGATAATGTCTCAAAGCCAACCTTAAGCATAACGAGAGACTGAAGACTAAGATTCTTGATGCTGCTAATGCTGCAGTGATATCCATAGGCTAAGAGTATATATTAGCTCTTCCCCATAATGGCTTATTGCCAATGGTAGTATACCAAGCAAACCAGCCAGAGAATATTGACTTCTTACTATGTATTGGGCACTGTGTTATATAGGATCTAAATGCCTGGGTTACTGAATTGTCAGAAAGAATCTACATTCTTTGAGAAATTGAAAATAGGTTTCTATTTTTAAACTGCAACCACAGAGAGAACATGCTATTATAAATTTCAGTTTTCAGGACCAAAAGCACAGTCTAGAGCTTGGTGTGATACTCACATATCTCCCAGAGAATTTCTCCCTTCTTCCTCCCATCTTTCCTTGCTTCTTTCCTTCCATCTTCCTTCTTCCTCCCTCACTCCCTGCCTTTCATGCTCCCTTCTTTTTTTCCTTTCTCTCCTTCCCTTTCTTTGTTACAGGAGTTGCAGGGGATAGGCAGGTAGAAGTGTGAAGTTCATTTTCACGAGAGATATGACTATAGGAAATAAAATATTTCCCTGGTGAAATGTTTCTATTTTATTGTAGATTTATAAGCCCATCCATTTCCTGGTGGAATCATTACAAAGTATGGAAAAACAAGGTGAAAATTATTTTATTTCAGAGTAACATAANTTTCCTGCTAGAGTTTTAAAGTGCTTTACTCAGTGCAGCTGTGGCTTGCCCTCACTCTAACAGCCATAAAAATTGGCGAATCAACCTGCCATTCTCTTTCCGTAATGTATCTCCCTTCAGCATCCACCTGCTTTGTTCAGTCTCCAGTACCTTTGAGTCATTGTCTATTTTGTCGGTAGTTTATAGTTGTTATCGGTGAGAAGGTCAGCTAGTAGAAGTTTATTCGGCCAGACCAGAAATGGAAACAAATTTGAACTTTTAAGTATAAGAAAAGGGGAGCCAATTTATTGAGGGATAACTAGTAGCCTCTGTCCACAGTGGCCTTCCCTACATTTGTATTTTTCCTAAAGAACACGCTTTTAATTTTGTATCATACTCAATTTTCCAAAGAAATTTACCACTGAGTTCTTCATTAGGAGGCACAGGGTTGGCTTTTTGATGCATGTATTTCCCAAATTTAGTACTCAAATTTCCAAAGAAATTTACCACTAAGTTCTTTGTGATGAGGCAGAAATGCTTGCTTTTTGATACATGTATTTCCCAAATTTTGTATATAAAGCTAATCATTTTTAAATAAAAATTTGAGTGTTACCTTTCATGTTGCAGTAGGACATATCACTGTTTCTTTCTATATACACAATGGTTTAACTATTCAGATAGAATATATGAGCTGATAATGTCTCAAAGCCAACCTTAAGCATAACGAGAGACTGAAGACTAAGATTCTTGATGCTGCTAATGCTGCAGTGATATCCATAGGCTAAGAGTATATATTAGCTCTTCCCCATAATGGCTTATTGCCAATGGTAGTATACCAAGCAAACCAGCCAGAGAATATTGACTTCTTACTATGTATTGGGCACTGTGTTATATAGGATCTAAATGCCTGGGTTACTGAATTGTCAGAAAGAATCTACATTCTTTGAGAAATTGAAAATAGGTTTCTATTTTTAAACTGCAACCACAGAGAGAACATGCTATTATAAATTTCAGTTTTCAGGACCAAAAGCACAGTCTAGAGCTTGGTGTGATACTCACATATCTCCCAGAGAATTTCTCCCTTCTTCCTCCCATCTTTCCTTGCTTCTTTCCTTCCATCTTCCTTCTTCCTCCCTCACTCCCTGCCTTTCATGCTCCCTTCTTTTTTTCCTTTCTCTCCTTCCCTTTCTTTGTTACAGGAGTTGCAGGGGATAGGCAGGTAGAAGTGTGAAGTTCATTTTCACGAGAGATATGACTATAGGAAATAAAATATTTCCCTGGTGAAATGTTTCTATTTTATTGTAGATTTATAAGCCCATCCATTTCCTGGTGGAATCATTACAAAGTATGGAAAAACAAGGTGAAAATTATTTTATTTCAGAGTAACATAATATGGGTAAATAAATACTAAGACACAGATATTTTTAAAATATAGAACAGATAATACATCTCTGTTTTTAAAATGCTTTTAATCCAGAGGTAATCTAATGTTAGGATCTGGAGGATTATGCAGTATTATAAGATACTTAGAAATCTATAAGTTCAACAAGAAATGTATGAATAACTAAATATAGAAATGGAATGTAAGAACATTAAATGTTTAAAAAGGCATCCATTTCCAAAGAGAAATGAGAACTACTACACTCAAATATACCGTTTTTCGGGAGATATAGTCAAGCAACAAGGTCTTCTAATTAGTAGGAACTTAAAACAGATTTCTCAAAGAATTCTTGAAAACAGGGGGAGCATGTAGCAAAGAAGAGTTTTATTTTGCATTCACGATCTTAAAATACTTTCTGACTTTGTAACATCAGTGATCACCTTCCTGCATCTAGACAGCAGAGTCATTAACTGCCAGGATATTAGATACTCTTCTGCCAATGATGAGATCTTTTATTTGGAAGAAATTACTTATAAATTTAGTGCTTTAGGGTTTTTTCCTCCGTAAAATGGGTTTAATAATCCTATTACATCAGGTTGCTATGAGAAGCAAGTTATTTAATAAATATAAGGAAGTAAGAACATAGCTGGAACATAAGCAGGGCTATTTCAATGTTAAAAACTATTGTTGTTCCTATAAATGATGCTGAAGGTGAACATTTAGATTACTTTTTATTTTAATGTCTTAAAGCTCCTTTTAAAAACTTTCTTATGCCAATGTCAGTTAATATAAGTATTATTTGGTTTGACAGAGGAGCCTATGGGCTGCTGTCTGTGGGGTCGCACAGAGTTGGACATGACTTAAGCGACTTAGCAGCAGCAGCAGCAGCAACATAAAGCAGTTATGAAGCTTCCCTGGTGGCTCAGCATTAAAGAATCTGCCTACAATGCAGGAGACACAGATTCGTATCCTGGATCAGGAAGATGCCCTGGAGGAGGGCGTGGCCACCCACTCCAGTCTTCTTGCCTGGAGAGTCCCATGGACAGAGGAGCCTGGGGGGCTACAGCCCTTGGAGTTGCAAAGAGTCAGACATGACTGAAGCAGCTGAGCACACATGCACAAAGAGGCTGTAGGCTGTTTATTTGCAAGAAGCGTCAGTTCTAACATTTTCTCCATCATAGATCGGCTATCTGTGTTTGGGCAAGATTCTTCTCAACACATGAGGCATATCAAATTCCTCATCTGTAAAATGTTGAACCTAAAGTTGCGAGAAAGTAGGGTTTGTGTTCTGTGCTCCAGAGCCTAGCACAATGCCTGAAACACAGTGTTATTAAATAATGATAGTTGAAATAGAGAATGATACCATTTTACCTGCATGACTAGGAGACACAGTGAAATATTCTCTTGAGAGTTCTCTCAATTTAAGATTTATCACCACTTATTAGACATTTCTAATGAATAAAATTAGATTTGAGTGTTTTATCTTAATGATGATTTTCAAAACGTGTGTTAGCCTTTACCGACCAACCATCAGTGGATGATGAGCATCGAATTATTTTCTGGTATGAGAGATGAGTCTCAAATGATGCACAATCTCTTTCCTGGTCTTCTTAGTTACAAAGAGCATAGCTAGATAAAGGGTGTATTTTCTAGTCAAGAAAGAAGGTCTTTTCTATTGAAGATCTAATAAACCCAAGCAAGATGTTAACTCATCTTATGTTGCAACTTCAGAACATGGTATACCAGTCCCTCATCAGGAATATTGACCCTGTTAGCCATTACTGACTGCCAGCAAGGGATAGATTTCCTGTGTCTCAGCCATGCATGAACTTCATGCAGAGATTCTTGAAGTTAGTCAGAATAACATGCTTGATGTGTGCATACGTGTGTGTGCAAACCCTCCCATACCCCACCCACACCTTTCTAATATGTGTAAACAAATATGTGAGAGGACTCACTCTTCTATCCAGAAAAAATACAAAATTACTTATTCTTAAAATCTGATGATCCTCTAAATTATTTCAGGACCTGAGAGAAAATCTGAGAGGCAGCAATAGAACTACTCTTTATAAAATAGGATGCTTCAGATCCTTTAGTTTTATCCTTTGGCACTACACTAGGACATGTTGATGATTGGAAGCCTTAAGGATCTTAAGAGCAGCCTTGCTTCCAAACACATGATGGGGAGATGGGTGGGTGAAGGGTAGGGAGCAACTTGTAACAATCTTCTTGCTCATATGACCAACCATTCGTTTACTCATATATTTGTACATTCAGTCCTTCATTATTTACTCAATATTCCAACCGTCCACTTCCTCAAGCATCATTCTTTCCTCATGCTCTTAAGAATTTCCCAGAATATAATGAGTGAAGCTGGAAAATGTTTGTGTTATTTCCCTGAAGTTTCAGTGAGTACCTGTAGCTAAAGCCTAGATGTTGGTTCTATGAACTTATTCAAAAGTGTGATGTAGGTGGCTATCTCTTAAAAACTGGAATACTTTATTAACATTTGTAAGAAAAAAAACTGCTCATCTGTATTTTAACAATTAGCATTTTAAAATAACACCCTATTTTTAAAAGATGTTTGCATTCAAGATGGAGCCAGGATTTCATGCTTCAACCTATATCCTCTATTTTAAATGCATAAAAAAGTAAATAAGCAAATCTTAAACTTCCCGGAAAGAAAGACATGTTACCCGGAGGAGATGGCAGATTTTTGGCAGCAGGTTTTTATTAGCAACCATTGAGGCCAGAATATAGTGAATTCTTACTTTTCAATCAATTCACAGAAAAAAAGCAGTGGCACCCCACTCCAGTACTCTTGCCTGGAAAATCCCATGGACAGAGGAGCCTGGTGGGCTGCAGTCCATGGGGTCACTGAGAGTTGGACACGACTCAGTGACTTCACTTTCACTTTTCACTTTCATGCATTGGAGAAGGAAATGGCAACCCACTCCAGTGTTCTTGCCTGGAGAATCCCAGGGACGGCGGAGCCTGATAGGCTGCCGTCTATGGGGTCGCACAGAATTGGACACAACTGAAGCGATTTAGCAGCAGCAGCAGCAGCAGCAGCAGCAGCAGTTAAACCCTAGAATTTTATGCTTAGCTATACTATCATTCAAAAATAAACAAAATAGATAAATACATTTTTAGATGTACAAAAAGTAAGCATGCTTTTTCCCACATAGGCCTTTATTAAAAGAGCATTTAAACATATGCTTGTGGAAAAGTAAAATCAAATCTAAAATAAAATAAAATAAAATATAAGAAAGGTTTTAGGGGGGAAATAAACTGTGAAAAGTACAAAGATTAATTGAAGTAACAGGATAATTTAAGTCTATATCGATTACTGCGGGCATCTCTGGTGGCTCAGACAGTAAAGAATCTGCCTGCAATGCAGGAGACCTGGGTTCTATCTCTGGGTTGGGAAGATCCTCCAGAGAAGAGAATGGCAACCCACTGCAGTATTTTTGCCTGGAGGATTCCATGGACAGAGAAGCCTGGTGGGCTACAGTCCATGGGGTTGCAAAGAGTTGGACACAACTGAACGACTAAACACATACACACATGCATATTGATTACTTTCTTAAACTCTCATTTTTAGGTTAATGTAGGTAAAATTATGACTCTAGATAATAAAACCAAGACAAGTGAGTGGGATGTTTAATGGGTAGCTAAATTGTGCTAAAATTATTTCAGTATTTAGGGCAAAAATTTTAAAAATTGACTTGCTGTAGATGTATTTTTAAAATTATAGTCATGAAAGTATGTTTAAAAATTAATGGCACTCATTAAGTGAAATGCAATGCATATATTCCAAATCATCATAGGATAAAAGAGTACACGATAAAGATTGGAGAGGAATGGAAAGGACTTCTTTACTTTGAAAGAAGATTGAAGTGAATAAGAAAAGGATGATAAATAGCAAGGACAATATTTGATGGTATAAATAACCCAAAACATGCAGTAATCACACTAAAAGCAAACAGTATGTGCAAACACACAGTAAGTACATAAATTCTACCTTGAGAGACAGATTCTTAAAGTGGGTTAAATGGATGAAGCTATATGTTACTTGACAGAGATCTTCCAAATCAGTCACAATGAAAAGTCAAAGACAGAGGGGAGAAAGAAAAGGCAAACAGGGTAAATAGTGACCAAAATGAAGGTCATAGCAATATAATCTGACAAAATAAAATTTAAGGAAAAAAGCTCTAATAGGTTTAAGAAGACTATACATTAAAAATGAGCAATCCACCCAAAAGATACAGCAGCCATGAAGCCTATTCACCTAGCAGCAAAGTCAAGAAGTCTCCAGAAGGAAAAAAAAAAAAAAAAAGCCAAAGTTGCAGACACACAGTAAAGTGTCTTTTGTCCAGCCAGGGTCCAGGCCAATGCTGGAAGGTCCCAGATCAAGGAACCAACTTGCAGCTACCTTCATCCTGTGGCTAGAGTGGACATTGGGAGTTGGAAGGAGAGAAAATATTTTCAGCCTGATCCTTATGGATGAAATCTATTTGTCAGTGTAAGATAGTGATGGGTTGAGACAGTGAGGAAGAGAGAGAGAAAGGAAAAGAGGAGAGGGAGGGCTGAGAAAAGGGGAGGTGGATCACATAAACAGATAAAAACAAACTTTTCATGAAGCTTCTTAAACTTGCCGCTATAACCCCAGGCTAATATGTCCTGCCATAAAGGTGAATTTATCCCTACTGAAGAGAACAGCTGATAGTTAGGTTATGTCTGGCTGAGGAAAGCATGAAAGATTTAATCAGGACATGCCTGGTATTGGATACAACTCATAACACTCTTGGCCTTGCCAGATGTTCATTTCCCTCTCCTTGCCCTTCTCTCCAGCTGAGCTGCACTCAGTTAAAAGGTGTCTCTGGAATGCAGGCTCTGAGGCATTAGCTACGGACTGTCATCTTTGGTGAAATACATGCAGAATGTATGATTGGCCTTCTTCCATTGAAGTTCAAGGCCCCTGCTAAAACAACACTGCCCAGACCAATTTCAGAGTCCCTTCAAGTCTGCTTTATAAACTGTCACATCAAAGAAAAATAGACAACTCAGCTGAAAATAAAGTCAAAGCTGGCCTGGAACATGGATATGGACTCAGAAGGTCAAGTTGATATTAAGCCAGCAGATGAGTTTGGTTTCTGGAGCACAAAGGTGGGTATTGTTGTGTTTTGGGAACTGAGTATCTATGTTTGGAATACGTAATTCTTTTCTTCCAACCACTGGGAGATGTCTAGGCATGTAAATATGCGTGTGCACACTAAGTCGTTTCAGAAGTACCTGATTCTTTGCAACTTTATGGACTGTAGTTCACCAGGCTCCTCTGTCCATGGGATTCTCCGGGCAAGAAAACTGGATTGGGTTGCCATACCTTTCTCCAGGGGATCTTCCCCACCCAGGGACTGAACCTCTGTCTTTACATTTCCTGCACTGGTAGGCGGATTCCTTACCACTAGCGCCATCTCAGGCAGCCTGCATGTGGGAAATAGATGCTCTGGTAAACCCCAAACCCTCACCCAAAAAGTACTGAAATGATATCAAAATGGAGAAACGGAGCCCACAAACATTTGAAGGGGTCTGGCTTGACCGTTTTTGGTGAGGAAAATAATTTTAACATTTATTTCACTTTGTAGATAAGAAGCTCTGAGAGGTTAAGTGACTTGTTCAAAAACACTGAAGCTGGCTGGTAAGTAATAGACCTAAGTAGTGGCTGATGGCTGGTGAAATTTCCTAACTCACAAGAGAGGCTGATGGAGGAAAACAATCATTATAAAGCAGCTTGCTAATTTGCCTGATCCTTAGAAAAACATTCAGGACATTCAGGTGATGACTGACTAGACTCATCTGATGCACGCACTTGTTCACATTCTTGCCTTGTGCCTATGGTGACAAAGCAAGGAGTGAGTGCAGGCTGGGGTTAAGTGCTCCATCTGAATATGATTCATTATGTCAAGAAGGCAGTTGGCTAATGGTTTTACTTTCAAAACGAAGTCTTTCGAGTTTTATAGCCAGCTTCAGCACCTGATTAAAGAGACCCTTGATAGCATTTAGGAGTTAAACCATACTTTGAAAGTCCTAAATGTTCAAGTAGAAACACAACGCAGGCATTGGGATATTCTGATTCTGGGTTGGGTTCCTTGGAAAAAGGGAGATGTTTAGCAAGAAAGCCCTAAAATGCTTATAGGCTTCGCATTCACTATTGAAATGCAAGCCAGACATAGAGCCAAGTCAGCAAAATAATGATTACTGCAAATGGGTGTGCTAAGCTGGGTTGTTAGCAATTTATCCAAATTAAGAGTTGGGACTTTATCATAATCACTTGAGAAGTATGCCATTCACAGCATCATTTATTTTCACATATGATGTTCATCCTAATTTCTAAGTTTACCACCATCCCCTTCCAAAATATAAACATACAGCCTACTTAGAGCTCACTTAAAAGAGTTCTCTCAAGTTAGAAGGTAAATCAAAAATAGAGTACAACTATTTTTTTCTTTCAGGAAGCTGTCCAAATTTTAAGGTTTCATTTAGGTTTTAAGAGTCTTTAGGCATTTGTTCCTTCTCATTATTTTGATATTGTACATAGTATTAGATAAAGTAAGTGAAAGCTCACCAAAATGGGGGTAATTAAGGAGAGTTTAATAAAGGGAAAATTTAAAAAGCAAGGATAGGGACAATCTAAAGGTTTGTGTAGTACTTTGGGGCTGGCAATGCCTGGGATTAATTACCACTCCTAAGCCTGAATGGACAAGGGGAGGAAATGGTGATGGAACCCAGAGAGGCTGGCCACAGCTGGGGAGAAGGCTGTCTAACAGGAGCTGAGTCTCCAATATTGGGACCCAGCAGAATGAGGGCTGGAGGAAAAAATACCCACTCCACTCTCATTTTGCCTTCAGATCTGCTGGTGCTCTCCACTAGCCAGAAGCAACTGTAAGCCAGAGGTAAGGAGTATGGGGAAACAGCTCCTATATCTCATTTTCCTGCCCAGAGCAGAGTGGAGAGAGGTGCACGGTGGACCAAGATAGGCTTGGAAGGGGGCGGTTGGAATGAGGAATATATAGCCCAGAGATGCTGCTTTTTTTGGTGTGAAACACTCAGGATGGGGGTGTGCTAAATCACTTCAGTCACGTCTGACTCTTTGCGACCCTACAGACTGTTGCCTGCCAGGCTCCCCTGTCCATGGGATTCTCCAGGCAAGAATACTGGAGTGGGTTGCCATGCCCTCCTCCGGGAGATCTTTCTGACCCAGGGGTCCAACCCACATCTCCTGCGTCTCCTGCGCTGTCAGGCAGGTTCTTTACTACTCGCTCCGCCCCGGAAGTCCCCTTAATAGGGGAGGCTGTGTATATGTGCTGGTGGGGTGTACATGAGAACCCTCTGTACCCTCCTCTCAGTTTTGCTATGAACATAAAACTTCTCTAAGAGTAAGGTTTATTAATTTTTTTTAAGAGATATTTCAATAGAACCCAGACAACTCTTTACCAGACTCTCTTTCCCAAAAGATACACACACACTCATTCGGCAATTCTGAACAAGAATAGTAGAGCCAAAACAACTGCCGCCTTTTTGAGAGGTCCCTCCAGGAATTTCAGGGATCTGGTTCGAAGTCGCTTATCTGTTATCCTGTGAATCCTTCTGCTTCCCAAAAGAAGAGTGAGTCCTGGTGCCAGAGTGAGTGATAGTACAAGAAGTGTTCCTTCTGAAGAGTTTTCTAAGGATTTGACCTGAATATTCAGTTCTATAAAATGAAAGAAAGACTGGAAAATAGAAAGAAAAACATATTCTTTTGAATTTTAGGAAGAGTCGTTCAGGTGAAGAAATATGCTATTGGCTGGGAAGAGAGCCCAAGTCGACTGGGGCAATAACATTGTGTGTAATGAGAGTAAAGATAGAATTTCTGTCATTCAAAGAAAGTTCCTTTGGTCAGTTTCAAAGCTGGAGCTCAGGAGGCAATTTACAGATCAAAAACATTTTTAAAAGAAAACATTTTCAAGAATGGTTCATATGATGTTATTTGCGTAAATAAGAATCAGGTAAATATGCCCTCAAATCCCAAGTCTACCATTTCCCAGTTCTGCAAACTTGGTCAAATTGCTTAAGCTTTTAGAAACTCAGATTTCTGAGCTCTAAAGTGAAGATAAAAATGCCAAGCCTAGATCACTTTTTGAAGAATGAATAAAAAATGTATGTAAATAATTTATCAATTATTATGATTATATATATATATGCATATGTATTATGGGCTTTCTTGGTGGCACTAGAGGTAAAGAACCCACTTGCCAATGTAGGAGACATAACAGATGTGGGTTTTATCCCTGGGTTAGGAAGATTCCCTGGAAGAGGGCATGGAAACTCACTCCACTATTATTGCCTGGAGAATCCCATAGACAGTGGAGCTTGGCAGGCTACAGTCCATAGGGCTGCAAAAAGTCGGACATGACTGAAGCAACTTAGCATGCATACACGTATACATATATTAGTTATAAAAGGTGTGTTATTATGATGCTTAATAATGACAATAATAATAATATTTTTTTCATATTATTACCATAATAACAAATTGTCTAAGCACAATGTTTTAAATCAGCAAGTGAATAGTAAAATCCTACCCTGCATTTAATGTTTTCATACAAACTTGATAGTCTGAGATTCAGTTCAGTTCAGTCCAGTAGCTCAGTCGTGTCCAACTCTTCGCAACCCCATGAATCACAGCACGTCAGGCCTCCCTGTCCATCACCAACTCCTAGGTCCTTCCAAAAGACAACTGTGATCTAATAGGAGAGACAAGATGCGTATGCAGGAAACAGCAGAAAATATGAGACAATGTAATTAGGCCAGTTATGCAGTCTAGAGTCTAAGTGCTAAAGAGGTTCAGAGAAGAGTACACGCAAAATGCCTGAAGTTTCAGGACTCGTTTCATGAAGGAAGAACCTTAAAGTTAGGTATGGTTTAGTAAGGGATAGCGTGACATTTCTTAATACCACCTGGAAGACAGGTACCAAAGTAGGTAAGCGCAACTTTTACCCATCCAAAAGTTTGCTCAGGGGAACTGTAGAAAGCATGCCGGAGAACTAGGGGTGGGGCAGCAGCGGGCTACAAAAAGAAAGCGTTTGAGCTTCATGGAGTAATGACTGGATAGCTATTGAAAGTTATTTAATAGTTGTGTGACCTGATAAACACAATACTTAAGGAAGTTCAGTCTAACCAAGTGGATGGTGGAAAGTACAAATGGGTAAAGTCAAGACTAACTGATGGGATATATTACTTCAAACTTTGTCTTTTTAGTTTGGAGCTTTCTATACATTTTGAATTTTAAAAGGTGAACNTTATTTAATAGTTGTGTGACCTGATAAACACAATACTTAAGGAAGTTCAGTCTAACCAAGTGGATGGTGGAAAGTACAAATGGGTAAAGTCAAGACTAACTGATGGGATATATTACTTCAAACTTTGTCTTTTTAGTTTGGAGCTTTCTATACATTTTGAATTTTAAAAGGTGAACCTGTATTGTTTCTTTCATTAGGAAAGATATTTTTTAAATGGAATGAACTATTAAAAGAATAGTATAGTATTAAACAATTTTTTTCCTGTCTTGAAAACTGTTAAACTGAGTTAGATAAAGGAAACAGTATATTTTAATTTCTCTTTTTACCTTAGCTGCTAGGATTCTCAAAATTATTTTTAATGCAAATCTGGTGACTTTCCTGAAAATAGATGTTTGATGTTGTGCTCCCTCACAGCAGCTCCAGGCAAGGCAAAGGGAAAAGCATAAAATTTCTTAGCTAAGCACCCTGCTACTCACAGCTTCCATTAGAGTACCTGGAAATTGGTTTTACCTCCAGGAAATAAGATATTAACCAAAAAAGGATGCAATAACTCCTGTGTCTCCAAAATGTGCTATTTCGTGACTGAGGTCACAAACAAAGCTGAAGGAAATCTGTGCCATGTGGGGGAGTGGGTGATCAGCCTTTGCTGAAAACAAAGAAGAGCTCCAATGGGAAATATTGGCAGAGTCCACACAAGCAGAGTAGAAGAAGGAAGACAATAGCGCACAGCCACACAGTGTGATAATGCTACAGTGACATCATAATATAACCATTAGTGAATGCTGACTGCAAACCAACCTCTAGGCTAAGGGCTTTAATTGCATAATTCATTTAATCGTCAATCCAAGAAGATAGACCTGGCGATTATTCCCACTTTAACGATTAGAGAACAGAAGGCATAAAGATTTTAAGAGCCATGTTCAAAGTCCTGTAGCTGGTGAAGACTAGAGCCAAGGCAACATGGCTTAGTGGGTCTTACCACAGTTCCAGGGGTAGCTTGTGTGGATTCAGGTCTCTGCTCTCCTATGTGTGACCTGTATGACCTTAGGCAGACAATTTGAACGCTTTCTAAGTCTCATTCTATTCATCTCTACAATGCAAAAATTGATCATATCTATTTATTAGGCAGTCGTGAAATAACGTGTGTAACGGGTGGGGCATTCACAGACACAGTAAGTTTGATTATAAATGCCAAAGAGCAGGCATTTGATGGTGCGTTTGCAGGCGTCACAGTGCTAGATGTTGTATTAATGTTTACGAAAACACCGTGTAGTGTTGTATTAAATGTTTATGAAAAGTGAATGTGAAAGTGGTAGTCACTTAGTCATGTCCAGCTATTTGCAACCCTATGGATGGTAGCCCGCCAAGCTCCTCTGTGCTTGGAATTCTCTAAGCAAGCTTACTGGAGTGGGTGCCATTATATCATCTCCTAATTCCTTTTCATTTAATTCTGTGATTGCCAATCAATTGTCTAATAACGCAGCTTCTTTTCTGTTAGGAGAGGCTATGCTAGCGAGACCATGTGTCTGCCCCATTTGCCTGATAGGTTGTTTGCTTGAAAGTTATATTAATAAATCGGCATTCTAGTTTTATGCAACACCCACTGACTTTTATTAGCATGAATTGACTCTGAGTCATATACTGTCAAGATCCACTTTCTAAAAGTCTAATGGTGAGACAATGGCAAGTGGATAATTTACCAAAGCAAACCTGCTTTGAGGGTTTCTGTGAGGACTGCAGCAAGGCCTTTTTGGGGAGGCTTCTTCTCTCTTATTGTGAGACCCTTTTAAACATCTACAGAAAGTTACTGCAGTATCACAAGTAGACAGAGCACTATTCATCAGAATACCAAGGGGGTATTTAAAACTAAGTCCCACGTCACCAAACCAATTTCCCTCTGTACGTTGGGATGCAGGTGACTCTTCTGGAACCCCCTTGGTTATCCAGAGCCATGCCGTGTGTCCCTTACCTTCATCATTCACTGAGTCCATTCTGAGAAGAACTCGGGCAGCCCAGAGTTCAATAACTGGGGTATGTAGGGATTCCAGCTCCCTGGCCTGATTTCACATATTAAATCAGCCATTTTTCCTTTTTAAAAAATCCCCCTGTTTATTGCCTCCCTCCTCTATCCAGTCCTTCATGCATTCAGTTTTTTAACTGCATAATGCTACCAAAGAGTCCTGAACCCTATGCAGTAAAGAAATCTGAATTTTCTTACTGATGCATATAAAATCTCAGATGCCGGGATTCTGTGCCACGCTGTGCTCAGTGGGGATCAGGAAACAAAGGGGTGAAGGACGGTGGCTGCCTGGTGTCTTAATAAGATGCAGATCAGCTGAAGAGCATCAGACCATCAAATCCAGGGTCTGCAGCAACCGCACACCTTTCGTCAGGCTTGGAATGGGCTGAGATGGATTCGGGGCTTTATTGAAAGATCATACAGGATGACTGCAAAATCCCATTACTTGTTGATTAAGTATTGATTGCCTCGGTATTAACAAGCCAGCTAATATGAAGTGACCTCTGAGGCCAGTGGTTTAGGGGGAGGGGGAAGACAATTTACTAAAACAGGCAGGCAGATGAATAAGAGGGCTAGATTTGCTCTTGGCTTTTAGCTTCGGTTAAAATGTCACACTCGATAGTGCAGATCAATGCCCACTTTATTTCCTCACAGCCGTCTTATTACCATCATGAGGCTGCCTCCTTTGATGCTTCCTAATGACCCTCTGAACCGTCTGCTCAGCTCACCCTCTGCTTTCAAGTGAAAGGACAGGCCTCTCTGCCCCCTCGCTGCTGATGGAGCGGCCATGGACGAGACCGGGCCACGAAGACCAGCAGAGCCTTGTCCGGGGTCAGCAGGGCTACACTTGCTGTGCTTTTCCTCTTGTCCTTTGCTTTCCTTTGAGCATCTTCAGCATCAAAGCTTGTCTCCTCTTTCCAAGATTCCAAATAAAGCCGAGGCGGTGAAACAAGAGGCTGTGCTCCAAACTCCCACACGAGGCCACCATCTGGGTCAAGGGCTTTCTGACTTCATTCTCTAGGAAGGAAATTCTAGCTTATTTGAAACCTCTCCCTTCCATCCAGAAATGGGTGTCTTTGATAATGGCAAAAATAAGTAAGCAAATAAATAACTTAAAAAAGAAAGAAAAGTGTCCTTCCCACCAATCAAGAGCAAGCTGACTTAAGAAGGCCTATGGCCTGTGCCAGCCAAAGGAATTGTAAGCAGTCTTTTGCTATGGAAATGTTTGTTCGATTTTTGGTCTATAAAGAAGAACTTTTCTGAACACGCTCTGCTCTTTCAGCAAAGTGTTTGGCTTCTGTGCTGCAAAATACTCTATTGACTACTTAGTCTAGCTCTCTCTGAGTATAAATATTTCACGTGCTGGCCAGGGTAGGGATTTGCCAGTGCCCTCCTATTGGCCAGAGTTCTGGCTTCAACTTTATGCGTCAGAAAGAAAATAGAGAAGTGAATCTAGTGAAAAACTTTCTCCTTGGCAGACACACCCAGTTGGTCTCTGAAATGAAAAGGTTTCCAACACTGGATGGCTAGAGGGAGGAACAGGAGTACAGAGAGGAAACTTCAAACTCTAAGGCTGGTATTCAAAGCCAAAGTCGACCTGAAGATGAAAACCATAATAATTTCTCTGGGGCTTTGAGAAACTGCCTCAGTCAGTTTTGTTGCTGCAAAATTCATAATTTAAACCCTCTTCCCACTTATTTCAGCCTAAATTGAGTGAATAAAGATCATTTCTCCCTTTACTTAACTATGTCAGTCTTTTTTCTCAAGGTTTTCTCAGGGTTCCATATAAAGTCCTATAATTCAGAACCACTCAAAGTCCAGCACAAACAAAACCATTTTCCTTTCTCCTTTTCCCATCTATTATTTTCTGTTCTTATAGGAAAATCCACTAAATTTCTCTGCCACTTTCCCTGTTTCTCAACCACAATCACTAAATATTTATTTAATACAAACCATGTGTATATTTACAACATTAAGTTGGCATTCAAAGATTTGCTGAATGAATACACTCGTTGTTTTGAATTATTTTTCATTGAATTCATGAATTTACTGTGTGGTTCTGTAATGTATAGAGACTAATTCTCTCTACAAAAAGTTAGACAACATAATGAGAAACCTGGCTTGCATTCTTTCCTCAGTCTCATGACCCCCAATGAATTTGCTTGAAAACCTCTAAAATAATGAGTTCTATAATGAAAGGAACTTTTGGAAGAAAACATAAAAGTCTCAGCAAAGAACATTCCATGTTTTCTATACCCAGGAACCCCTGAATGGAATGATATTCTGTTTAATTTTTGCAAAACTATTCTTGCCTCAGAGAAAATTTCTAGCTTATAAAAGATCTCAGTCTAAGATATAGTACCGGGATAAACAATTATTGGTCTCAGAAAAGGTTTACATAAAGTTATAAAAAAAAAAAATAGATACACAGCAGGAGGTGAAGGGAAGTGAGGCTTAAATGGAAAGCACTCTTACGTTTCTGATTTTAGTGTCATTCTGCTTTCATACCCAGCCATACCTTCTGAAAAAATGATTAAATATGTGTGATCTGTCTCCTTTCTTTTAGTTCAGATGCACTTTACTCTATCTTCAGGAAATGTTTATTAAATGATGACAACTTAACACCAAGTAAATATTTATTAGCTGATGACTAGTAGACAATGTGAAAACATACCTAAGGAAATGCATGGCACCTGAGCCAAGGAGCTTCCTCTAAGGGAAACCGAAAGAATCATAGGAACATAGCAATATAATGGATCTAAAGCCAAAGATGATTGAGGCTCTAAAAATTATTGCCTGAAGGATTCTATCCTGAGTGACTACCTGGATGCAACTGGTATCTTGATTTCTGTCTGACCTCTTCTCCTTTAATGGAGTATATTAAACTAGTTCACTAGATTTACCCTGAAACCAAAGGTGACATCATGACTTTCCATGACTCTGAGTGATCAATGAGGTGAGAGTAAAACAACAAGATTTTGTTTTTGTTTTTTTATTACTTGGACGAATATTAACAGTAGTAGCATTTGTGCGTTGCTCAGTCACTAGGTCGTGTCTAGCTCTTTGCGACCCCATGGACTGTAACTACCAGGCTCATCTGTCCATGGAGTTCTCTGAACAAGAATGCTGGAGTGGGTTGCCATTTCCTCCCCCAGGAGATCTTCCCACCCAGGGATCAAACCCACATCTCCTGCATTGTGAGGCAGATTCTTTACCACTGAGCCACCAGGGAAGTATAACCTATGTGTTTATTTTCACTGTCTCTTAAAAAATTTAGGGACCAGTACTTTGAATTATATCTTTCTCAGAATGTTGCTTTATGAAAATCTTTACTATCGTCTTGATTTTCCGCAGCAACCTGATTTTCTATGCTCCCACAGCTTCTTCCCACCCCCTACCACATGCTTCAGAAGTACTGAAACATTGAGTTCTTGTCCCTAACCCTGCCCCAGTCCTGTTTCCCATGTCTTTGTGCCTCTGAACACACTGGTCTTATGCCTTGGGTATATTTCTCTCTCTTTCCTTCCTGAAGATAATTTCATCTATAAATATGTCCTGGTGTTTCCTAAAAGAATTTATTCATTTCAAAAAACTTTATATTTAAATATGCTATTTTCTAGGTACTATACTAGATACCAGTGAGATAAAATTGAGTGGGGAAAAAAAAAAANCAACATGTTTTTCAAAGTTGTTTTAACAGAGGAAAATTTTTGCATGTAACTGAAGTATAAATAAAACAAAGAGAGAAAATATAATGCTGAGAAAATATCTAATGGTTGACATTGGTGAGTACTTTCTGATTTTAATGTCTTGATGTCAACTGTATTAGTCTCATTGGGGTAAAGTCAAGTCATTTTTACCTTTTCATCTTCTCTGCAGCCCCCTGAAAGAAGTCTATTTGAGAATTATTTACTGACTCCATTATAAAGCAGAGATCCTAAAGATACCATGGGGCCAGATTTCCATGGAAATCTGATGTATTTTAATAAGATTAAAATCCTTAATAATTTTAAAAGGATACATTTTAGCTTTAGTGGACAACTGAAAATTTTTTAAAGCAACAGCTTCCAAGAAAATAATGAAGATCATCTAAAAATTTCAATGTAAATGAATTATTATTTAAAATTTGGTTTACTCAAGAATTTATTTAATAATTTAAGGCATCTCTATATGGAGGAACAGACTTGGTAAAAAACCAAGAAACAAACATATCACAAAAGAATTTACCTATGAGATTTATTATTGTTAAGTGTCAAAATGTGCACCTCATTGTATAAGCAAGTGACTTGCCCATCACAAAGCAGAATTCCATGAGTTTGAGAGATTTAAATAAATACTAACCTCCCATATATTATGGTTGCCATGAAATACACAGAAATGGGAGCCTCTTGGCTACTTCTCAGGTCTATTCCACGTTTCCTGTATTTGTAGATGTGTTAAGTGTTACAGGTAGACTTTTTCCCCCAGCTCTCTAGTTGTTTCTAGGTGTTGGTAGTCATTTGACTCTCACTAAAATAAGAAAGTAGTTTGTTGATCTTCAGGCAAAAAGACACAAAATTATTGATGTCTTCTTAGAATGTTTATGCACATAGGATGAGAAAGAATTCCAACATGAGTGCAAACAGAAGAAAGTAAAATTAGTACGTAGAGATGGTTTTTGGAGCAGATGCATTGAGCGCACATTTGCCTCTAAGCCTGAATGTTTAAGAATCTCTCAGTGAATCATAATTTCTAAATTAAAGGTAGAAAAAAACTGTTGAGGATCCTTTCCACCCTGATTCATGTGATACATGTGATGGCTTACGGTTCATTGTGTGTGTGTGTGTGGCAGTCACTCAGTCATGTCCAACTCTTTGCGACCTCATGGACAGCAGTCCATCAGGCTTCTCTGTCCATGGGATTGTCCAGGCAAAAATACTGGAGTGGGTTGCCATTTCCTTCTCCAGTGGATCTTCCCAACCCAGGAGGGTACGGTTCATTATTATCACGTTTTCCCAAACATGCTAATTAAGCATCTTGATATGTTGAGAGAAAACAGTCACTATTGTCCTGACAGTCTGAGGTGGACAGTCAACAGCACACATGGAATCACATGTGTTTGAAAACTTATATGACTGGAGTAGAATTAAAAATGAGGTCTGTATATGTGTGCATCAGGGGTCTCCCGGCTGCAAGGTGTAAGAAGAGCTCACTCAAACTTTACTCAGCATAAAAGACCCCTTTGGTGAGGTGGCTGGAAGGAGCTGACATGAACAAGTGAAAGTCGCTCAGTCGTGTCCGACTCCCTGCGACCCCATGGACTGTAACCTGCCAGGCTCATCTGTCCATGGAATTCTCCAGGGAAGAATACTGGAGTGGGTAGCCTTTCCCTTTTCCAGGGGATCTTCCCTACCCAGGGATCAAACCCATGTCTCCCGGATTGCAGGTGGATGCTTTACCATGTGAGCTACCAGGGAGCTGAGGTGAACTTTCCGTATTGTGAGCTGAGGGACCAGCACTAGCACAGCTTCTGTGTTTCTCTCCTCCGTCCACCGGGACTCGGGGTCTGAATGATCTAAAATCAAGATCCTCAAACTTGGTGCTATGCACATTTTGGGCCAGCTCTTTCTTTCCTTGAGCAGGGGGGCTGTTCTGTGTATTGTAAGATGTTTAGCAGTTTCTTCAGCCTCTGTGCCATAGGTACCAGTATTGCCTTCTGCTTGAGTTCGACAACCACAAACGTCTCCAGACATTGGTAAAGATCCCATGGAGGAAAACACTGTCACCAGCTGAGAACCACCAGCTTAGAGAGTAATAGCATATACTGCATAGGTTCAAATTCTGTCACCTTCTGGCTATGTGAACTTGAATAAGTAATTTCAGTCTCTGTACTTGAATTTATTTATTGATCTAATGATGATCATACCATTATCTACAAAATAAGGATATTCTGATGATTTGCTGTTGTTCAGTTCAGTTCAGTTGCTCAGTCGTGTCTGACTCTTTGCGACCTCATGAACTGCAGCACATCAGGCCTCCCTGTCCATCACCAACCCCCCGAGTCGACTCAAACCCATGTCCATTGTGTTGGTGATGCCATCCAACCATCTCATTGTCTGTCATCCCCTTCTCCTCCTGTCTTCAATCTCTCCCAGCATCAGGGTCTTTTCCAATGAGTTGGCTCTGCGCATCAGGTGGCCAAAGTATTGGAGCTTCAACTTCAGCGTCAGTGCTTCCAAAGAATATTCAGGGCTGATTTCCTTTAGGATGGACTGATTTGATTTCCTTGCAGTCCAAGGGACTCTCAAGAGTCTTCTCCATCACCACAGTTCAAAAGCATCAATTCTTTGGCACTCAGCCTTCCTTATGGTTCAACTCTCACATCCCTACATGACTACTGGAAAAATTATAGCTTTGACTGCATGAACCTTGTTTGGCAAGTAATGTCTCTGATTTTTAATACTCTAAGTTTGTCATAGCTTTTCCTCCAAGGAGCTAGCAGCTTCCAATTTCAAGCGGCTTCCAATTTCACCATCATTCTGAGGATTGAGATCATACAAATGATATTCTCAGAACATTCTTAAAATGCTTGCACCTAGTCAGCCTTCAGGTGTTGCTATCCCTTAATACTAACAGCAGCGTTCCCTTCATTTTGTAAAGAAATGGCTTCTGGCAGCACCACATTAAAAAAAAAAAAGTAGCTTAATAACTTCAGCAAAATCAACAGCATTTTTCTCCCAGGTTATCAACTAGTCCAGCTTGGGTCATTCAACTGTGTCTTGAACCAAGTACAGCTGCCAAAGGGATGGAGTCGTGTGAATGGTGAGGCTGTGTCAAACCAGTTTCATAGCTAAAAGAAGAGATTTTATTCCAAAGAAGTGAGATGGACAAGCATAATGGGCAGGCAGTGTTGAAACACACCACAGACCCCTTAAGTGTAGAAAACATGTGCAAAGTAGACTTCCTACCTTGGCAACTATCCACAGGTCATGGAAACCCATCTCTAGTCACATTTTGGTGAGTTTTCTGGGATAAAGAGGTCAGCCAACTATCAGACCAGACAATGTCAAGATGTGCCAAGAAAATGACCCTCAGAAAAGGTATCAAAGACAGACCTGCTATCCTCAAAACTAGAGTGGCAGAAGGAATGGCCATAGCTGTTCTTGCCAGTTTTGTAATGAGAAAGACAAAGCGGGAACAGTACTGTCCAAAGCCACCTTTCACTGAGTTCTTCCAAGGGGTAGATTCTACATTGTTTTATCTCAATCAATACAGCATTTCTGCATGGTCATTGATATGATTCCCATTTTTAAAATGAGGAGACTGAAGATTTTCTAGGAAGGAGGAGAAATTTGCCTAAGGTTCACATCCAGTAAAGGATAAAGCCAGAATTCAAGTTCAAGCTTGTCTGACTTCACAGTTTCTATTCTTCATCCCCACATTTCCAGCCCAGCTGCTGCTGCTGCTTCTAAGTTGCTTCAGTCGTGTCTGACTCTGTGCGACCCTATAGACAGCAGCCCATGAGGCTTCCCCGTCCCTGGGATTCTCCAGGCAAGAACACTGGAGTGGGTTGCCATTTTCTTCTCCAATGCATGAAAGGAAAAGTGAAAGGGAAGTCACTCAGTTGTGTCCGACGCTTAGCAACCCCATGGAATGCAGCCTACCAGGCTCCTCCATCCATGGGATTTTCCAGACAAGAGTACTGGAGTGGGGTGCCATTGCCTTCTTCCAGCCCAGAGTCTGGCCAATATGCACAAGAAAACCAAGTTGCCAGATTTGGAGGTGTGTGGGTACATGCTTACTGAAGAAGACAGAGCATTAATTAGGGATTCTCTGGTTGGTAAATGAGCCTGACAAGCACTAAACTGTGAGAAATCCCCAAATTTCACATACTAGGGATGGAAGTCCATGCAAGATGAGTCCTCCCTGTCAGAGATTCATTTCTTTTGTCTTAGAGTTGTCTTGAGTATTTGCACTTTCAGACATTGCCTTTTGTTTAACAACCCAGCTCAATTCAACTTCTATTCAGGGGTAGACTTAGACAAGTAGTCACCGTGGATAAAAAGAAAACAAATTTCAAATAATAAGATATGTATACTTTTCCCCAGAAGCTCCAGTACTTTGGCCACCTCATGCAAAGAGTTGACTCCTTGGAAAAGACTCTGATGCTGGGAGGGATTGGGGGCAGGAGGAGAAGGGGATGACCGAGGATGAGATGGCTGGATGGCATCACTGACTTGATGGGTGTGAGTCTGAGTGAACTCTGGGAGTTGGTGATGGACAGGGAGGCCTGGCGTGCTGCGATTCATGGGGTCACAAAGAGTTGGACACGACTGAGCGACTGAACTGAATTGAACTGAGCTGATACCTTTATTACATAAACTGCATGTGACATAAAAGTTCAGTTTCATTGGAATTGCTTTTCATGTCAAAGTTTCCTCCTTTATTTGTGGTTGGATAGCACTAGTTACTCCTGCTTGGTAAAGGCTTGATCCAGGTAAGGTGTACCAAGATATCNTCAAATTTTTTCATTGGAATTGCTTTTCATGTCAAAGTTTCCTCCTTTATTTGTGGTTGGATAGCACTAGTTACTCCTGCTTGGTAAAGGCTTGATCCAGGTAAGGTGTACCAAGATATCTATACTGTGCATAATACTGCAATGAACACGGGGTTGCAGATAACTCTATGAGACCCTCATTTCAATTCCCTTAGATACGAACATAGAAGCAGAATCACTGAATCATATGATATTTAACAAGTTTCTTAATTTCACTGGTCTTTAGTTTTCTTGTCTGTAAAGCAGTTTAATAGGATTTCCCGGGTGGCTCAATGGTAAAAAATCTGCCTGCCAAGTAGGAGATGCAGGTTCAATCCCTGGGTCAGGAAGATCCCCTGGAGAAGGAAAGGGCACCTACTCCAGTATTCTTGCCTGGGAAACTCCATANATCTGCAGTGATTTTTGGAGCCCAGAAAAATAAAGTCTGACACTGTTTCCACTGTTTCCCTGTCTATTTCCCATGAAGTGATGGGACTGGATGCCATGATCTTCGTTTTCTGAATGTTGAGCTGTAAGCCAACTTTTTCACTCTCCTCTTTAAACTTACACAATGCTATGCGTCCTCTATATCTCAATAAAACTAGAAAAGTGTTAAAATATAAACTTAAGGTCATACAACTGGAAATAGTAGACCTGGTTTTGAACTTGTGGAAGTCTAGGCTTTCCCTACAAGGCAGCCTTTCAAAGACAAAAACCTTGACCCACCCTGCATTGTAATATGGGGACTAAATTATACGCTCCAAATACAGAGCAGTGCCTATAGCACCAGTTATTCCATCAAAAGAATGATTTGATACAGCGATGGAAACAAATTCTGCAAGGTCTCACTTAACTTGAGAGTTCTTAAAAACTTTGTTATGACTTGGTTTTCCTAAAGCCAGAGAAAAGGTACTTAATATGCCCAAACCGCATACAGCTTATGGCTCATGTGTGTATGTGCGTGTGTGCATTAGTCACTCAGTTGTGTCCAACCCTTTGTGACCCCATGGACAGTAGCCTGCCAGGCTCCTTTGTCCATGGTATTCTCCAGGCAAGAATACTATGGCTCATGGCTAGGTCAAAAAAAAAAAAAAAAATCAGGATTTCCAAGTTGGAATAGGAGAAAAACAACTTGTTGTATTGGTGGAATGCTTTATACAAAACGAAGAAAGAGCAACATTGTCACTCTCTTGTACAAACAGCACCAAGAGTTTGAGCTTGACAGAGAGAACGGGAAATCCTAATTCAGGAAGTGCCCAGGCAGAGAGGACTGAGAGGTGGGGAAATGGAAGGGCAGCGGCTGGGCTAGGGTGCCACAGCAGAGTGAAAACTGCTCTTACATTTATGTGTGTTGGCCTGGCTGAGCAGAAAAGAGATACCCTTCCATATCCCTGTGGGACTGATGACAACAAGCACTATGTGAGACATGAAGTTGAGACTGATCCTTTGCCTGTTCTGAGAAGGTAGCTAGCTCCAGCTTCTGTCACCCTTATGTTGCAAGTGTTGGTGCCCCAGGAACCTGAGAAGCATCTCAAGAGAAGGGATTGTCTTCTACTTATTTGTAGACATACCAGATGGGTAGGGAGATGTCTTTCAGTAAGTATGGAATGAAAGAGTTGTCCCTGCAATGGTCATTCACTTCCATTTCATTGTAGCATCTGAAGAGACGTGCAGAAAAGGAAGAGTGATTCTGCAACTCAGTGCATCTCCACAGAAACCCAGCTATAATTTGGACTGAGGAGCCTGGTGGGCTATAGTCCACAGGGTCACAGAGTCGGAGACAGTTGAAGTGACATAGCACACATCTTTATTCTCTTTCACAGACTCCCTAACCTTTTCTCTTGTCATCACCTCCACATTATCTCTTATTCATCCCCTTTGCCAGCAAACAACATTGCCTTTTCCTCCATGAGTAGCCTTGTAGCCTCCTAAATTACCCAGGGATGTGGATTTCATGCTCTCAGCTCACTTGCTTCTGTAGGTTTCTCACTAGCTCCCTTTAAAGCTTGTAGCCAGTTCTCCATGCTCTGGCTTTGGCATTTTCCCCCAGTGTACTTTGATGACACCGAGTGGTTCTGACATGTCCATATGCCCTGCTCTCTGCAATACATGAATGAGGAAATAGAGCAGGAAGACAGGAAAAGGAGTGGTGGGGAAAAGCAGGTGAGATAATGAGAGTAAACAGTCAAAGCAAGCATTTAAGTTTGAGAAATGCAGACATTCCTAAAAGCTGCAGAAAATAAAACATTCTAACCCTTAAAATGATGGACAGAATGTGGAGGAGTATCACAGTTTACGAAAATACAAAGAAATTCAGTACAACACCCAGGAGGTAGGGTGGAGTGAGACAAACAAAAGCAAAGAGTGGCCTGTTATTCTTTCAAAGGAGAGAGGAGAAATTAGCATGATGTGATCAGAGAGAATAGATTAAGCTCGAAGACAGCGGGGCTAAGCCTGAGTTATTGAGAGATCAGAGTAACTTAGGAGAAAAGAACCAGTTTCTTCCAAAGCTGCTGTCTAACTTCCTGACTCTGTGGCATTTCTCTTTCCAGATCTCAGACCCACTGAAATGCCAACTGTCTGTGATAGAGCGCTGCAGTGTTCAAATTGGGAGCCATCGTGGCCACCTCTAGGGGGTGAGCTTAGACACTCAGACCATAAAGTGCTTCTCAGATCTGGCCCCATCAGACCTGAGGTCAAGAACATACATATCATAGATCTAAGTAATGAATTATATTAGAAAGATATATTCTGTTTCCCTACCTTGGCGAATATAGATTTTTAATAATCTGGAAATTCATTGTCTAAAATTAGAACTTTTGGAATCCTTGGAGTACTCTAATGGAACTTGAAGATGCAGAGAAAGCTGGTTTTCAGTCCCCACAGCCTGCACTTCTCACAAACAGCATCATTTCCCATATGGGCTTCATACTGTACCATACCACATTTATATGGATATCATCACCTGCATACCCAAAGCCAAGTTTTTCACATATCTTCCCTGTGAACAGCCACCTCTTGGCTTCCATTGACCACTTCTGAAGACCACATCTGCCATTTCAGCAGTGCAGTCCATCCACAGGAAGATGGAATCCCAGGGATTTTGTGCTGGCCCTTGAGAAATGCACAACATGATCAGGAAGTGAGGGCAGAGTCTCTGCTTGGGCTCACCCTGTAACCAGGAATGCCCCTCACCTTGTGCAGAAGACGGCAGTCAGGGGATGACCAGAGAGAAGCCTTTAAAAGCCTGAAATCTGAGGCCTGTCTTGGAGCACTGCCCCTGTGATCGTAATTGTGCTTGCTAGCAGTTAACCTGGGGAAACTACCAGGCTAAGTTACATGCAACATACAGGTAGCACTGAATGCAGACAAAGTGACAAACGGTAAGGAGAGTTAAGTGGTTATACAAAAAGGTAGCTAATTGAACTCTCAGAGCTCACAAATCTCTACTAGTTTCTTGGNTCCACAGGGTCACAGAGTCGGAGACAGTTGAAGTGACATAGCACACATCTTTATTCTCTTTCACAGACTCCCTAACCTTTTCTCTTGTCATCACCTCCACATTATCTCTTATTCATCCCCTTTGCCAGCAAACAACATTGCCTTTTCCTCCATGAGTAGCCTTGTAGCCTCCTAAATTACCCAGGGATGTGGATTTCATGCTCTCAGCTCACTTGCTTCTGTAGGTTTCTCACTAGCTCCCTTTAAAGCTTGTAGCCAGTTCTCCATGCTCTGGCTTTGGCATTTTCCCCCAGTGTACTTTGATGACACCGAGTGGTTCTGACATGTCCATATGCCCTGCTCTCTGCAATACATGAATGAGGAAATAGAGCAGGAAGACAGGAAAAGGAGTGGTGGGGAAAAGCAGGTGAGATAATGAGAGTAAACAGTCAAAGCAAGCATTTAAGTTTGAGAAATGCAGACATTCCTAAAAGCTGCAGAAAATAAAACATTCTAACCCTTAAAATGATGGACAGAATGTGGAGGAGTATCACAGTTTACGAAAATACAAAGAAATTCAGTACAACACCCAGGAGGTAGGGTGGAGTGAGACAAACAAAAGCAAAGAGTGGCCTGTTATTCTTTCAAAGGAGAGAGGAGAAATTAGCATGATGTGATCAGAGAGAATAGATTAAGCTCGAAGACAGCGGGGCTAAGCCTGAGTTATTGAGAGATCAGAGTAACTTAGGAGAAAAGAACCAGTTTCTTCCAAAGCTGCTGTCTAACTTCCTGACTCTGTGGCATTTCTCTTTCCAGATCTCAGACCCACTGAAATGCCAACTGTCTGTGATAGAGCGCTGCAGTGTTCAAATTGGGAGCCATCGTGGCCACCTCTAGGGGGTGAGCTTAGACACTCAGACCATAAAGTGCTTCTCAGATCTGGCCCCATCAGACCTGAGGTCAAGAACATACATATCATAGATCTAAGTAATGAATTATATTAGAAAGATATATTCTGTTTCCCTACCTTGGCGAATATAGATTTTTAATAATCTGGAAATTCATTGTCTAAAATTAGAACTTTTGGAATCCTTGCAGTACTCTAATGGAACTTGAAGATGCAGAGAAAGCTGGTTTTCAGTCCCCACAGCCTGCACTTCTCACAAACAGCATCATTTCCCATATGGGCTTCATACTGTACCATACCACATTTATATGGATATCATCACCTGCATACCCAAAGCCAAGTTTTTCACATATCTTCCCTGTGAACAGCCACCTCTTGGCTTCCATTGACCACTTCTGAAGACCACATCTGCCATTTCAGCAGTGCAGTCCATCCACAGGAAGATGGAATCCCAGGGATTTTGTGCTGGCCCTTGAGAAATGCACAACATGATCAGGAAGTGAGGGCAGAGTCTCTGCTTGGGCTCACCCTGTAACCAGGAATGCCCCTCACCTTGTGCAGAAGACGGCAGTCAGGGGATGACCAGAGAGAAGCCTTTAAAAGCCTGAAATCTGAGGCCTGTCTTGGAGCACTGCCCCTGTGATCGTAATTGTGCTTGCTAGCAGTTAACCTGGGGAAACTACCAGGCTAAGTTACATGCAACATACAGGTAGCACTGAATGCAGACAAAGTGACAAACGGTAAGGAGAGTTAAGTGGTTATACAAAAAGGTAGCTAATTGAACTCTCAGAGCTCACAAATCTCTACTAGTTTCTTGGCCTTTAATAAATCACACCCATGACCACCAGAAACCTGGACTCAGTCTAAGTTTATCCCATTCTCTTGCCACTATATTACGCTTCACCTATTCCATTTCCCAAATTCTTTTCACACAGATTGCTGAGTGCAAGGCCATACTATGATATATGGACTATGGACACTATTTAGGCTGATGTACTGAAGGCAAGAGGAGAGACCAACAGCCACATTCAGCCCCTTGTCAGGAACTTCTTACACATTTTCTTTTGGAAGAGATTGGCTCTTGAAGGGAAGATGCATGTCAGATAAGAGAGGAGTGGTTAGGCCATTTTGAAATCTATATGTCCTTGCGCAAGAATCTATGAGAGGAGAAAAGATATCAGGCTGTCTTTTGCTTATTTTTAGGGTGCTGTTGTTCAGTCACCCCGTCATAATCTATTCTTTGTGACCTATGGGCTGCAGCATGCCAGGCTTCCCTGTCCCTCACCATCTCCCAAAGTTGCCCGAGTTCATGTCCATTGCATTAAGTGATGCCATCCAACCATCTCATCCTATGAGGATGCCCTCTCTTTATGCCCTCAGTCTTTCCCACCATCAGAGATTTTCCAATGAGTCGGCAGTTTGCATCAGATGACCAAAGTACTGGAGCTTCAGCTTCAGCATCAGTCCCTCCAGTGAATATTCAGGGTTGATTTCCCTTAAGATTGACTGGTGTGATCTCCTTTTTAGGGTAGTTCACCTATAACATTAACCAGAGCCATGCTCTTCAATGGAAATAAAACAGTATGTTTCTATAAGGTCATAAGGAACCTCTCTTGTCTTTCTGCCTTTACACTTATGCTTTCTCTGATCATCTTTCCAAATCCTTGACAGGCTGACCAATTGGATTATCTTTGAGAATCTTTCACCTTCCAGGGAACTTTAATAATCTCTTACACAGGATTGTAACTCAGCAAATATAGCTCTGCATAAACCTCGAGACACAGGCTTCCAGCTTGGCTGGACTGAGGTGTGAGAACCCAAGTGTGATGTCAACCTACCATGTGGACAGTTTTAAGTCAGCTCCAATGTGTACTCAGCTGCCCAGCTCTAAATAGAGGTCTTGTGGGCCACACGGAACCTCAGCTGTTTTATAGCCATCCTCCCAGACTTCAAAGCACTTGGCCCAGATGAGCCAATGAAATCGGATATATATGTGTATTTTATATTTTTATTTTATGCTCCTCATGTCCAGGCAATTGGAATAAACTGTAAATTAGGTGTTACAGTGCTGTAGTTTGGTTAGATGCAATGGTTTAGAAATGTAGCTTTAGTTTGTTATGAGATAATAGCTGCTTTGCTTTGTTGTGACAGTAGCAATAAAGTAAAGTTACTACGATGTAAAATGTGGTAACCAACCCAAACTACTGAAACACAGCTACAAATCAGGGGTGGCCCAACTCTGAGAACTTCATGCGGAGTGCCATCTCTGAACAAGGAGCACAGAGAGCCTTGCTCTCATAGCCATCTCATGGGTCATATTGCTGTGGGTCAAACCACGCTCCTTAAACTACAGGGTAAAGCTCTGTTGGGAAATAGAAAATTTTCATGCCGTTAACATCACATAGAAGGGAGGCTTTGTTGAGCCTAAGCTGGTATTCAGATGTGCCTGGACAAGTTCTTCAGAACCAGGATACGGTTCAAGGTCTCTAGGAACCAATTTTCTGAGAAAATTGGCTGGGAAAGTACTCTTTTGTACCATTGCCTGGGAGAAAGCCTGAGATGGAGCGGAAAGGATCATATTTATGTTAGATATCAGTCCTTATTTTGACCTTATCCATGCATGCCTGTACCTTGTGGATGGCGCTATAAGCAAAAGTTGAACTTTTGTTTTTTTGAAGGAACTGCAAGGAAAGGGGCCACCACATTGACTGTTTCACTGAGCTGGTAATAAAATGTGCCATGGAATAGAAGATAGACACATTTTCACCAGGGGGCTCCCAAATAGTGAGGAGTAGGTGGGTAACTTTGGATGTAGCAGGAGGGAGGCAAGGCCCCTGGCGCTGGCCTCAAAATTCTTATCAATCTTGGCTACAGATGCAATAGCAAAGAACTATCGTCAGGGGCTTTAAGTCAAGCCAACATCAACAAGAAAAATACAAGACAATTCATGAGCCTGTGTGAAGCAGCCCAGGAAAGCCAGGAAGTACTGATGGAAGGCTGGGAGAGAGGGACTTATGTGTGCCTCTTGCAGAGTCCTTTATTCCCAAAGGTTCAGCAAGTTTCAGAAAAATTGGAGCCATTACTGTGATTGTAAGCCTGTTTGTACCAGAATTTAGCAAAGCTAAGATAGCATGAGTTGCAAATGGTAAAGACTGTGGTGTGATACTAGTAAGCTAATATTTACTGAGTATTTACTATGTGCGAGGGGCTTCCCTGGTGGCTCAGATGATAAAGGATCTGCCTGCAATGCAGGAGACTTGGTTTCGATATCTGGGTCAGGAAGATCCCCTGGAGGAGAAAATGGCTACCCACTCCAGTATTCTTGCCTGGAGAATTCCATGGAGAAAGGAGCCTGGTGGGCTACAATCTGTGAGGTCACAAAACATCAGACACAGCTTTCAATTTTTCAGAGACTGTTTTACACATTTTTCATGTATTATTTCTTTTTTGCCATAGCCATATAAAATGACTCCCATTGCTGGCTGCATTTCTCAGGTGAAAGATTTGTAGTGCATCAGTCTTAGCCAGGGTCGTAACTACGAAGTGGCCGTCCAGAGCTGGGAACTGAACTCACAGAGTCGACTCTCCAGCCACGCTCGTGACTTTTATATGATTCCTCCCTTACTCACACTATTTTGAGAACCACATTTTGTATAATATTTCAGAGTGATGTTTCTCTACCAGGCAATTTCCCCGGGCCCTGAAATACCATTAACACATCTTTATCAATAAATTTATGTAACTATATGATACCATGTAAAATATACAACGGGAATGTCTTCATACATACTCACCTCCTAGGAAAACAACTTCCTGAGCCCATAGTAAAGTCAAATTTCTGTTAATTTGGTGGAAAAGGACAGATGTTCTAAGAAATACTAACTAGGGCCCCATGAAAAAATGTTACATTTTCTGCACAGCAACCCATTGTGAAGCCGCCCAGTTTTCCGAAAATTCCAGTTTAACTCAGGCCAAATGGGCCTTCCCAAATGGCNCCTAGGAAAACAACTTCCTGAGCCCATAGTAAAGTCAAATTTCTGTTAATTTGGTGGAAAAGGACAGATGTTCTAAGAAATACTAACTAGGGCCCCATGAAAAAATGTTACATTTTCTACACAGCAACCCATTGTGAAGCCGCCCAGTTTTCCGAAAATTCCAGTTTAACTCAGGCCAAATGGGCCTTCCCAAATGGCCCTGGAAATAGCTTCTGGATGTTCAGATATCTTACATGTGAAAGGCATGCAACCAGATACATAAAATTCACTGGGCTGGAGGAGAGAGCTCAACTTTGTTTATAGACTTTCTGATTTTTTTTTTTTTTTTGGTTGGTTGGTTAAAAAGCTGACAGACTGTATTACAGCTAACATTCCCATATTGATTATACCATTTCTGAGTCTGGCCTCTCTGTGACAGGAGCAGCATAATTAGTTTTTTCCTTGTTAAATATTTGTAAATCATTCGTACTTTTATGGGGTACATAACCTGGCTGTTACCTTTCAAATAATCTTCTTGTTACTTGTTTAAACAAGAAATATCTCCTAGAGTGCAGTGTCACTTTTGTCCTTCGATGAGACAACAACATAAGGACTTCCCTTGCTTATGAAATACAAAAGGGCATCCATGCCACAGTTAACAGAAAATACGTCTCTAAGAGTCTCTGTCCAAACAGATTCAAGAGCACCCACTGCTGCCTCTTGGTCTGTTTATACCATCAGGAAGCAGCTAGACTGAAGACAAATCTTTTCTTTCTTTATTATTTTTTTTGCTTTATGTTTATGCTGATTTATTTTAAGCTACCGAGAGTCACAATTCTCAGTCTCCATTATTAAAAAGCACTGATATTGGGTTCACAGTGGAAAAAGTGTTAATACCATCTGCAATTATACGATAGTATGCTGATCACAAAGCATGTGGTATCAAGGTACACCTCAGAAATGTGGCTTTTTCTTTATTGTGTCCATTGAGAGCTTCTCCTTTGGAAATAGGCAGCATAGGATGCCATGCAAATATTCCAACAATGCTACAGTTACTAAAGGGCTCTTGGAAGTCCTCTTTGGAAGTAGACTATCCAGCACAATGGCACAGTCCTTTGAATAATGTTGATGACTGTAAATCCTTTCTTTTTCTTTTAAAAGTTGGCATGAATTTGATTTTGATTACAGAAAAAAAAAGGCACTGACTATAAATCTGATAAATAAGTTGCATAAAAAACCTGTATATGTTCATGTAACATACATAAAATAGAAATATGTAAATCCAAATGGTTGTATCTAGTGACTCATAAACAAGCCAAAAGTCTGTTCAAGAGTGGTGTCCCTGGGACAGGCATGTACCCTAAACATGAGTTCGTGTTTGTAGGTGGCAGAAACCCATACAGACAAATTAAAGTAAAAATGAGAGGATTGTGCACTAGTTCACAGCACCTGAGGTTAAGCAGTAAAGTTAGGCCTCACAAGAGAACACAATTGTAAGAAAGGCAGATAATTCATTCACTCTTCCTGAGACAACTGGATCCCATAAATGTATTTCATGGTGCCTCTTCGCGAGTCTTTTCTCTGCAGATGGGCTGACTGCTTCCGCCGGAACTTAACTCAAAGAGCTAGTTGTGATTGGACTGAGACTAGCACAGCTAAGCAGCAAAAAGAATCTGCTATCTTCATCAGGACAGGCTGTGGATGGAGGGTGTGGGATGTGGGTTGTAAGCAGATGCAGTGCAAACAAGAGCAGAGGAAGCAAAATGTTCGTGCCGGACCCAAGGAGGATTGAATGACGTAAGGCTCCAACTTGGTTACTTGCAAATACCCAGATGGCTTGCTTTAGAGCCAGAATCTAGTGTTTAATACTTTGAAGGAAAGACACATTTGGACCATGTTTTGAATGCTATGCATCAGATGATGGCTACAGAGAAGTCAGGTCATCAGTGTGTCCCTGACAGGTAAAGAAAGATTTGCAGATAGAATAGGCAATTATTCCTGTGCTTTTCGTTCAGTCTCTAGCTCATATATATATATATATTTTAATGTAATGGCCAAATTTTACACATCTCAATGGAGAAGAAACGAGCAATCATAAAAGTTGGTTTATACCACCCAGTTCCCTCAGTCCTTTTTGCATCCTGGGCAAATCAATGTGTGTCACTCTGCATAAATTATTATGCACCAAATGGTTGTCCTGTGTTTCCACATATCCACACCTATGTTAGGACAATAGAAATCCTGCATTTACATATATTTTAATAGTATTCCAAACTGTTAAAAGAAATTATTTCATGTAGAGGAGAAATGAGAAGGGCATGGCAGCCCACTCCAGTATTCTTGCCTGGAGAATCCCATGGACAGAGGAGCCTGGAGGGCTACAGTCCATGGGGTCGCAAAGAGCTGGACACAGCTGAGAGACCAGCACATTCCAAAATGTTAGAAAACATTATTTCATGTTGTAACCATATAAGACAGAATAGTAATAGCTTGAACCATACAAAATCATCATTTTCACTGGTCAAAAGCAGCCAAAGACTGTCAATATTATATATTTCATGCTAATATTATTATAACCATTTAATACATGAGGCAACCACCTAATAGAGACGGTAAAGAACTAACTAGAGTTTTCCTGATTCCTGAGTTCTTGAGATGGAATCAAAATCTGTGTCTTCTGACTCATCCCAGTGTTATTTCCACTGCAATATTATATGTAAAGAAAGAGTATATTCGTAGACAATATAAACCCAACTAAAGCGTCTTGTCTATGTTTATTTTGTGATAAACTTACTATAGATACAGATAATGAGAAAAAATTGAAGAAGTCTGCTTTAAATGCTCTTCATTAATTTTTTGCAACCTTATGCATTTTTTCCAAATTAGCAGAGTCCAAAGAATCAAGTCATTTATGTCTTGGAAAGATTACATATTTAGTTTTTCAAATTAGTTAGCTAGGAGTAAATTATTTTTTTACCTTTGCTGTTTAGGGTTCAGGGAGCTAAAGAAAAGCAAAAAATAATTCTCTTATTAAATTTTTTTAAATAGTTATTTTTTTCATGAAAAAATTATTCCTCAACATCTCTTATTTTTCTCTTTGAAAGTGAGCCAAAGTCTCCCCATTTTGAAAAGAATGTATCTTTTGTTTCTGGCATAGTCTTCTTCAATAACATCTGAATCAAAATTTAAATCATTAGCCCAATCCCTCTCCTGATGATACTAACATTTCTTTAAAATACAGATGTGTTTCAAATGAGTAAATCATATATAACTGGTTAGTTTTTTCTTAATGCTACAGGGGATTCAGGCATGTTATTATACATGCAATGTTTTCCCAAGATTTAGCAAATGACTATCAAACATGAAAATACAGTTTAGCAACTTAAACTAAAAGAAATGTACATCATTAATTTAAATTCAATTAGCTGGCTGCATCCCAACAAACAGCACTAGTCAAGTGTCTCAAGTGTGTGGTGTGGGAATTCCACTGGTCCAATGAGCCCCTGATTTCTGCGAGCAGCTTCGCAGTTGTTCTGTGGCCCGGGAAGATGGATCCCTTCTCCCCACGCTGTGCTCACAGCTTCTCAGGGCAGAGGGAAGATGGCACCAATTTGTTTACCCATGAATGCTTTTCTGAGAGGAGAGAGACCTCTGTGCTTTGATATTTTCCCCTTGGACAGAAACTTGGAGCGGGGGGAGGGAAGTATTTCTGTGTCATTTTACTGTTTTTACCTTTCTGGCTATTGAGAAGATTCTTCCTCTACCTTCTAAGCTTAAGTCAAGAGCAAAAAAAAAAAAAAAATTCACACTATTACTCACTATTACTTCCAGACCAAAAACAGTTTATCAAAAAAATTCAGGATGGGAAGAAACTTTCAGAAACATCCTATGATTGCAAGTGTATTTCATCTGATACCTGGTGGATTCAGTCAGCAGGGGAGGTTGTATGGAAGAAAAATAGTTCCCTGTACGCTCTTCTATAACACTGAGATTCCCCCTACACACACACACACACACACAGACTAATTTTATATCATTGGTCTATGACTGTACAAGGTTGTCCCTGTTGAGTGAAAACAATACATCTACAATCATCTTTTGTTAACACATATATTCTTGGTGGGATATCCTTCACTGATTATCTTTTTTTATGTATACAATACAATTTTCTCTTCCAATGAAGTCACTGCTTGGCCTTGATTTCATGAATGAGAAACGGAATATAAAAAAAGCCACAAATTAGTAGCTCTGTCAGTGGCAATTACGGTGTCAGTGAAAGAGACCAGAGCTACCAGGATGCCAAACTCAGCATCCTGAAACATGAAGCACTTATTACTGCCCACAAATCTACAGGTCAGCTGGGTAGTTCTGGTCTCAATTGGGCAGCTCAACTCTCAACTCTTCCCAGCCGAATGTTGAGGTCAGTTCTGCTAGTCACAACTGGTATCTCTCATATATTTAGGGGTCGGCTGAGGGCTGTCTAGGACAACCTCACCATTTGTGTCATAGTTGTCTGCTTTTTGACGAGGACAACAGGGGTGACTGGTGCCCCGTCAGCACCCAGGCTAGCCCAAGTTCATTGACGGGGGCCTAGGAGAATGAGTGGATGTCCAAGTCCTCTTGAGGTTTAGCATCATCTCCGGCACATTGTCACCTGCCCTGAATTCCATCAGCAAAAGCAACTCACAGCATTAGACCCAGTTCAAAGGTAGAGGAAAGAGACCTCACCTTTCACTGGAAGAAACCACAGACTCACATCACCAAGGGTGTGGATACAGGGAGGTGTGAACATTTGTGGCATTTAAAAAGTCAGTCTATCACAACAGTTAATAGAATGTTTCCAAAGCCTGCTCCATAAAGCACTGGTCCCATATGCTATTAATTGGTGGTTTGCAAAACAAGATAGCATGCATATATACCCAAAGGGGGCAGGGTGGATCTCCATGGGCAAATACAACTGGAAAACAGCCTTTACCTGCAGTACTTAGAAATCAGCTCGCAGAGACAGTGGCTCCAACTCTCTCCACACGGGCAGCCACCACTCCCCTGTAAGTTCAGAAGCTCCTTCTCCTCCCAGCCACAGGGACTGCAGCCAGACACAGGTTTCCAAAATCAGTCCTTAAGTCTCCAGATACCAGGCAACTAGGATTTCCAGCAATCCTCCCAATGTCTGGTGTCCAAGTTCAGACTGCTAGATGTCTGAGCCCAGTTCTTGTCACTGAAGACTGTTCTCAGGCTTGCCCCATATAAAGGGAGAGCAATAGAGCAGCAGATGCCTGTCGAGGAACACGGTCCCTCAGTACATCCAGCTATGTCCGGCCCCAGCATCGTGCTCTCACATCTTCACAGGGCTCTAAGGGAACAGGCCCCAAATCACACTTGCTGTTGCATGAGCAGGTCACATACACATTCCCTGATTCCTCTGACTCATTACCAGAGAACTCGGTGTGTTGGTGATCAACTCTGCAATGGACAGCACGAATATACGTTTCCCAAGCTGTTTTGACAAAGGGACATTTTTTCCAAGGAGCATGCTGAAGATTTGATATTATAGAGAATGTGCTGTAGGGAATCATGTCTCACTTACAGGGTGATTTCAGTAAAATAAATACATCAAACATGCAAATCCATAAAACGCCCTTGGTTTATTTTCTCACTTATGCTTATTCCACTTTCAATCCCTTCTGACCAATTTCTGATTGCCAAAATAAGCAACTCCACAGGAGCAACTAGGAAAGCATATGTAAGTTGAAGTTAGAAAAGGACAGGCCAAGAAGGAAAACAGTTCCAGCTGTCAGGTAGGGTATCCCAGTGCCTGGTACATTTTAGGGACCCACATGAAAAGTATCAAAGCAGAATCTGCACACGAAATTGAATATGCATGAGTGAACGAAGTAATAATACACTACTCATTCCATGAAACTTAATTATGCCTCTACTTTGTATCAGTCACCTGGATTACTGGGGACACACAACGAGGAGAACAGATCCCTTGTCCTCAAAAGGCTTGTGCTCTAGAGCATCAGGCATCAAAGCAGTGCCCACGAGCCAAGTCCTGCTTGTCACCTGTTTCACCAAATAAAATTTCTTAGAACACAACCACACTCCTTTGTTTCTGCACTGTCTATGGTTGCTTTTTTGCTGCAAAGACAGAATAGTGTATTTGCTACAGAGAGTGTATGGTTGGCAAGCCTAAAATATTCACTGTCCAACCCTTTACACACAAAAGTTTGCAGACTGCTCAGACTCTCAATCCATCTTTAACTGCTCCATCTCTGTGTTCTTTCTCTTAGAAGAAAAAATTTATATGGTTTCAATTACTGCTTATGTAGACATGATTCTGTGATCTCTATACCCAGTCATAGGCACGAGAGGTATTTCTATAATTTCTCAATCTGTCTTATAGAGGCAATGACCTCCTATACCTACTCTTCTTTTTATTCCTGTGTCAAGGTCAGAATTGACACATAGGTTAGAGACAGAACATGAAATGTGACCATTCAGATTTGAGGGGCATATACAATACTTTGGTATTGCTCTAATAATACCTTGGTTTACTTTGGAAAAGTCTCAAAGTAACTCATCATGATTAGTTTCTTTATTTTCACCAGGCAAGGGGAATTTTCTAGATTTCTTTCTTTCTTTCTGGCTGGCCGAGTCTTTGTTGCCTGTGCAGGTTTTCTCTAGTTGTGGTGGCAGGGGCTACTTCTCCTTGCCGTGCGTGGGCTTCTCATTGCAGGGGCTCCTCCTTTGTGCAGCACAGGCTCTAGGTACATGGGCTTCAGCAGTTGCAGGATGCAGCATGGGCTTCAGCAGTTGAGGCTTGCAAGATCAGTGTTTGTGGCTCACGGGCTTAGTTGCTCCATGGCAGATGGAATCTTCCCAGACCGGGGATGGAACCAGTTTCCCCTGCATTGGCAGGTGGATTCTTCCCCACTGTATCACCACCGAAGTCTGGCCAAGGAAGCTTTTTTTTTTAAATCATTGATAGTCTCACTGTCCAGTTGTGAACGCAGATGCAAAGAAGTTAAAGGATTCACAGAAGAGTTTGATTCTCCGACAGTGAAAGTTACTCCCAAGGTTGACCAGCAGGCTTCTGCTTTGTTCTTTCCCATGCACAGTCTAGACTTCCATTCAACATGAGTTCGCATGGAATGAGAACTTCCATGAGTTTTCTCCTTCAGGCCCTAATCCTAATTGCAGTGTAGCTACTCATTGTCTCCCAGATGATACATGGCAAGAGGCTTAGCCTATGCTTAGGACTATTGTTATCAGGTGAACAAATAACAGTACAAATTCATTATCTCTGTTTCCCCCAAGAATTCCCCAAGAGGGTATCTCTGACTACATGTGTCTCTAAGTCTCCGTCATGGCTGGTTTCCTTGCTCCTTCTGCTCCCACTACTGAGGCTGGATAGTTCCCTGTGTAAAGATGGCAAGGGTAAAATGCAATCAGGCCTGATTGAGTGGAAACTCTCTAAGTCTGCCCCTTTCCTTGAACAAAAGCACTTTCTAAAGGCAAAGGTGACTTCTCTCTGCTAGCTCTGAAAGGCCAGTTTCCAGGAATGAAGAGACACTGGAAATCCAAGAGATTTTCATAAAAGAAGTAGCGGCATGGTAATTTTTCTCCTAGGACTGCAGGAGCTCAGTTGCTATGTAGCTCTGCAACTCCACTCACTCACTCTGTCCTCCTTGTATTGTATTTCAATAAAAACTTAATAAACAGAATATTAAAGATTTGAAGAATTATACAAAGTATTCAATTTCTAACCCTGCCATTTATTTTATTTTTATGAGATATCAGGACCAGTTTAATAAGTATAATAAACATAAACTCTGACATTTATAACACTATTCACCAGATTAATACCAGATAATATTTTCTAGAAGTGCCATTTTAATAGGAATAAATGGATAAACAGATATGTCTTAGACTTAGTCTACCAAGATTGCAGGAGCTCAATTTTTGAAAGCAAATTAACAACCAAAATCAATATTTTCCCCATTAATTTCATATTCACTGAAGGAGTTTTACTAGTAGAAGATACCAAAAGGTATGTTCATATTGGACCAGACAATGTTGATTCTGATCCATGTTAAAAAGAGAGAGCTCTCATTCTGTGAATTTTAACCCATGGCTCTGGGCTTGCTGCTATGCTTACAAAGCCCCTTATGTATGCACATGAGCACAACTGATAGTTAATAGTATCAGATTCATCTGGGGGCAGAGATCAGTATGATGTATTTTATTATTAATTTTTTCTAATTTATCATTCTCCACTGCTCTCTTTCTTCCTGTCTCCTGGTTAAGAACTTCCAAGATGTTGATAATGTCAAAGAAGAGCCAAAGACATAGAAAAAGAATATCAAGAGAAATGAGTCCTTCTTAGATTCTAAACAAAGAATGAAGAGGTTAGTACTCATGAAATCAAACCACTTTATATGAAGTCTACATGTTTTCACACCACAGAGAATGCACAGTCTAATACCTTGTCAGTTACTCCATATCCAAATATTTGTAGAACTCCTCAAGCTTTAGTATGATCAAAGAATAATTCCTAAACCATAGCAAGATATCATATTCGCATGTAGAAATCAAAAAATAAAGACTTTGATCAGTATCAAGTCTTGGTGAGGGTGTATGGAAATGGGGATTCCTCTACATTACAGGTGGGAATTAAAATTGTTATAGAAACAATAAAATTTATGGAGATCAATTTGGCAGCACTGGTCATGATTTAAAGCATACATATGCCTCAACAGAGTGAAATCATTTTTCACTATCTAATTCAGAGACATTTCTGTACATGACTACAAAGAGTGCCTCTAGGAGCTGAGAGTGACCAGCAAGGAAAATGAAAATGTGGATCCCAGTCTAACAAACTCAATGAAACTAATTCTCCCAACAGTCAGAAAGCTTGGAAGAGGACCTATAACTCCAGATGAGAACTGAGCCTTGATCTGAGCTCAGTGAAACCCTGAGAATCTAGCCACATCAAGTCTATTTATTTTATTTTATTTTTTGTCATACAAGATAACTCAGATGATCCAGGGAATAAGATTTGGATGTCTGGGCAGGGGTACAGTTTTTAACCAATCACAAATGCTTATTGTATAGTGATGCTATAAAAGAATATCATCTATATCCTAATTGAAGCACAATCTTTGCAAGGATTAGGCAAAAATAAAACTCATTTCCAACTGAGAATAATAGAGCTTGTTAAAGAAAGAGAAATGTAAAGCATGCTTCAAAAATAAGTATGGATTTAAAAGTAGGAGCAGGGTAGAGAGAAAATCCTGACTAATGGAAAATTTGGATAGAAGCTACAGAAGAGAGTAAGGCTGGCAGGTAGACTGTAGCATTGGATTAGAACCTTGGGTTCTAAACCAGTTTCCTGGATTTGAATCTCTACTTTGCCATTTTCCATCTGTGTTTATTTGATCTCTCTGTACATCGATTTTTTCATGTTCATAATGGATATATAAAGTTGGCTTAAAGCTCAACATTCAGAAAACGAAGATCATGGCATCTGGTCCCATCACTTCATGGGNGCACATTAAGGACTGCTTTGTTTGGTTATGGATAATTATTTGTGCTATGTCGGAGATCCCATTATGATATTTCGTGATACAGTAACATTATTGGTACTGTGTTTTCCTCCTGAGGTGATACTTGGGGGTCCACTTATGAAATTATGTTTAAATGAAGACTAATTAATTGTAAAAGGACCTCTCGGCAAAGATGGCTCAAATTAAATAATAATTACCAGATATCCTCTTCACTTTTTGTTATGTAGACTCAGCCTCTAAGTTTCACCAAGCTCTTAACAAGTCAGTTTTGGCTGGTAATTACTCAATAATCTCTCTCTTCAGTGGTATAAACCCCTCAGGTTTTTCACTGCTTCTTAAAAGAAAAAAAGAATTTCACCTTTGATTTCCATCTAGACATGTATCACCTAAGGACTGCAGGCATTTCTAGCTCAACAACTCGTATGAAATATTCCCAGTCCCATGAAGAAAATCACTGACGCTGCTCTCAGTTATCCAAAAGATGTTGCTGCTACATGTTTAATTTCAGATTGGAACCCTAGACCTTTGGGCCACTGAGACTTGAATATTTTTCAACAACTGTGACTATTGTGGAATGTTAAAAAAAAAAATAAATGAGTCTGTTAAGTAGCAGGTAGAAAGGAGGAATTTTCTGCAAATTTTCATGAAAATGTGGATGTTATTTTGGATATGTTATAGAAGCAAAGTCCTTGTCTTTGGGACAAGTGTGATCATCATTTCACAAGTCTTCACCAAGTCTAACTGCGCGTGCTTAGTCACTCAGTCATGTCTGACTCTTTGTGATGCCAAGGACCGTAGCCCACCAGGCTCCTCTGTCCGTGGGATTTTCCAGGAAAGAATACTGGAGTGGGTTGCCGTTTCCTTCTCCAGGTATCAAACCCACATCTTTTGCATCTTCTGCTTCTGCATGGAGATTCTTTACAACCGAGCCACCTTTGAAGCAGTACCTGGGTGCAAAGTAGCTGGTTTGTCTTTATGACACACTTGCGTACTATCCACCTCACTTGTCTAAGTGTGAAGGGAATATACAATTTGAGGAGTCATAGTAAGATGATTTCCTAAGCTCTTAGGAAAAAAAGAAAAACAGAACCAACTCCAAGAACTCATTATAATACAATTAACCTGAAGCTTAAAGATTTCATGAACAGAGAAGTGGTGAAGTTGGGAGCAGTGTGAGCAGCAAATATCCAGCTAAAAGAAATGACTATGGATCGAGATGATGTCAGGAGTAGAGTCCTCATGAAGGGATCAGTGTCTTTATAAGAAGAGACATCAGATTGCTTGCTCTCTCACATACCCTCTCTGTCAAGTAAGGATCTAACAAGAGTGTGGCCATCCGCAAACCAGGAAGGGAGTTCTTACCAGAGCGTGATCCTCCTGGTGGCCTGTTCTTCCAGCTTCCAGAATTAGAAGAAATAAGTTTCTGTTGTTTAAGCAACCCAGTCTAGGGTATTTTGTTATGGCAACTCAAATTGACTAAGACGCCTGGTATCCAGAAGATTTTCATAATTTTAGTAAAGAACATAACGCCATGAGCGGCCTGAGTCTGATGCCTTGATTAATATATAAACAGACTCTGAGTGGCTCTTCTTCTACTTATCACTAAGATGCAACCTGGCACAAGAGTTTTGTTTGATAGACAGTATTGGCCCATGCTTGTCAACTAACCCGTGTGAAATAACATTATTACTGTATAATGTTGAGTTAGACTGCATAATATTTCCATTGTCTGACATGAATGATGAAGAGTTTTCAGAGTTCTCAACTGTTTACATAATTAGCATTACATATTCGTAAAATTAAGGTACCACTATCACCATTATTACCATATTTCTTCCTTCAAGGGTGCTAGACATTACGTATGTTCACTTCTAAGAACAATCAGAGGAAATGCTTCCATCTCCAAAGGCTCTCTGTGCCCCTGAAATCCCTGTAGAAGGTTTCCAAAACCCCCACGTCATCTCGTGACCTTCCCCAAAATAAAATAACCAAGGCCAGCTTGAGGAATGAGAGAAGAGAACAAGAGGGAACCGGCCTAAAAGACCTGGCTACGAGTGTAGTATATCGTTCCAAGGCTGGTTTGAAAGGATTATGTAGCCATAGGCTATCTCCAGATAGAAAGATGGTTCAGTGACATCTCTTTGGTAAATAAGTAGCTGTTCCTCCTCCCTCTAAACGTCACATTGAAGTAGGCTGTGTTTTCTGATTAATTCATTTTGAATACTGCTGACTGTCTGTCACTGTAGTCATATGTCACTGGTGGCAGTTCAGAGAGTCTAACCTTCTTTAACATCAGTGCACACAATTCATTTTAAAATGTGGTCTAATAGCTACTGAATACCTGCAAGGGAAAGGGAAGATGGGATGCGTGTTCCCTCAAAATAGCCTGCAACCAAATTTATGAAAGCAAACTCTGTAGGCACACTAGTGTTCTTTGCAATGCAAAGCCACTTGGAAATCTCCCCAAAGACTATCTTCATCTTTTACCAGAACCTGATCAAGCCCTTGGTGCTCAGACACATGGGGAGATGAAGCATCTCCTTAAGTTACCTTTGGTGCATAATTAGAGACTAGAGACATTGACCCCTTGTCTTTGAGTGCTCTGGTAGCATCACCCTAGGTTTTCACAATAGCAAGCACTCATAGGCAAGCAGCGCTGCTAACTGCACCTGTGTTTTCAGTTCTGGAAGGAGAGTGACATGGTAGACACCTCGCTTTGGAGTCAGGATTCAGTTCACATCATAAGTCTTACTATTAATTAGCTTCTAGATGTAAGGAAAGCTAAGAACCTAGGCTTTTCTGATCCTCAGTTCCTCATCACAGAGAGGCACAAGTATCGCCCCTTCATTCAGTTTCCGTGATGAGCCTCTGAAACCTAGAACGGGACCCTGTAGCACTTTGTTCGCTGTTCTTTGGCTACCCAATTGAAAATACTGCTACAAAAATATGTGCACATATATTTTTATATGTGCACAATATGTGTACAAAATATTGCTTTTATGCACGGCCATGTGTGAAAGTGACAAGGGTTCGACCTGATCTTGCCCCAGGCTTTGGCCTTCACCTCCAACAATAAATACGATAAACACGCACTCCTCTGTTTACAACTCCATAAACAGGGACATGTGTTTCTGTTAACAATGCATGCTCTGGGCTGTCTCTGTGATCAATTACTTTATATCATTTTCAAATTGCCACATGTTTACATCTTTCCAAAGACCTGTCCCCTGAACAAAAAAGGGCCTGCCTGACTCTGGCATGGTCAGAGGGCTTCCCTTCAACTTATCACATCTCAAAATGCCACAGACAGAAATGCTTCCGGGCTATTTGCTAAGAAAACTAGCATAAGCTGCTTATCAGAAAATATTACGTATTCCCTGAAAGGTGAGCTGTTTTGTCAGTTGCTTGGGCAGTGTTAAATTTCTCTTTTGTCAGGATAGGTCACTGCGCAGATGCTAACAGTAGACTGCCATCTCCCTGTGGATGCCAGGGCCCTGGGCAAAATCCTGAGAAGCCAGTCTTTGCTTTCAGGATAAGTATGTGACGGTTGGAATTCAAACCCTATGTAATAAATGTAAGTGGTATTAATGTTGTTTTAATCATGCAAATTTTAAAAAGATTTTTAAATTTAAATTACTTAATTTTTAGTTTAAGATTAAACATTTTAAAAATTAAGAATATTAAAAATCAGTCAACTTACCTTTTGGATTCAGAGCTTATATAAAGTATAGTGTTCTCCAGCTACTTACTCTGGCCGAATGTGTGTATGTGTTCAGTTTCTCCGTCATGCCCAGCTCTTTGCAAACCTTTGGACTATAGCCTTCCAGGCTCCTCTGTCCATGGGATTCTCCAGGCAAGAATACTGAAGTGGGTTGTCATTTCCTCCTCCAAGGGATCTTCCTGACCCAGGGATAGAACCCAAATCTCCTGTGTCTCCTGCATTGCAGGCAGATTCTTTACCGCTGAGCCAATGAGGAAGTTCTCTGGCTGAATAATTTGGTAGAAAATATTCCATTCTCTTTTTGAAACATCTCAGCTTAAGATTCCAAATCCAAAATCTCAGTCCCTGAAAGAGTACCAAGAGAAGCTGAAAACCTGAGTTTTCAGTCCTAATCTATTAATTATTGATGGCATCAGCAGATCATTCCAAATTTCTGAAACTCAGTTTCCACATCAGGAAAATGTCAATAAAAGTATCATTTATCTCTTGGGAGTAACTATGGGAATCATAGGAAGGCACTGAAGTAAAAAATTTTTGTTCACTGTGCAAGCCAGGACAAATGTAAGGTGAGGAAATTATTGCAATTATAATGGAATGCCTTGTCAAGTTGCACACAGTCGTGGTGAAGGAGGCTAATCATGGCCACTCGTGGCTTTTGGTTTTATGCTCAGTGTCTGGGGCCCAGCCAATCAGTGCACTGTTTTTATGCCGGGTAGATAATGACATGGGAGGATTGGATTCTGCCTGGTTTATGGTCTGGACTATACACATTTGCATTTTGACCAGAGACCTGGGAGTATTTACCGTGCTTCATGAACTTTTACAATGGAGTCTATTAAGGATAATAATATTAATAAAAACAATAACAATAACAATAATCGAACACTCATAGAGATTAAATGGCTTTCTCTAGGCTATAACAGCGAGGAAAGGATCAAGATTTAATTTGCATCTAACTCTGTCTTGGTCCAGACAACATAATCCAGAAGCAGGAGACTTTACAGACTGTTTACCGCAAGAAATCTTCTGAGAAAAGTAATGATCAGAAGTCACATAACTTTAAGATCCTTGCTTTCATTCTCAAGAACAAATACATGGTTTACATGTGATTCTTGGGGGTGTAAAGTCACTGCACCCACTCTCACATTTGGCGTGACATGGCTCAGACGGTAAAGCATCTGCCTACAACGTGGGAGACCCGGGTTGGATCCCTCGGTCGGGAAGATCCCCTGGAGAAGGAAATGACGACCCACTCCCGTACTCTTGCCTGGAAATCCCATGGACTGAGCAGCGTGGTAGGCTACAGTTCCTGGGGTCTCAAAGAGTCGGACATGACTGAGCAACTTCACTTTTTCCTCTTTGTGAGAACATAGAGGCATATTTTAGATCCCATTTACCTTCTCACTTGTTTCATTATGACTCAAATTCTCTCTCCTTTGGCTCCTTCTTTCTCTCAGTCTCTTTCTTTTCCTCACACCTCTCCCCTTTATTTGCTTCTCTCTGTGGGTCATTTTTTGTATCTCTGCTGCTGCTGCTGCTGCTAAGTCACTTCAGTCGTGTCCGACTCTATGCGACCCCGTAGACGGCAGCCCACCAGGCTCCCCGTCCCTGGGATTCTCCAGGCAGGAACACTGGAGTGGGGTGCCATTTCCTTCTCCAATGCATGAAAGTGAAAAGTGAAAGGGAAGTCGTTCAGTCGTGTCTGACTCTTCGCGACCCCATGGACTGCAGCCTACCAGGCTCCTCCGTCCATGGGATTTTCCAGGCAAGAGTACTGGAGTGGGGTGCCATTGCCTTCTCTCCTTTGTACTTCTACCTCTACCTTTATCTGTCTCCCTCTCTCTAGCAGAAAGATTGGCTCAAGACTAATAAGAAATTTTAGGCGTCAAAACTGTGTCTGAATACCAACTCTCTCACCTCCTAGCCGTAAGCGTGGGCATTCACTTAACTGCTTAGACTTCCATGCTCTTGATGTGAAATGTCCTCGAATGTAAAACAAAGCCACAGCCCTTGGCTCTGTGTAAGGGTAGGGTGCCATGGTGCAGACCACAGTAAATGACATAAACAAGGTGCCTAGCAGGATGCTTGCCATTTGGAATGGCATCTATTTTTCTCTAATGTATACATAATATTTGAACAACTGGTACCAGAGTGGAAAACTCAGATCACTCAGATTTTATCACCTTCTAAACATAAAGGTACTTGACAAACTAATATATTCTCAAGGAATGGAATGACAGTTTTCAGATCACAGAAAGGGAGGCAGCATTTTTCTGGGTTTCATGCCATTTGCTTATTGGTCCACGGATGCACCTTGCATGGCCTCTCTATTTCTTTCCCATGGTTGGAAAGCCTCGTGTATGTGCTCAGAGATCAATATGTTTCAGCTTCATCCCTTCCCCATCTCTCCTTCTCCCTAATAACTCTGATACCTGCTTTGCAGATAGGCCCTGAGGATGGCACTGAGGGTGGATTTGGTTTGCTTTATTGCAGTAACTGATTTTAGGCCACTTCAGCATCTAAACTCATGTCCTTTTCTGGGCTAGTTACAAACCACCTCTATAGTCAGCCTCAGTGTCTGGTATTTGACAGGAATTAAAGTCCACAGTGCTGAGAAGAGCTACTATTTAAACACAAAAGAAGCCTCCATATGAGGGACAAGTATCAGTCCCTGCGATAAATCTAGTACCGTTCCCTATGGACTTCCTCTGCATTCTCTCCAACTGCTACTTCCTTTTCTTAAACGTAGAGAATATTTCCTGATTATGCAAAATCCCAAGCCATGTGCCTGCAGAACGCACCTGTGATTCAAAGGTATTTCTGTTCTGAGAATGACTGCACTGAAACCATATTGACTGTATGGGAAAGAAAGTGATAGAAGAACTTTCTTGAATATTTTATTTATTCATTTACTTAGCTGGCAAAATATTAAATGAATCACGTATCCCACTGTGAAGAAGAAAGATAAAGCAAGAATTGTTTTTCTAACAATTACCCATGGCTCAAGTAATCAAAAGGCCAAGACGCAAACCCTTGAGCTGTGCAGCTTTGTGTTTGCTCTGAATAAATATATATCATCTAAAATATTTAGTTCTTACATATTCCAAAATTGTCTGCTTTTTGGATTTGGCATTATCCTTACTGTTCTAAAATATACACTTATTTCTGTTTCAAACAATAGTAATAATATACATTTTTGAGTTGAAGGACTCTCTATAATTTGCTACTTCTTTTGTGGTGCACTCATCTGTAAATATACCTTATAAAGCATGAAACTGTACTATATAAGGTATTTATTGTACTGGGTATGTATATTTTTATTTTTACACAACTACAAGATTAATAAAAGATTGTTGCCCTGATATACCATAGCTATAGCAAAACTCTCCTCCCCAAGCTTACATCTGAGCCGGGTTCTCTGCCTTCTTGTGAATTTGCAGACTAGACCCAATGAACCCTTTCCAACCTGACAAACGTCACAAGCCGTCTACCCAAGTTACCATATGTGGCTCCAGCTAGGAGTATCACCATGCAATCATACATTTTTACAATAGGTCTATAAAACAACCATTATAATAAATGTCTGCTTAATTAATACATTAGGACATAAAGCAATTTATTATGCTCTTATTTGCTATCATTCTCCCTGTTCAAATTTAATAATGCAAAAAGGTTTCTCAGATGCCAACCCCTGGAAATAATAAAAATACATTCATCATGGATATTGAATGCAGACATGCCTGGCAGTACTGCTGGCAAAGAGGAGGCAGTCAAATGTGGAGAGAGAAACTGGAGGCTGTTTGCACAAGCTTGACTGGAATCAGGTCTCTACGAGAGAGGAAGGAGCCCAGTGCAATGTTTGGCATGGCAGCAAGGAAGGTGCCCAGAATAACTATTATTAGAATATGCAACAAAAGGGGAGGGAAGAATGGAGTTGGTGTGAAAAGCTTTCAAGTCAGTTAAATTCATGAGGGCTATGGAGGCTCAAATTGAAATTATCTCACTCTGCGCTGATAAATAAAATAGCCGTGGTACCTAAATCATGACACTAACTATACGTTTCGATTTTTTTAAGTAGTGATTAGGTGGATACTCTGGGGAAACCTACCAGCCTTCGCAGAGATAACAGACTCAACTTAATATCAACTTAAAAAGAGACTTGAATTCTAACCAATCTCATGTAATGAATTGAAATTCTATAGCTTTCAGAGGGGGGGAAAGATAAAAAAGCGACACGGCTCCATTCTCTAACTTGCTGTCAGGAAATATAATTTGTGCTCTCGGTGATTCACCTAGCTCATATGCAGCATGCAAATTTATTTCCCTAATAATCAGACCTGGAGATTGCCCAAGAGGATTAATAGCATCATTCCTTATGACCGCCAGGATATTATGCACCTCTGACATGGAAAAATTGTGTTAGTTCTACAGAGAAAACGCAAGGATATTTGTCCTGCTAGACAATATAATAGGCTGGTGCATCATCAGATTACAATGTCATTTCAAAAACCTTGAATACAAATAATGTACAGTGGGGGAAATGTTGGAACAACCTCCCTTAATTCAGTAGCCTTGAATTCACATGTATTTTTGTGTGTGCTTTGCAATGTATGCATATTTTTTTTTTGTTAGAGCTTTCCAACATTGCATGCAAAAAGGCTGGGGTATTATATATTCTATGCGATCTTGTCATTGTTTCTTGGGAAATGGATGAAAAAGAAATGAAGAAAGGAGTCTTTCTATGGTTTGGGTTTGTTTTTTATCCCACCGGTACACAGCTGAAGATAGCGTTCAGAAGCAGAACTTTAGGTATACACTGATTGTCAGGGTTTATATGTGGGGTGTGCTTCTTGAATGTATAAGATATAGCTAGCTATTGAAGAATTTAGTTTCTACTCATGTCTTTATTGGAGTCATTTGTATCTTCAATCACTACTTGATACTCAAGGTAAAACAATGTACTTTATAATCGTTGTTTGGGACTATATTTTATTTTATTTCTTTATCTTTCACAATGAATCGGTCAGAAAATTTCCAGAATAGTAATAGCTGTACTTTAGACCAGAGAACACTGCCTTGAGACAAGACCAAATTTCATTATTATGCGCATGGGAGCAATAAGATTAGCTCCTACTGCTGCCCCTAAGGTGGAGCAGCAGGATGAACCAATGAGATGACGCTAATGTGCATGTTAATAGTATTCTGCTGGAAGAAGTTGGTATAATTAAACATGTACCGTCTCTTTAAGACAGAGCTGCACACATTTTCTTCGGATGGGTGTTTACAAGAATTCCAGTTTCAGGTCATAGCCATTTCTGAGATTGCTTAAGAAAGAGATGGGAATAACTTATCTTATTCATGTATTCAAGGAACCTTATAAAATGTGCAAAACATAACAGTTTTAAGGGGCAAAGCATGCATCTTATCTTGACAGAGCTGCTTTATTATGTGTACTGTTGTATACTGACCTAATATATGGAGCATTTTTAGCTAATATACCTTGCAGGAAACCAGCCTTTAATGTGATGGATTTTATGGTATCTCATTAGGGTGTGTTTATATAACCTGATGCTAAACACGTTTTCAGATTCATGTTCCTTATTAAAATTGTGAGCCACATTGATTTTTAGTTGGAACAGCAACCGAGTCATTTTTACTATTAACAAGTGCAGCTCTGAAGTTATTCTCAGAGTACAACTATTCTCCATACAAACTTGGGAACTTCTTTTTTATAGCTTCAATAAGCACGGTCTTCCTGGGTTGGCCCACTGTCCTCTGATGGCTTAGAAAGCTCTAGGTTGCTATCCATAAAGCAGAATAGTGAATGCCATCGGATGTTTTTTTGCCTGTTTATTCGCCTGTTACTTTCTCATCAGCATCTTTGATTTTATAATTTAGCCTCAAATACTACTGACACACTGACTCTGGAGAGACACATATCTTCACATCGGAGCTTCTGGGGTTTTTATAACTAACACTGCCAGTCACGGCAGTGTGTGTATGAAAGTGGCAAACTAAGAAAAATAAATAAATCTTACCATTGCAAGTTGCGTTAAGCAAAATGATGACTTTCGCATGATGAAGTCTCCATTTTGTAAAGTGATGCTGTGAGGTAACTTAGAAGTCAGCTGTAAATAGTATCCGACGGTATTTCAGCAGAGTCAGGGGGAAAGATAACCTAGAGGTACTGTAAATAGTTAAAAATATTGGAAGGCCTTTCTAAGAAAAGTACAGTGACAAGGGAAAGAAACATTTTTTCTCTATTTTGAAGTGAGTACCCTTCTGGAGATGGTCCAAATCCAGAATGCAAATATGTAGAGAAAAAGACTATCTTTTGAGGAAAGCAAAAACTTTACTTTTCCTACTTGTTTCAGAGAAGTTAGTTAACACAGTCCAACCAGGACTGAAAAAAAGAACATCCAGACAGAAGCACAGATATGTTTATTTCATGCTCACGTTTTAAAATCTCGAGGCTTTCAGGGAAAGGGGGAAATATTTTCAACAGAAACGTATAGAAAACCTATGGAATGGGTATCATTACTCATGATAGATTGAATATTGTTAATCATGTGCTTTCGTTTTAACTAGATTTATAACTTTAACTGTAATCCTGAAAATATAGTTCACAAGCCTCAGATCATTGCTATCTATGTTTGGCCTAAGAAATTTTAAGTCAGAACCCACTCTCAGAAAGAAGACAGTTTCTCTTTATTTTGCCCCTGGCGTAGTATTCATTATTAAACATTAAAGTTGTGTCAATTACTTTCCTATTTTATTAGTATCCCACTTATTCTACCCGCTAATCAAGTCCTTCTAAAGATATTTCTAGCAGCCAGTATGAGGTGATGAACAGAACAGAATTACTTGAGCTTTTTGTTTTCTAGTTAACTGTAGTGATTGGTTATTTTCATTCACCCCACCACCCCACTACCCATTACCAGATGGGATGGCTTATCTGCTTATTTGAATCACTGTGAAATTAAAGGTTCCAAGTTACTCTTTGGCTAAATACAAGAGTCAGGTTCATGTACTTGTTTTAAATGGGGATGAACTGAGTTATCCTGAAGACAACTCTGTTATGGTATTAACAGCTTCACAGTTATTTGGCCTGAGGTATAATTATTTTACCATTATTACATGCAAGGCTTTTAACAAAACAGTTGTTCCCTCCATTTAAGCAGAGAGTTTTATAATTTATTACATCTCTTTGGTCATCAACACACTATACAAACAGTTGGCCACCGGTGACCAATTACATTAAGGTTAAGCAACATAACTTTAAATTAGAAATAAGCTCATGTATCTTCATCAAGGGCCTGCTGTGTTTTCACTGCTGTTTATGAGATGATACTAAATGTGTATATAGAGCACGCTCACTGGGACCAATTCCTTTCGGCCTGAAAATGGGAAAGTCTCGAGTGTACCCGGGTCCAGGGCTAATTAATGGGATAACATCTGCTTTAAGCATTCAGCTGGAGTAATTTCTATCAACTTTCCAGCAAAGGTGCAGGGGAGACTGTCAGAGAACTAAGTATCTATCATGAGCCGTATCAATCTGTGACAGGCTGCAAAAGGCACATTTCCATCTTGGTTTTGTATTTATTCCGGGTGTTGCTGCTGTCAACCTGGGGTTTCCTCCCAGTCTGCCTTCATTCAGCTCATGAAGAATTGTGGGGGTTCATAAGCAAATAACCTATTACACAGATACACAGGCCAGGGAGCTGTTCAGTGAATTCTCAAAAATTCACTGTAGAAGAGATAAAAGACGAGAATTAAACAACCATGTTCCTTCTGAAACAATCAGTTTTCGCCACAAAGACATTTATGTTGTTTTATCGTATTACTTAAAAACGCAGCAGGATTTGCTAAAGAGAAATACCCGTACTGTAAAACAAGCTTCCAAAGGGATAAGCCCACTTATTTCACGTTATCAGCTCCTGTACCACATGATTCCGGCTTTGGTAGTGACTAAATAAAGGCACCTGTCCTGTGTGGTCATTTACATAAATCCAACCTGAATGGAGGGAAAAAAAGTAATTCTCTCACAACTTAAAAGAAGCCATGTGTGTGAAAGTGGAAAGAACAGCAGTTGCTTCGGCAGAGGTTTCCCTCCTATTCTGATTGTTTACCCATGTATTTATTTTTGTTAGTTTGTCTATTTATCTCCTAGGGAAGTAGAACAAAGAGTTCATTTTAATTAAGATTTCAGGAGGATATATTTCCATAGGTCTACTTTTCTGGAGCAAGGCCCTGAATTAATGTGCTTCTTATATAGCCATGCAATCAAGTGAATGGCACCAAGCCTTATGGTTCCAATAGTCAATATAAAGAGAGAGAAAACATATCATATTGTTTTTTAGTGTGTGAGCTCAATTATGCCGATGTTACTTTTAATATCATGGATCCAATGAATGGCATACATAAAATATGATCCTGAGGAAGAAATGATAATAGCGGCCATTTACCTGGAAACCAGAGGTCCAAGGTCAAATGTCAGTTCACAATAAGTTCTGGGGAATTCATAGTCTAAATTTCTACAACCTCCTAAAAAGAGCGTCACTCAAGGTTATTTATAGAAATGATACTGAGAGGAGCATCAGGATATTTTTATAAGACCCTTCATATTAATACCATCAAGGAAAAAAATAAGGCTTTTTCTTTAGATATTTAATAATCCTGTGACATTTTTAATATTGCTAAATTGAAATGGTGGCTGCCCCCAATTCACATTATTTGTGCAATAATCTTGTAGTAAACTAATAAGTTGTGTTGGTTAATTGCCAAGCTATTTTGCATACAGTTAAGTTGTGCATATAAAAATACACATGATGAAACATGTAGTATTTTATAACCCAGAGCAACTAACATGCTCATACCTAATGCATGCACACACACTGTAACCCAGAACAAATTGCTCGTGTTAGTTACTACCACAGGCTGGCAGGCCAGAAAATACATTTGGTGCCTAATATGCATAAGCACAGAAATATGGTCAGGCTCATTACTGTAATAAAGCTGTGATTTGCCAGCAGGATCAGTAGAAACACACTTGAAGCAGTCTGTCCCTTCCACTGGCTCACGTGCCATAAAGCAATAAGGTTGTAACAAGGGTGAATCCTCAATTCAGTTGGGCTACCTTGTCTGGGTTATTTGAACCCTTATTTGCCTTCGGGGGCCCATTTGCTTGTCCTAATGTGTACACAGTGATAATGCAGCCATTTACACAATAAGGAAGGTCTACAAAACAGGAGTCTGCTCTGCAGTTATGTGAGGGAGCAAGAGTGTGGAGAACTAGCAATTGTGGGTCCAATTACATAATTCCGTGGAGGCGTCTTCAAATCCGAGAGGTGGCTTTTGAATGCGTTTGAGAGTGAGAAGAGTACTGGACAAATAAAAAGCCAAATGGATTTCTTTTTAGTGCTTTGATGAAATTAGAAGCAGGTTGATGAAAGAAAATGCCTTGGGTACTCTGCTTGAAGTTTCCATATTATACAAAAGGCTCTTGAAAAATTATAGAATTTACACGGAGTAGAAAGCAGGTTAAGATGAAAGTTTGTTACTTGGAAGGGAGACACTGCAGGGTCATTTCCTATGAGAACGGACATTCGATAATCACACAAGGGAAATCTGAGTGAAAAGATGAAGGCAAGGTGGGCTCAAAATGGGCCAGAGTGTCCCCCAAAGCCCTCAAGCATCTTGGGAGCCCTGTCCTTGTTACCCACGTTAGTCGTATGGGCTTGTGAAGGATATTCTTTGACAGTTGAGAGGTAGAAAATTGAAACCCAAGTCTGCGGTTCACTGGCAGAAACTTTGAAGATCAGATGGTATGTATTTTACTCCTCTTCCTTTCTTTTACACTTTTTCTAGCTTTTAATGAATGCACCTTTTGTATCTTTACATAACCATGTAACAGGCTGAAGAGCTGGTGGTGCAGTAGAAGGAAGAAAGCTACTAACTTTTGTATCTATAAAGGCACAAGTCTTTCCCAAAGTTTGCAAGAGACTCTGCTCACCAACTAGGAAAAAATTCAGAAACTTGGACTTTCCGTTACCAGCATTATTTAACATACTTTTCTATGATAAATATCAAAAGTGCAAGAGAGATATTGTTGCTCTGGCCAACCTCAATTAACTGCATCTTGAAACACTGTGTTGAGAAAGACTCTGAGACTTCATGCATGTTGTCTCCACGTGCATGAAGAGAACGGTGATGTGAATTTCAGCTCGCTCACCACAGGTGTCAGTTTAGTACTTCCACATATCATTCACAGCATCTTATCCTCATCCCACTATCTAGGATGCCCTTCTACACTCGTCATTCTTCAAGAGGCAGCTCCACAGAACACTTTCAGATCTTCTTCATTTTGGTGTGCTAGGAACATTGTGTGAGGCTCTATAAAGAATCATTACCTATCAAATACATTATTTATTATGATGGTTATACACATTATTAAAAATGAACAATTTTTAGTTGCACACCTTCTTGTCGAATATAAAGTATATAGAAATAATGTTCTACTTATGTTGATTCTCTATGATGTAAGTAAGTATAAAAGAGAAAGACCTACAGCTAATGAGGAGCACATCCAGGTTGGCCTGGTGGGAAAATGGAAGAGACAATGCTCTGGGGAGTGTTATACGCAGGGATTTAGAATGTTTGCATCCTGGTGCTGTTATTTACCAAGAGAAGGCATTGGCACCCCACTCCAGTACTCTTGCTTGGAAAATCCCATTGACGGAGGAGCCTAGTGGGCTGCAGTCTNTGAGGAGCACATCCAGGTTGGCCTGGTGGGAAAATGGAAGAGACAATGCTCTGGGGAGTGTTATACGCAGGGATTTAGAATGTTTGCATCCTGGTGCTGTTATTTACCAAGAGAAGGCATTGGCACCCCACTCCAGTACTCTTGCTTGGAAAATCCCATTGACGGAGGAGCCTGGTGGGCTGCAGTCTGTGGGGTCGCTAAGAGTCAGACACGACTGAGCAACTTCACTTTCACTTTTCACTTTCATGCATTGGAGAAGGAAATGGCAAGCCACTCCAGTGTTCTTGCCTGGAGAATCCCAGGGGCAGGAAAGCCTGGTGGGCTGCCGTCTATGGGGTCACACAGAGTCAGACACGACTGAAGCGACTTCGCAGCAGCAGCAGCTATTATTTACCACTGACTTTCAGTTGTGTCTCAAATGTCAGCAGAATGACTACTATGACATCATGTCCAGGATGTACCAAATTGAAGGGAAGCAGGCTACTAGGCTGGTGTCGCACTTTAAATCAGTCAGGTTTATCCCCTATTATCAGATCAGGCACTTTCTTCCAAGAGATGATAGGAGTCTAAGGAAACTGCGGGACCTTTTTCTTTCATCAACATTATTTTAAAAATATTTATATTTGTATGTTTGTATACATGTGTGTAGGACTTCCCTCGTGGCTCAAGCAGTAAAGTATCCGCCTGCAGTGCAGCAGACTTGGGTTCAATCTGTGGATCTGGAAGAGCCCCTGGAGAATGGAATGGCAACCCACTCCAGTATTCTTACCTGGAGAATCCCATGAACAAAGGAGCTTGGTGGGCTACAGTTCACAGGGTCACAAAAAGTTAGACATGACTAAGCGACTAATCACACATGCATATGTGTATGTATGTGTGTACTTTTGGCTGTGCTGGGTCTTTGCTACTGCATGAGGGCCTTCTCTAGTTGCAGCCAGTGGGTGCTACTCTCCAGTTGCGATGCCTGGGCTTCTCACTGCAGTGGCTTCTCTTGCTACGGAGCACAGGCTCTGGAGCTCATAGGCCCAGTAGTTATGGAGCACGGGCTTTGTTGCTCTGTAGCACATGGGATCCTCCCAGATCGGGAATTGAACCCATGTCCCCTGGTTTGGCTAGCTGATTCTTAACCACTAGACCGCCAGGGAAGTCCTTTCTTTTATTATTTTAAAGAGATGGGATGTAGATTGAGTAGGAAGAGAGCAGGGAAAAATTAAGCACGCAAAGGCCTCACTACACTGAGCTGACCTCGAAGGCTATGGGTTCCTGAGAATGCAGGATGTCAAAGCAAATCAACACACACCTCTTACACACTTCCTAGATGCCCTGGGATCTATTGCATGACACACAGGCACAGTGTGAGCAGATGTTGTGGGTCAGAGATAAAATGCCTTAGTATGGGAGATCTCACTCTTAAGAAACCACTTATCTTTGTTTTTACTTATTATTAAAATTTTGTGAAAAACTGATTTTTACTCTGTATCAGAAAACATAGAACTACAGCTGGCATTTTTTCCTTGGTGTGCTTTTGGGAGCACTGTCACATTTCTGAGAATTCAACATTTTCCCCACTTGGGCCCTCTCCTTAACACATTTTAGCACTGCAAAACCTCCTCCCACCCCGCATGCTCTGCTCATAAGCACAGTCTCCACCCTAGAAGTGCTTCTGTCTTCATGGAAGAGGACAGATGAGACAAAAGGATGAGAGTACCTGCTGAGACTCCCTATTCTGAACGTCTCAGAAGAGCAGCAAACAAACAGCAGGCCATTGGTCAGGCCGTTATCACACATCCATGCCCTAGAGTGAAACGGGCTAAGCCCAGGCCAGTGATGGGCCATCCTTAGGGAACAGGCCTTAGACATGTGCCAGGAAGATGCTCAGGACTGGTGCTTTAGAGGGGAAGCTGCACCTCCTCCTGGGAAGAAAGGCTCCTGCAATCATTGTACAAACGTCAGCCAGGGACCATCATCTGGCCACTGTGCTCGCCAGTGTTCTCCTTTCCAGACTGAACCTTTTACACTTGAGGTTCCCAGGGGAATCCCTGGTTCAGGGAAACAAAAACAGCTATTGATGTTTGGTTTACAGGCGTTTCTGTACTTCTCTTGTCTTCTTTACTCCCCATGTTCCCCTTTCTTTCAGCCCCCTCTGCAGCCTTGCTAAGGTCTCCCTGGGTTTGATCTCCTGACCTGGGTGCTGAGGCTGGATTTGAAATCTTCTGAAGGGTCCTTAACACGCCAGAGTTAACAGGCCTGCCTGGGCCAGCTGTCTCCTCAGAGCTGCCACAAACTCCACGGATTGTTTGGCAATAAAAATCAGCTATAAAAGTGTGAAAAATACCAGAGACCCAAAAGAGAGAGGGAGGGGAAAGGGGAGGGGAATGGCTCTTACACCCTTTTAGTGGACATCTGATTTATTTTTTAAATGGAAGAGCCCCTTTTTAGCTACTGTAGTTCAATTATCTCTAATTTTACACATTTTATGCAAATTCGGAGCATCTTAATTGCAGATGAGAGGGAAACTTATTTTTTAAAGCAGAAAAACAAGGTAGAGTTTCCTATCTTCTTTTCAATTTTTAATTCCTATTCTTGGTTCAGCACCATTAAACTTTTAAAACTCTTTTTACACAGTTGTTTAAAATTATGTGTAATTTAAAGCACACTCACATGTTCACAAACACCCATAGACTTAAACAAGTAGCTTATTTTATTCTTAGACATCACTTTCCCTTTCAGAGAAGATAACTCTGATGTTCTCCAACACAGAGTTTCAAAGGATTGCAGAAGGATGTACTCAAAAGTTGTCGAGAGAAACTCGATGTTTTCCAAATCAAACACATTCTAAGCATCAAGAGACCTGGAGGCAGGATTTTTGCCTAGATGCTCAGATTTCTAATCAGAAGTGTGCTGATCAAGTGTGTGACCCTAACTCTCTTGAGAGCTGGAAACTCTCTGATCTGTGTGTGTGCTCAGTCATGTCCAGCTCTCGGGATCCCATATACTGTAGCCTGTGAGGCTCCTCTGTCCGTGGGATTTTCCAGGCAAGTATCCTGGAGTGGGTAGCCACTTCCTCCTCCAGGGGATCTTCCTGGCCAGGGATCCAACCTGCATCTCCTTAGGCTCCTGCATTTGGAGGCAGATTCTTTACCACTGAGCCACCTGATCTGCAGTGCTTGCCGATTTCTTCCATGGCCCATTTCCGGTTACCAGTGAACACGAAAGCAGGAAGAGAAGGGCTTTATTGGTCCTCATGAGCAAACCCAGCTCTACCACACCTGTACCCAACTCTTTATGACTCCATGGACTGTAGACCACAGGCTCCTCTGTCCATGGAATTCTCCGGGCAAGAATACTGGAGAGGGTTGCCATTTCTTCCTCCAGGGGCTCTTCCCAATCCAGAGATTGAACCCCAGTCTCCTATAATGCAAGTGAATTCTTTACCAACTGAGCCACCAGGAAGCCACTTTCAGCAATTCAGACATACTTCCAGGATTTCAGTTGGTTTCATTCTGATTTAGGGTCTCTAGAGGTAAAAAGCCAATAGAAAGCAAGTTTTGCACATGGGATAAAGATTTTTAAAGATGTTGTAGATGGGAAACTTAGCAGCATGCTTTCAAACTGAGTCATGAGTTCTAGCCAAGAATCTGGGGATTACCAGCCACCCACCTTGTGCCAAATCTTTGCAATGAAGTATGCTTCTTCATGTCTAAAATATGAATAATAAAGTTTGTTCCACTGTGGGCTTATCTTCTAACATCAAAAGAGTTAACAGCCATGGACTCACTTGACAAAGTGAAAGGGATAAGTGAATAAACGCTAAATATTCATGGTTTATTTCACAGTGCTTGGTTTACTCAACAAATATGTCCTGATGTCACCAGGAGAAACACAAAGATGTACAGAACAGAATACATAGAATTACTCTTCAATAGTTAGTGATTAGTGTTTTCAGCAGGAAACTCCACCTTGGCCACGTATGGGAAATTTAAATATTTTTCTGAGCACTGACGCTTGAGTAAAATCAGTCAAGAAATCAGGGAAAGGGGAAAAGCATTACCACTTTCTTGTGAGGGTGAAAGCTTAATTTGGATGTGTGGTAGCTTTCTCCATGAAAAAGGGCAAAGAGAACCTGAGAATGTTCTGATTAAAGATTCCCGGGGAGGAAGTACAGCTGAGAGTCCACAAAAGACTTCAAAGATGCTGGCTTAGAAAGCTCCAAGCCCTCGCCACCTCCTCCCCTTTGTTACCAACCATGTTATATTGGAACCTTTCTCGATGGCTCACATAAACAATCTGCAGCCAAGAGACTTCCCAGTCTGAGTCCTCCTTTTCCTCAACAACCATATTTTATTCTAGCACATCAAGCAGAGGGAACATAATCATTTGCCTCCAACCAAAATTCAGACTTCTCTACAAACAGAAGCCACTGGAAACAGAAAGGAGGGCTGTGTGTGTAGCACTTCTCATTAGGCCCTCTGCCTAACCATAATTAGGCTTGCTCCCACTAATGTTGGACTCCAGGCAGCCAGTCCAATACTTATTTTTCCTAGAGGAAAATGAAGAGTACATCTGAGTCCCTGACTTTTACTTCTTCCCTTCCCTCCTTTCCCTTTGTGATTTCATGCTGGTTTGCAATTTATGTTTTCACCACTGTAGTTCATTCTAGACACAGATGATCAACTCAAAGCCTCCTAAATAGTGGAAGTACCTCTAAATAAAATTGCATAAAACTCAGCACTTCGATGGAAAGAATCCCTACCAATCCTTTCATCTTGTATTTAGCTGCTACCCTCCATCAAAATTACATTAATAGCATAATTAAAGAAATCAGCTTTTCTTCCCACTTGCCTAAATAGCAGAGCCAGGTGAATTGACAACATGTTACCTCTATTTTATAGGAAGTACCACTACCTAAATGGTCTGAGACCTTTTCTACACAACCCCTGGCAGATGAAATAGTCCACCCTGAGCACGTGACTGAAACCTGTCAGGCTGAAAAATACACATGCCTCATAATGCATGTCAACAATTTTACTATCTGGTACAAATGGAAACTTGCTGAATTTATTCCTTAAAATGCTTTTTATGCTTTTCTTGGTTCTGGCTTAGTGGTAATGTATTTAAATGTCTGGGAGAAATATTCAAAAGAATGAAACACATAACTTTACTTGAGATGCCTACATTTCAAACCAAATACTGGCAGATCAGTGAGTATCCAGGTTAATACGCTCCTTATTTGATTAGGATAATCCACGGAGACACTGACTCCTTCCTTCAGATCCTGCCTTTTAACCAATCAATATTTTTAGGGTTATGGTTTTCAGAAGGCAAGTGATAATTTTGGAGATAGCATCTCAAGGTGCAGCTGACACTGAGTTGCATATTTAATATGTTCTTAGAGTGACAGGACACAGCAGCCCTGAAAACTCTCCCTGGAAATCCACGCGCATGGGCACACCCACACCCAGGATTCCTCTGGCCATCGAATTCTTGAAGCTTTGATATAGATTAAACAAATCAGCTCTCTTTTTCTTAATGATTTTTCTTTATGCGAATCACTTTTTAGATATCTTTATTGAAGTTGCTACAATGCTGCTACCTTTGTATGTGTTTTTGTCTCAAGGCATGTGGAATCTTAGGTCCCTGACCAGAGATGGAACCCACACACTCTGCATTGGAAAGCAAAGTCTTAACCATTGGATAGCCAGGGAAGTCCCAGAACACAGGCTCTCATTAATGCCAATAAAAATGGGAAGATTCAAGCAGTGGGCAGTGACTAGCTTCCCCTTGAAGGTCCTGTCTTTTCACTGTAGGGGGACCCCTAGAAGGAAAGGAATAAAGCAGCTTTCTAACCAAAGATCAATAGTGGGGAGAGGAGGAAATAGGTGTGGAGGGCGGCAAAGCAGTGAGCTGGTCGTCTGCCTGAATTAGCACCTGTCACTAACTAAGCAGAATGGGATCACATGAGCACAAGGGAAGGTGGGCAGAAGCAAAGGAAAAACATTCGACTTGGATTTTTCAGAATGTCATTAAAATGTATCTATTTTAATTTCATGTGATAGAAGTTATCTGCCTGCTTTGTATTAATTTTGCCTTGACTGAAATTAGTTGTCAGACCTCTGTTTATAGCCTAATTACCTTTCTCCTGAGGGGGAAAAAAAAAAAAGGAGGTAAAAGAAATAATAGTAAATCCGTAATGGAAAAGCTACAGCAAGTGTGTAGTATCAGTACAGACTGGGGATGCTTCTAGGAACAGGGTTTGAAAATAATATAAAGAACTCTGGAGAAGTCTTGTCTTTCTCAGAACTAGGATTTTGCTGGTTCTCTCCATATTGTTTGGTGCCACAGTTGCAACTTGTGGCCACAAACACTTGGGATTTAAACAGTGCTCAGGGCAGCTTCAATGCTGCTAGTTCAGTTCAGTTCAGTCCTCAGTCATGTCTGACTCTTTGCGACTCCATGAATTGCAGCATGCCAGGCCTCCCTGTCCATCACCAACTCCTGGAGTTCACTCAGACTCACGTCCATCGAGTCAGTGATGCCATGCAGCCATCCGTTGACCCCTTCTCCTCCTGCCCCCAATCCCTCCCAGCATCAGAGTCTTTTCCAATGAGTCAACTCTTCACAGGAGATGGCTAGAGTACTGGAGTTTCAGCTTTAGCATCATTCCTTCCAAAGAAATCCCAGGGCTGATCTCCTTCAGAATGGGCTGGTTGGATCTCCTTGTAGTCCTGTCCAATTTTTTGTGACCCCCATGGACTGCACCATGCCTCGCTCGCTCCTCTGTCTTTCACTATCTCCTGGATTTTGCTCAAATTCATGTCCATTGAGTTGGTGATGCTAACTATCTCATCCTCTGCCACCTCCTTCTCCTTTTGCCTTCAATCTTCAATCGGGTGACCAAAGAATTGGAGCTTCAGCTTCAGCATCAGTTCTTCTAATGAACATTCAGTGTTGAGTTCCTTTAGGATTGACTGGTTTGATCTCCTTGAAGTCCAAGAGACTCTCAAGAGTCTTCTTTAGCACCATGGTTTGAAAACTCATCCAGCCCAGTATTTCACATGATGTACTTTGCATATAAGTTAAATAAGCAGGGTGACAATATACAGCCTTGTCATACTCCTTTCCCAGTTTTAACTGGTCAGTTGTTTCATGTCTAGTTCTAACTGTTGCTTTTTAACCCACATACAGGTTTCTCAGGAGTCAGATAAGGCAGTTTGGTACTCCCATCTCTTTAAGAATTTTCCATGTTTTATTGTGAGCCACACAGTCAAAGCTGGAGAACGAAATGGAACCCCACTCCAGTATTCTTGCCTGAAGAATCCCACGGACAGAGGTACCTGGTGGACTGCATCCCATGGGGTTGCAAAGAGTCGGACACGACTGAGCAACTCTCTCTCTCTCTCACACATACAACACACACACACACGCATACAAAAAGTCAAATGCTTTAGCATAGTCAATGAAGCAGAAGTAGATGTTGTTTTGGAATTCCATTGCTTTCTCTGTGATCCAACAAATGTCGGCAATTTGATCTCTGGTTCCTCTGCCTTTTCTAAATCCAACTTGTACATCTGGAAGTTCTTGGTTCAAGTACTATTGAAGCGTAGCTTGAAGGCCTTTGAGCATAACCTTGCACAAATGTAAAATGAGTGCGATTGTAGGGCGGTTGGAACCTTCNTTCTGTGATCCAACAAATGTCGGCAATTTGATCTCTGGTTCCTCTGCCTTTTCTAAATCCAACTTGTACATCTGGAAGTTCTTGGTTCAAGTACTATTGAAGCGTAGCTTGAAGGCCTTTGAGCATAACCTTGCACAAATGTAAAATGAGTGCGATTGTAGGGCGGTTGGAACCTTCTTTGCCATTGCCCTTCTTTGGGAATGGAATGAAAACCAACCTTTTTCAATCCTATGGCCACTGCTAAGTTTTCCAAATGTGCTGACATATTGAGTGCAATAGTTAAAAAACATCATCTTTTAGGATTTTTAAATGGCTTAGTTGGACTTTCATCACCTCCATTAGCTTTGTTCATAGTAATGATTCCTAAGACCCACTTGACTTCACACTCAAGGATGTCTAGCTCTAGGTGAGTAACTACACCATCGTGGTTATCCGAGTCGTTATGATTTTTCTTATATAGCTCTTCTGTGTGTTCTTGACACCTCTTCCTAATCTCTCCTGCTTTTGGTAGGTCCTTATCTTTAGTTGTGGCATGTGTTGTGGCACATGATATCTTTAGTTGCAGCATGCAGGATATAGTTCCCTGACCAGGGATTGAACCTGGGTCCTCTGTATTGGGAGCCCATAGTCTTAGCCACTGGACCATCAGCAAAGTCCAGTTACAATGCAGTGTCATCCATTTTACTTGGCTCTCTTACCAAGCCAGCTAGAAAAAGGAGAGTTTGCTCAAGATCATGGGTTGGCAACATTTGTGTTAAGAGACAAATGGCAAATATTTTAGTTTTTATGTACCATATCTTCTTTATTACAACTACTCAGCTCTGCTGTTGTGGTACAGAAACAACCAAGACAATATACAAATAAATGAGTATGACTGTGCTCCAATACAACTTCATTGACAAAAACAAGCAGTAGGCTAGATCTGGCTCCCAGGCCATAGTTTGCCAAGGCCTACTCAGGATAATTCAACCATGGAATGTGGGCAGAAACCAATGTATGCACGTCACAGCACAGAGTAAGTGCTCAGCATGTATTTTGAACAAAAAATGAGTATAAATATATATATATGTATATCTCCAGACCACACAAACAAACAAACAAA
>SJYA01001618.1:396784-477598 GCA_006410615.1 Neotragus moschatus | reverse complement strand
TCTTCTCCAGCACAATTCAAAAACATCAATTCTTTGGCACTCAGACTTATTTATGGTCCAACTCTCACATCTGTACATGACTACTGGAAAAACCATAGCTTTGACTAGATGGACCTTTGTTGGCAAAGTAATGTTTCTGCTTTTTCATATGCTGTCTAGGTTGATCATAGCTTTTCTCCCAAGGAGTAAGCATCTTTTAATCTCATGGCTGCAATCACCATCTGTAGTGATTTTGCAGCCCCCCCAAAAAAACGTCAGCCACTGTTTCGACTGTTTCCCCATCTATTTGCCATGAAGTGATGGGACCAGATGCCATGATCTTAGTTTTCTGAATGTTGAGCTTTAAGAAAACTTTTTCACTCTCTTTCGCTTTCATCAAGAGGTTCTTTAGTTCTTCTTTGCTTTCTGCCATAAGGGTGGTGTCATCTGCATATCTGAGGTTATTGATATTTCTCCTGGCAATCTTGATTCCAGCTTGTGCATCATCCAGCCCAGCATTTCTCATGATATATTCTGCATATAAGTTAAATAAGCAGGGTGACAATATACAGCCTTGGCATACCCCTTTTCCAGTTTGGATGATGCCATGTAATAACTAAGCTTTACAATTATGCCCTCTGCCATCAACATAAAGAAACACTGCAGGAAATGTTGGCTATGTTAGGGCAATGCAAAATGTATTTTTTAAAGATGTGTATCAAAATTATTAGTTTTTAAAAAATAATCTCCCTTGAAAAGGGAGATTGAATTATGTCATAAATAAGCACCTGATTTGGGAGGAAACATTCTGGGTCTCAGTCTTGGTATTGCTCCTTGCCTTTTGTTTGGCCAGTTACCCCATCTGTATTACAAAGATTGGACCATATGATCTGTGATACATAAACCTTGACCCTAAACTCCTATTATTCCAGTGCTAGCTTCACCTATTTGTTTTTCGTTTAGAGGATCCCCAACTTATTCTATTATGCTGTTTATCTAAGAATGTATTATTGAACTGCCTTTGTTTTCTCCTATACTGAGCAAGTTTCCATTCCATCCCAAACTCCTCACAGCAAGAGTCTTATCTTAAATGTTAAGGCAGCTCATCTTTTCCACGGGTACCTAGGGACAGGCTACAGGCAGGAGAGCAGCCCCTCTCCAGGACGAGCCTGTAAAGCCACCCTGGGCATCCTGAGCATTCCTCAGCTGGAGGGGCTTTCCCCACTCAGTGCCTGGACCATTGCCAAGAAGATCTGTCCAGCTGTAAGCCTGATTTTATATAGTTATTTTCACTTATTTTTTATTTCACAAGATGTAAACGAATCTGTTTAACTAGGAAATCACGTCCCTTGAAAGTGATTATAACCTAATTTGACATGCAGTATTTGTATACTTATTCTAGTGTTATGATGCATTCACTGTGTTTATACAAATACAGATTTCTGTATAATTACTACAAGATAATGTAAAGAGTTAATCACATGAAATCCCCCCAAATCTCATTTGAGTGAATTTTTTTTAACTTGAATTCCAAAATGTTCTCTAAATCATTTTTGAGAGCCTTACAAAAACATCTGCTTTTGTCATCCATTCTTGTTCGCTCATTAATTGATATAGTCAGATAAATTACTGTAGGCCTAATATGTACACAGATACCAATAAAGACAAAATAGGCATACCTATTGCCTTCAAGAGCATTGCATCTAAACAAGTCTGGAAGCACTGCACCAAGAAAGGTGCCCCTTGATCTTNAAATGTTCTCTAAATCATTTTTGAGAGCCTTACAAAAACATCTGCTTTTGTCATCCATTCTTGTTCGCTCATTAATTGATATAGTCAGATAAATTACTGTAGGCCTAATATGTACACAGATACCAATAAAGACAAAATAGGCATACCTATTGCCTTCAAGAGCATTGCATCTAAACAAGTCTGGAAGCACTGCACCAAGAAAGGTGCCCCTTGATCTTTTCTGGTTATCTTCGAAAATCGCTATTCGCTATACTTTCTTAATGAAAAATACAATGAAAAAAACATACAAGAATGCTTGGCTTAAAAAAAAATCAAGAAAAGAGAGAGAGGCAAAGTTAGCAGGAAATTCTGAAGATAGGGTTGCAAATATTTTAACATTTTCCTCTTTGTATGTTTTATTGACAAGGGAAGGAATTTCTCCCAAACTGTAATATTTTACTAAAACTAGGAAGGAACAGTCACATAAGGATCCATTGAATAGCTCTATACTTATCCACCAATTTAGGGAAGATCTATTTGTCTATCTTCCTAAAGTTAGGTAAATGCTTCTCATTGCACCCATTTGCTTTCATTCATTCCATTTATACCATTGCTGACCTTGGCCTTAGCATCTTTGAGGGTGAAGTAATAGGTAAAAGATCTGCCAAAGTACACCAAGCTGTGTCTATGGTGAAGAGAAAGCTGAGAAAATGTCTACAACAGCATCTGTAGATGTTCAAAATGCAAGGATGCCACTGCATGTGTACAAATGATAAACACCATCCCTTCATCACTTTCGCTGGACGCTGTACACTCAGGTGAACCAGGCAGGAGGAAGCATCTTCACTTCTCCTAAGAGAGATATTCCTCCATCTCCATGCTCAAAACCTCCTCTCAGTTCCTTGGGCTCTTCTCTTTATTGTGTTTCCTAGAAGGCAAATGACATTTAGACATAGTTATAAGGTAATACCTTTGGCAAAAGAGAACATCTATATTTTTGGAATGAATTTTGTACAATTCTTATCCAAAATTTGTCAGCATAAGACAAGATATTCAAGAATAAAATAGATTACAGGAAATACTTCTGGTCCCCTTAAAAAAATCCAAGTCAGTTTTAAACCTAGGATCCCAGTCCTTCAACGTAATTTTATTCAAATCAAAATACAGTGCCTTGTATGTCTAGTAGTTCATGAGTACAACTAGTTTTCTTGAAAAAAAGGAATAAAAAGTACATATCATTTGGCAATAAAGTCCTACAGAAATAAAACATAATGTATATTACAATGAGCATGCCATTATATCACTATTTATTCAACAATTTATTCACAAACTATTTCTATAATGGAATTATTCTGAAACCATCAATTTGTCAACCCTTAGAACAATGCCCTACAGGTAAGCTAATTAACCATGTATGGCCTATTTGCTTTGTAGGTTTATCATGTAGGTTCCCTTTTGCCTTCCTTTAGAGATTCAGGTGGTCATCATGTTGAAGAGTAATAATAATGTGCTTTGGATTGCCTATGAGTTCCATGTTCTTATGAGCAAGTTACTCAACCTTTCTGTGCTTTAGTTTCACTTCCTATAAAATAGGAATAGCTCCCATTGTTATAAGATTTAAATAACTTATACACAGAGGGGACTTAGAGCATTGTCCGACACATACAAAAGACAGGAATGTTTGTATTTGAGCAGAAGCAGCAGTGATCACATTGGCTTTGGATGTGATACACTCACTGCTGTGTTTTCCTTCTCCACTTTTATATAGCCTATTCTCTAAATGCTAAACCCCTGTGGAACATTATCAATGCCAATAGGGGCCGCAGGTAATGACAAATTATCCATTTAATGTATGTGTTCAGTTCAGTTTGTGACCCCATGAATTGCAGCACGCCAGGCCTCCCTGTTCATCATCAACTCCCAGAGTTCACTCAGACTCATGCTCATCGAGTCAGTGAAGCCATCCAGACATCTCATCCTCGGTCGTCCCCTTCTCCTCCTGCCCCCAATCCCTCCCAGCATCAGAGTCTTTTCCAATGAGTCAACTCTTCGCATGAGGTGGCCAAAGTACTGGAGCTTCAGCTTTAGCATCATTCCTTCCAAAGAAATCCCAGGGCTGATCTTCTTCAGAATGGACTGGTTGGACCTCCTTGCAGTCCAAGGGACTCTCAAGAGTCTTCTCCAACACCACAGTTCAAAAGCATCAATTCTTCGGTGCTCAGCCTTCTTCACAGTCTAACTCTCACATCCATGCATGACTACTGGAAAAACCATACTAGGGCCTTATTTATTTCTATTGCGTGGGAAGAAATCCACCTTATTTATCACTGTGATCAAATATAGGCAAAAGATAAACATAGTTGAAAATTTACAAGTGTATGATGATCAATATTAATATCAATTTTGGGAATTGTTCAGTAAAAATGTATTATTAACTGGTATTCAAGGATAGGCTTGCTGCTGCTGCTAAGTCACTTCAGTCGTGTCCGACTCTGTGCTACCCCATAGATGGCAGCCCACCAGGCTCCCCTGTCCCTGGGATTCCCCAGGCAAGAACACTGGAGTGGGTTGCCATTTCTTTCTCCAATGCATGAAAGTGAAAAGTGAAAGGGAAGTTGCTCAGTCATGTTCGACTCCCAGCGACCCCATGGACTGCAGCCCACCAGGCTCCTCCATCCATGGGATTTTCCACACACTTCTTATACCAGATTCCTGATTTATCCACTTATCTAATTTATATGCCTTAAAAATATATAGTCATCTTAAAATCATATGTTCTTAAAGTACTGACATCTGCTATTCTAGAAAATGTCATTTCACATAGTTTTCTATTATAACAACTGAAGTTGTATCTTAATGGGATTCAATAGGGTTTCTAGAGTAGAGAGAATAATGAATGATTCTTGTCTGAAATTTGGGAACAATGTCCCTGCTAATATCTCAAATCCAGTAATCTGCCAACTGTTTCAAAGTATGACTTGAGTCTTCCATTTCTTTCCACCCCACTTTTCGGCTCCTGTTCCAAACCTACATCATTCTCCCCAAGAGTACTTAAAGAGTTCCCAGCTCCCAACTGGTCTCTTCTTTTATATCCTTCCTCACTTCAATCCATTTCTCACAAGCAGCCAGAATAATATTTTTCAAATGTGAATCAGATTATGTCACTCACTGCTTAAATTTTGTTTTCAATTAAACTTAATAAAATCCAAATTTCTTAACTTTGCAATAAATCCCTGTAGACTTTGGTCCTCTCTCATTCTCCAGCCGCGTTATGTTTCATTTCCCCCCTCTTCAGATAGTTCACTCGCAGGTGTGTTTTTGAACTCGTTGAACGTGCCAAGTCTTTGCATAAGCCATTCCCTATACCTGAAACACTCTCAGCCCTGTGTGAGTTCTCAGCTCGGATGTCTTTTCCTCAGAAAGACCTTCCTGGATTGCCTAATCTAAATTAGGTCCTTCTTACTACCATTTTACTGACCACAATTTAACTATGAGTCTCTATATGTGATGTTTGATGTCCACCTCCCCAACTAAACTGGCAATTCATGAAAGGAATAGGTTTCATTCCTTTAATGTGTTCATTTAAGTACAATTTGTTCAGTATGGCACACCCAGCACTTGTATACTGCCTGGCACATAAGAAGTCCTTTTGGAGAGAGGGAGGAAAGAAGAAAGAAAGAGAGAGAGGAGAAGAGAGAGGAGAAGAAAGAAGGGAGGGAGGGAGGAGAGAGGGGGAGGGAGGAAGGAAGACCAGAAGGAAGGGGCGAGAGAGAGTCACCGTGCAGCTTGCGGGACTCTAGCTCCGTGACCGGGGATGGAACCCAGGTGCATGACGGTGAAATCCCAACTCTTAACCACTGGCCTGTCAGGGGACTCCCCAAGCTATTGTATTTTTATTTTTACCCATCGTGCCGTTGACAAGCAGTGTGACCTTGAGTGCCTGCCATAGCCTCTCTGTATCACTTTTTCTGTCTATAAAATGATTCAGCCTCATCAGAGATGGGAAGGTAAGAGGGAAAGATGTGATATGAGGGAAGTCTTCAATTCCTTGCATTTGGGGGAAGGAGGAAAGTTGGAGCAGAAGAGAAGAAAACCGAGTAACAAGTTGGTCCTACTCTGGGGTTGGGTCTCTGGGGTACAGGAAGGGCAGGGGGACAAAAATTCTGACATAACTTTCTCAGAGCAGAGAAGACCCGTCCCGGGAGACAGCAAATCTATTGAACTTCCTCACCACCAGTGTCACACAAGCGCCATGATTTTCCATGGAAGGACAGGGACCCAGAAGAGGTCCTGGGAGGCCCTGAATGCCTGTGCCTCAGTGGATCTGTGTGGCTTGGTGACTATGGCAGGATTAACACAGGCCCAGTGGATGGTTGCCCAACTAAGGGCTGATACCCTGCCCCGCATCCCCACCACCTCCATCCCCTTGGTACTATTGAAGGCCCCAGAAATGAGAGACAATCTTAGGGATCTGATGGGAGGAAACTGCAGTGACAGAGATTACATTTCTGCCTCCTGCAGATTGCCAGCATGAAATGAAAGGAGAATAATTTGCATTAAATAGGTACATATTCTTACACACCTGAATTTGTGAGTTGAACTCCAAACCTACCACATCATAATTTTGATTAATTGCCTTTGTCTTCTACTTCATTGACCACGTGCTCTTTGTTCCTCTCATCCTTCACTCTTGTCTGATTTTCTGTCTTCATTTTATCTTTTCCGGGTCTCTTCCTTTTATTCTGCTCTCTTTCTCCCAGCATCCCCCTCCAGGCATCGCCTGGGAACCCCACACTGCCTTCCAGCCCACAGTATCCAGAGCAAGAGAAACTGAACCCTGAAATGGAGGCTCAGTCTTCTCTCCGTCTTCCAAACTCNGACTATGTCAAAGCCTTTGACTGTGTGGATCACAATAAACTGTGGAAAATTCTGAAAGAGATGGGAATACCAGGCCACCTGACCTGCCTCTTGAGAAAGCTTTATGCAGGTCAGGAAGCAACAGTTAGAACTGGACATGGAACAACAGATTGGTTCCAAATAGGAAAAGCATGTCAAGGCTGTATATTTTCACCCTGCTTTGTTAACTTACATGCAGAGTATGTCATGAGAAATGCTGGGCTGGAAGAAGTGCAAGCTGGAATCAAGATTTCTTGGAGAAATAGCAATAGCTTCAGATATGCAGATAACACCACCCTTATGGCAGAATGTGAGGAAAAACTAAGTCAGAAAACTAAGATCATGGCCTCTGGTATCATCACTTCATGGGAAATAGATGGGGAAACAGTGGAAACAGTGCCTGACTTTTTGGGAGGAGGCTCCAAAATCACTGCAGATGGTGACTGCAGTCATGAAATTAAAAGACACTCCTTGGAAGGAAAGTTATCACCGACCTAGACAGAACATTAAAAAGCAGAGTCATTACTTTGTCAACAAAGGTCCATCTAGTCAAGGCTATGGTCTTTCCAGTAGTCATGTATGGATGTGAGAGTTAGACTATAAAGAAAGCTGAACACCAAATAATTGATGCTTCTGAACTGTGGTATTGGAGAATACTCTTGAGAGTCCCCTGGACTGCAAGGAGATCCAATCAGTCCATCCTAAAGGAGATCAGTTCTGAATATACTTTGGCAGGACTGATGTTGAAGCTGAAACTCCAATACTTTGGCCACCCGATGTGAAGAGCTGACTCATTTGAAAAGACCCTGATCCTGGGAATGATTGAAGGCAGGAGAAGAAAGGGATGACAGAAGATGATATGATTGGATAGCTTCACCAACTCAATGGACATGAGTTTGGGTAAACTCCAGGAGCTGGTGATGGACAGGGAGGTCTGGCATGCTGTGGTCCATGGGGTTGCAGAGTCAGACATGACTGAGTGACTGAACAGAATGGAACTGAACTGAGGGTAAATCAAAGAATGGTACAAATAGAAAGATGCCACGATTACATCCACTTCTCTTAATTTTTTAATAATCATCAACCCATTTTGTAATTGTTATTTTCCATTATCTTCTTCATGTATTTTTTCAATTGTGCAAAGAAATAAAATATAACTGAAAATACATGTAGAGGAAAAGATCCTTGCAAAGCATGTTCCTAGTTGAAAGTAGCTTATATTTTTGGTCTTCATAATAAATTGGATAGGGTAGAGTAGGTTAGGGTACGGAAAGGAGGTAGATGGTCAGAGCAGAGAAGAGGATGATGTTTTAGCCATGGATGTGCTAAGTTGCTTCAGCCGTGTCTGACTCTTTACAACCCTATGTTCTGTAGCCCAGTCCATGGGATTTTCAGGCAAGAATACTTGGGTTGCCATTTCCTTCTCCAGGGGATCTTCCCAACCCAGGCATTGAACCCACATCTCTTCTGTCTGGTGCATTATCATTGGCAGGTGGTTTCTTTACCACTAGTGCCACCTGGAAAGCCTTTTAGTCATGGATGTGCGGGTAGAATCTAACTCATTAGCTATGGGACCTAGAACAAGTCAGTCAACCCCTGTCAGGCTCAGTTTCCATCATTTATAAAACAGGTAGAATAAACCTACCTCATAGACTTATTGTGGGAATTAAATGAGTGAAAATAAAGACCTTGGTCCATACAACTAAATAAATAAGTCTGTAATACCAGGTAGAATCAGTGTTGCCAAAGTGTTACTTTTTCTCTCACTTGAAACATGAAAATCCTGAGAGAGTAGACAGAGACAGTATTGATAGACACGTGTCCATACGAGGAAGGCCGAGGACCAAGCTGATGCCCAGACTGAGGGAAAACTTTCTCTTTGAGGTTTTACTATTCAGAGGCAACTCTCCATCTTTAGCACTTATAACCAGAAGGGGAAAAAATCTATTAGAAAACTATGTACTGATGTAATTTTAAACTTAATTACTAAATATCTTTTAAACAAATGTACCAATCTAGTTACAGTCTTTCAGAAATACAGCGAGTCATAGTCAGAGCATTGGCAGAGCCCGGAAAGGTCAGACTCAATCTACAGGGTTGCTCACTGTAGTTTCTCCCTAGCTTGCTGGCCAACTCTTACATAATGACATAATTAAATGGCTATAAAGTTCCATAATTCTTGCTCCTTTAATTAACTGGAGGAAAACCTCTTATCTTCTTAACACTGAAGATAACTGCTGCTTCACTTTGCACAAGTTACGGAAGGCTAATGTTCAAATTCTGTAACAATTGCAAAGAATGCTGCGTATTAAAAAAATATATATGTGAAAATTTGAGCATAAGCACAAACTTTCAACCAACTATATAAATCACCAGCTTCAATTTGTTCAGTATATCTTGCTGTTGGTTTCCACCAAACATTGTTCTAGATAACAAATATAAACTTAGCAGAAGTCCAAATCCCTGAATCAAATGATTCCCTTGAAAGCTCTTTTGGACTCAGGAAGTATGGCACTAAAACCCTTGCACAGAGGCTTAAGGGCTTTATGAAGAAAAAGTGTGAGTTTGAGACAAGGTCCAGAACACATGCTGTAAATCTGTAAATTTTACGAAAGTTTCTTGAAATCACTTTCATTGTGTCTTTGACCTTCTAGGAACTTAACAGATCTAATTCAAGTAGAAGTTGAAGTGATCTCAATTAGATGTATGGTGGGGGATGAGCACATAAAATAAACCCAGTGGTGCCACCTAAGTAGGAAAAGGAAGGAAGAAATTTTATATTCTATAAATTATGCTCAGTTCCAATGTGACAAAGGAAAGACCCAGAAATTCCCTTATGTTCCCCAAGAAAGTACTCAGGGGCAGCTTAGTTGAGCAGAGTAGGCTCAGCCTGGAGAACTGTGATAGGCTGCCTTCTCACCCGACACTCTGGGAGGACTTTCTAGGACAGAGGTTATATGGTGTGGCGAAGACACAAAACCCCTCAACAAAAACTGAACCAAGTCAGAGGCATCCAGGGGTTTCTGAGAGTACTGGCCAAACAATAGGAGAGCAGGTTCCAAGTCAAACCTGATGATGATATACCTGTAGGGCAAAGAGCATCTCATCAGAGGAGAGATCTTGCTGGAGGGCCTGCAGGGCCAGACACAGGGTAGGGACCCAAGCATCCCATCCCTCTGCTTCCATGGAGACAGAGCAGGCCCCCTGGCAAGGATGTGCCTAAGGGCTGGGAATGCTCTGCACAGATGTGAGTTCTAAGAAGTCACCCTCACCTGGAGAACCTTGTGCCCTGGTGCAGGCCACCTTGATCTGGAGGAAGGGAGCTTTTTGACACTGGTCATCTCAGAAGAGTGGCTTCTAGACGGTTTATTCTAAGTGTGTGCTAGTTACAGCCCTGTCTCTCAGACACCAAGCCATCATTTGAGGAAGTGAAAAGTGAGGCTATGGGGCAATTTTTCTAAAGTGAGCATTTTTCTAAAGGGATTAAGTCTTTTAAGGAAGACTCTATAAACCAGGGTAACTTGGACTACACTGAATGTTAAAATGAAAGGAGACTTACAAACCAGAAGTGACTGAAGTACTGCTAATGGATAGTAAGTTGTTTTTACCATTCAGTGAAGTGGAGTCACATGGGCCAGATCAGAGTTTCTAGAAATTAAAGGGCAGCATTTGTTTTCTGCATATTTGAGTGTAGCATGAAAAAGTTTTCAGCTCCAGTGTATGTGTGTGTGTGTGTGTGTGTGTGTGCGCGTGCACGTGCAAGTGGGTAACATAAGACTAGAAGATTGTATTCTAAACCTAATCATTTTTTTCCTGCAAAATGATATTATAGATATTTATATTTTTGATTCTTCACTTTTCACATCCTTCAATTTCTCAGCAAGGATCCTGTTTTAGCTGTTTAAAACCAAAGATGCATAGATGCAACTTTAAAATCATTTTTTAGTATCTTCTAGTTATTTTTTGTCTAAATCCTAGCTGTTTTTAAAACATGTGCAGTATTTGGTCATTCAGTTCTATTTATATATAATGTATAGTTAGTGTATACTACATATATAATTGTTATTTTTATATACATAATTTTTTTAAACTCAAAAATCCTTTCTAACTTTAACTTTGCTCTATTTTAATCCCTTTATTTCAAAGATCACGTTGTATTTCCTTTTTTCTCTTAAAGTTTCAAAATGGCCTTTGGCCAAATGCAATAAAATTTTGCCCTGACCTGACATAAAGCATGGAGTATGTATATGAAAGCACTTTGAAAACTTTAAAGGACTTTAAAAAGGCATGGTGGTATTGGTGGTGGGAGGTGGGGGAGGACGTGGGGAGCAGGAAGAGACACAAGAGGAGGAACTAGGTTGTATCTTCACATAACATAAATTTCAAAGGTCCCTCCTGTATGAATTTGCAAATAGAAGCAAATGGAGTCACTGCCTGGCATCCTTGAATGCTCACAATTTTATAACATTATCCCAGGCCTGTGGTAATGTAGACACCCCTTCAGATTGACATTTTTCTGCATCCTTGGCTGCTCCTAAGAGCAAGGAACTGCTTTCAATAGAGTCACAAGTACCTGGGAGCCATGAGTGTGCTTGGTGGGAACCCTCAGGCTGCCTCCTTTATCTATATTGTAAATGGCTATCCTAGAAGTGAGTCCTAATTGGAAAAGCTCCTTTAAATCTAGAAGCTCTCTCTAGTGTTTCTACTCTTTGTTTATTTGTTTGATAAGGAGGACCCAGAGATCCCAGAAGAATGAGAAATTCTAAGAATACACTCTCAATTTGAATTGACTTAGAAGACAAAAATATACATAATTTGGGACTTCCCTGGTGGTTCGGTGGCTAATATTCTGTGCTCCCAATGCAGGGGGCCCAGGTTCAATCCATGTCCAGGGAACTAGATCCCACTTGCTGCAACTAAGTGTTCTCATGCCATAACGACAACTGAAGATCCCATGTGCTGCAAATAAGATCTGGCACAGCCAAATAAATAAATAAAGATAAATATTAAAAGGATTTCTTTATTAGGTTATATGGTTCCTAAAATATATATATGATTTTCTGGCAAAGGGTTCATTTTCCCTTCCCAGGCTCCCCAGTTATGGGAGAATGCTGCTGCTGCTGCTAAGTCGCTTCAGTTGTGTCTGACTCTGCGACCCCAGAGACAGCAGCCCATGAGGCTCCCCCATCCCTGGGACTCTCCAGGCAAGAACACTGGAGTGGGTTGCCATTTCCTTCTCCAATGCATGAAAGTGAAAAGTGAAAGTGAAGTCGCTCAGTCGTGTCCGACTCTTAGCGACCCCATGGACTGCAGCCCACCAGGCTCCTCCGTCCATGGGATTTTCCAGGCAAGAGTGCTGGAGTGGGGTGCCATAGGTAGGCTTTAATGGTTAGGAGCATAGAATGTGGAGTCAGAGGGCCTGGATTCAGATTCCAGGCCTACCACTTGTTAATTATGGCTTCTCTGGTGGCTCAGATGGTAAAGAATCTGCCTGCAGTGCAGGAGTCCTGGATTTTATCTACGGGTTGGGAAGATTCCCCTGGAGACAGGAATGGCTACCCACTCTAGTATTCTTGCCTGGAGAATCTTATAGACAGAGGAGCTTGGCCAGCTACAGTCCATGGGGTTGCAAAGAGTTAGACACGACTGAGTGACTAACACTTTCACTTTCATGTGTTAGTTATATGACCTCGAAGACATTTCATCACTTCTCTTTGCCTTAAATTCCTCATTATAAGTGGGGATTATAATACAACTTACTTATAGTGTTCTTAAGAGATTAAATGCATCGATATATGTGAAGTGTGTGCAACAGCAACTGGCCCTCACTAAGGGCCCCANTTTCATGTGTTAGTTATATGACCTCGAAGACATTTCATCACTTCTCTTTGCCTTAAATTCCTCATTATAAGTGGGGATTATAATACAACTTACTTATAGTGTTCTTAAGAGATTAAATGCATCGATATATGTGAAGTGTGTGCAACAGCAACTGGCCCTCACTAAGGGCCCCATTAATGCTCACTGTTACTATTAATTAAGAAGTAATCCTCAAGTGTATCCAGACCACCACAAGCCTCTGGAGTTCACACCTGTCCTCCCAAGGAAGAGAATCCTGAGATAGTCTGCAAACTCAGAGAAAGAAACACTTCTCTTAGCTCTGCATAGTTGGAGTATGTGTGATGCCTACCAGGTCTTTGGCAGCAGTAGGTTAGGGGGTGCATTGCATTATCCACACATTCTACATCAGAAGTCTCCAGCATGACCCAGGCTTCTGTGACACACCCGTCTGGAACAGGATTCACTGTCCTGGTCTGATGCCTTCTAGGAAACAAGTGCAATATTGTTGGATTTGCCATTATTTATTACCTGGATTTACCATTCTCTCACCAGCCTTTTTGAATGCTAATGGTTCTCCAGCAGGCATTGACATGAAGGCTGTTAGACCATATAGACAACTTAGGAAGTGTGAGGCACAAAGGTATGCTTTTACCTGGCTGCTGCTGCTGCTGCTGCTGCTAAGTCACTTCAGTCCTGGAGAGTCCTTTTTTCATCCTTTTTTGACCAAATGAAAAATCACGAGTAAGAGGGGAGCAGAAGAATCCCTGAGTAGATGCAGACATTTCTTAAAAACAAGATCATTACTTTTAAGATGCCTCTAACATATCCTGAAAGGGCAAATTTCAGGGGATTCCTGGCTTTTATAGAGTTCAGCCAGATCTTTATCAGGCTTAGGTAAATTAATACACAATAAAATTGTCAATAAACACATGAAATTACATGTATGGCTGAGTCACTGTGCTTTGCACCTGAAACTATCACAAAATTGTTAATCGGCTATACTCCGGTATAAAATGAAAAAAGTTTTTAAAAAATATACATATGAATTTTTTCTAGATGGTANTGGTACATACCATGGGGTCGCAAACAGACATGACTGAGTGACTTTCACTTTCAAGGGAGTTACCTTAAAAAAAAAAAAAAAGAATGGCATGATCACAGTTTTTCACAATTACTTTCAATCATGCAAAGCTCAGCAAAGCCAGCCCCTGCCAGCCTCTGGGTCAAAAGCTAGGGCTAAGTGAACAAACATACCTGGGCCATAGATTTTTATCACTTCTCTTCCTTCCTCCTCTGTTCTCCCTCGATTTCCTGAGGAGTCTCATCATCTCCCTTTATATATATACAAGTCTTAGGCAGAATTTTGTGGCAGAATGAAGCAACAGTATTCACCAAAAATCTATCTGAGTAATGACTACAGAAAAGCAAATATCTCCACACCCTGAAAAGCTGGACACTGGTTATGGTCCGATAGGTGAGAACTTTCCATTTCTCGCTTCATCATGCTTCTCTCTTGCAAGAACTGAACCACAGAGCACCGGGAACTTTTGACTTTCTCTTAACTCTCTCTGGAAACTTACAACACGTGAGCATTAAATACTCAAGAAAATTGCTTATATGTAATTTTTGCAGTAGGAAGGACCCCGGGGATGCTGCCATCCATCACCTCTTATGGAGCTATTCTGCAAAGCAAGGGAGCAGACATGAGCTGTCTCCTCTTTTGCAAGAGCAAAGAAGATCTAGAAGTGGTAGTTCGAGGTTTGAGCTTGGAGATTATGATCATCGCCCTTTTCTGTTGTAGAAAAAAATGACCTAATAAATATGCAATGCTAATAATAATACAGATGATAGTAATACCTTATATTTCTACAGGGCTTCCCTATTTTTCAAGCACATTAAACCTGTGGTTTCATTGGCTCCACACACCAAGCTATGCCGGTATAAACGCTGCGATATTCTTCTCAATGTTAACACATCTCTGTATTTCATTTGATNGCAATGCTAATAATAATACAGATGATAGTAATACCTTATATTTCTACAGGGCTTCCCTATTTTTCAAGCACATTAAACCTGTGGTTTCATTGGCTCCACACACCAAGCTATGCCGGTATAAACGCTGCGATATTCTTCTCAATGTTAACACATCTCTGTATTTCATTTGATCACCACAATCAGAGAGGGAAACATTGCTATCCCCAGTTTAATCAAGGGAGAAACTGGGGGTCAGAATCACTTTTTCAGGCTATAAAGCTGGACTTTAAACCCAAGTGATTCTCTGCAAAATCCAGAGTTTATTTCTCTCCCCAAATCTTCATTTGATAGACAGGAAACATGGAAGAAATAGATCATGTGTGGGCCACCTGTCCCACCTCCTGGACAGAAGTCACAATGGTGGGTACGAGGCCACGGCCAATGAAACCTTGCCCAGAGCCTTTGTATGGACTGCAAATCCAGTCCATTTCTAAAAGCTGGGCTCCTAGAGAAGGTTTCTGTTTGACACTTTCTCTGTAGGTTTTGTTATGCTTGTTTCTGTTGGCCCAGAGAGCCGGCAGCCAGGGACACGGCAGGATGACTGAGCCAAGGGGCGGTCTGTTCACACCCAAGGGATAGGGGTGTTTCACAAAGTTTCTGCTGCTTGAAAGCACAGGCGCTGCAGTCTTGCTCGCTCCCAGTTTTGTTATTTCTGGGATACTAAATAAAGACTCATTTTGTTGTGTCCAAAAGACCCTTTTGAAGAGACCCGCTCTTGCTGGAAGTCTCTCGAGCATCCCCACCCAATTACAGTCAGATGCTAGGCATTTCAAATTAAATTAGAACAAATAACAAAAATGAAACAAGAATGGGAAGGAGGAAGAACAAACCAATGAAACTGGCATTCATTTTAAGTAACCGATGAGAAAAATGGCACCTGAAAAACTCAAATGATGTTTGCCCACTTGTCTCAGGTTAAAAGAGCCATAAGCTAGAAATGGAAGGGATGACAATGCCAGGTCCATTTTCTCTATGTTATTCTGATGCAGAGATAGCCAGATAAACAACAAGATGTTTTAAGTCCAGACCTGAATATTTATACCTTCTTGGTGGCTCAGATCTTCCCTGTAGCTCAGACGGTAAAGAATCTGCTTGCAGTGCAGGAGACCCGGGTTCAATCCCTAGGCTGGGAAGAGCCTCTGGAGAAGGGAATGGCAGAACACTCCAGTATGCTTGCCTGGAGAATTCTATGGACAGAGGAGCCTGGAGGGCTACAGTCCATGGGGTCTCAAAGAGTCAGGCATGACTGAGTGACTAACACTACTACTGGGGGCTCAGATGGTAAAGAATCTGCCTGCAAGGCAGGAGTCCTGGGTTTGATCCCTGGGTTGGGAAGATCCCCTGGAGAAGGAAATGGTAACCCACTCCAGTATTACTGCCTGGAGAATTACATGGACAGAGGAGCCTGGTGGGCTACAGTCCATGGAGTTGCAAAGAGTCAGACACAACTAAGCAACTAGTAGTTTTCAGTTTTGAATTTTTATGGCTCTTGGACTGTGATATGAGCTTTATTTGGTGAAACGATGGCATATGCTAGATAGGAGGCAGAGATTTGGGGAAGGGACCAGAATATTTGCTCCATGTGCTAGTTTTCTCCTCCAAGTGCTGCTGAGGATGAAGTGTCATTTGAGCTCAAAATTTTGCTCATGATGTGCCTAGCAATCCACAGGCGTGTGGATGGGTGGGAAGTCAAGACATAGATTCTTATAGTACCCGGTTTCAAAATGCTCCAGTGGCAGTAAGGTAATTTAAAATTAAGTGGAAGAATTCATGGACCAAGTTTGTAGTATGTCTATCACAGAGAGATGTCAAACAGAATTATTAATGTTCTATTGAAAATACCTTGAAATCAGCCAGTCCAACAGAGCCCCAGCATCACGCAGTGGCCTCCTTGACACTTCATCATGGCTACATCTTCATCGCATTTGCCTGCTAGGCAGCTATCACCTGTTCCTTGTGCTAAATATCACTGGATGCTAGAGTAGCATGAAGATATGTGGTAAGACAATGTAACTTCACTATCCAGATGCAGAAAGGCCATTTACATTTAGTGTGCTTTTCCAACCCTATTAGCCAAAGTTATACATTGTACAGTAAAATATATTGTCTTACTACAGTACTCTCGTCATGAAGAAACAATGAGTCCACAGGAACATAATTCATATTATTTGTGTTTGCTTGGTCCATCTCTTTCCAACCCCATAGACTATAACCCTCCAGGCTCCTCTGTCCATGGGCTCTTTCATGCAAGAATACTGGACTGAGTTGCCATTTCCTCCTCCAGAGGATCTTCCTGACGCAGGGACAGAATTTGCATCTCCTGCATTGACAGGTGAATTCTTCTCTACTGAGCCACCCAGGAAGCCCCAATTCATATTATTTGGCCTATCCGTATAGGAGAGCTCCTCTACAAACTCAAGCCCAATTTGGATAAAATAAGCTATTTGATACTGGAGAGTTATCTTGTGCCCAAACTAGTTGCATCCCATATTAAAGGCCATTATTAACTAGGCAAAGAGATTCAGGAGAACACAAAAGTTGATTATCTTATAAGAAACATTCTTGCACACAGCATTACAAACACAATTTGGTCACCCAGCTGTCCCCTGATGTCACTCTTCATTTCAAATTCTACAAGCCTGGCCTAAGTACAACTTTCACATATCAAAAGGAACTGGTTCTGTGAGTATTTCCTCCAAAATGTGACTTCAAAACAAGAAGCATTCTGGAATGATCAGTAAAAATGTCTCTTAAGGCCATTATTTTTAGCCCAGTGTTGTTGTGACTGTTTCCATGGCTAAACCATGAACATGTTTTCTGCACAAGCCCGGTCATCTAGTGGCCTTAATTAACTTTCAAATGGAGAATGTTGCGGCTTACCACTTACTAAATATCCACCATACCAAGCTACAATCTTACCCTTCCACACCTCACTTAGTCAAGACACCTCGAAAAACCCACAGTGCTGAATAACTGGTCATTTAAAAATACGAACCATGTGTAATTATCAGACTGAACACACAGGCTGTGAGAGAAGTTTACAAAAACCCTAGGCAGATATCATATCCAGATTGAGTGATTTAATTTGTAAATTGAGGCAATAGGATAAGTCACTCAGAGAGAATAGAATAAACTGTTACTACTCATTCTAAAGGAATTCAACAAATACCTAAGTATTGCTTTGTCTTCCAGATACTGAGTATTTTTCCAGATTCTTCATGTCTAAGAATCACAGGACATTGTAAATAGAGTTCAGAGTATAGTGAGGAAGGAAGGGGGCAGTATTTTTAAACAGTAGGCCCCCTAGAGAAGGAAGAAAGAGCCTGAAACTGCTCATCAAGCTAATCTACTCTTGATACCACATGCAAGTAGGCTAACCAAGCTCATTTCACCCAGCATTTTATTCATGAGGGAGGTGATACCGTTTGAGATTCAATTGAGACAGAATTAGTTTTTGTGATTAGCTACGTTGAGTGGCTAAGGTATAGTAATGATGATATCATTATTTTTTCTCTCCTCTCTCTCCTATAATACTAAGACACATACACACACACACACACGTATACACACACATACCCCTTTACTCATATCTCTTTGGATTTGGTTTGTGAATCTTCACAGTCCAGAGTTGTCTATGTTTCAACTTGAGTATATTTTCAGGAAAAACAGTGAATTCACTTCCCATTGAATTCCACTGTGTATAAAATGGTCTTGGAATTTGAAGGAAGAAAAAAAAATCCTGCTGCTACAAAGAGAACATGTGAAAAGGCCAAGAGAGAGCATAACTGAAAAAAATATATAAAAATGCAAATGTTCCTAAACTTCAGCTTTGGATGGACTGAAGCATAAGTGAGAACTTCAACAAAGCAATAGAAAAAGATGACAGCTCAGAGTTTCAGAAATTTAAGACAGCAGCAGGATTAGACACTTTGGGTTGTCTTCGCACACATTTCTTATGGGAGTTAATTCCATTTGACATGCAAGACCAAAGCAAGATTACAGAGGCATAGCCCCATGGCGAGGTGTATGCTGTAGCTAAAAGCTGGGATTTGAATAATTGTGCAGGCTTACTCCAAGAATCAGGCGAGAACAGAATGAATGGATTATTACAAGGAACTTTGTACATTTTTAACTGCTGGACTTAATAAAATACCCTCTATTTGAGAGTAATGTTATGGTCGTCTGCACTCACTCTTGCTGAAGTTTGTGGTAGGATCCATCAAAAATGAGGAAAAACAGAAGCTGTTTTTAAAAAAGAAAGGAAGAAAGAAAAGAATTTTGTAATGAATGACTGGGCTGGGTCATGCCTGTGTGATTTACAGAAGAGCAGAAAACTTGGAAAACTTGAGATCAACACATTCAAGCCCCCACCCCCTGCCCCCCAAAGGCAGAGGGAATTCATTTCCTGTGCAAAGAATTTTGAGGAAAGTGGCGAGTACAGTTCAGGAAAAAGTGGGCCACAAAAAGGTGGATTTTTATTTCACTATTTCAGCTCGTTAGGGAGGTCATTTGTTACTGAGAAAAATTACTAACCCACACATCATTTTATATATATGTATAAATGTGACCTCTTTCCTTGGAATCTGTGGAAGCACTTGTCTGTAAAAGGTAGAGAGAGTAGCAGTTCTAAAGACTTCTTTCTCACTGCTTAATTAACTGTCCAGTGAGAATTATTAAAATCCTTTATATCATTCTTATTTAGCACTCATTAAAGTGAAAGATACAAATGCTGGACAATGCAAGGTTCAGGGAAGTTCTGAGAAAGAAAAGTTAGTCTTCTAAGGGCTAAGAATTATGACAAGCTGCCCATTAACAGCAGCCAGGTAGACCTTTGATTTTAAAAGTCACTGATTCAGATCTGAAATGATTTGATTTGATTTTCTTCCCTAAAATGTTCTTCATCTCCTTTCTTCCGAGAGAGCCCATTTCTGATCCTCCTGCAGCCCTTGTCAGTCTAATGGGATAGCAGTCCACCCCAGAGGTAGAGAGAACGGCTCTGGGGCCACGACACTGAGGCAGTGCGCCCTCTGCTGGAAGATCAGCCTGCAGTCACGCTTGGAAAAAATCCCCCAAAGAACCTGCCCCTGGGAAAGCAAAAGGGATACACGTTTTCAGCTGTGAAAACCTCTGCTGTGAATGCCATCTCTCTCTCATAGCTGTGAATGGAGATTAGAGGAGGGACAGGAGCAGATAGGATGCAAGGGTTTCGTTAAACCAGATGCAGCTCTCCTCACTAAACATGTCTGTCAACGTCAGCCTGCCATGCAAAATGGCAACAGGAATGATGAACACATTACAAATTTGTAGACCCTAAAATTAAACTCCACCTCATTTATTTCATAGTTCAGCAGGCTGGGGATGGCTGGCATTAGAGGTACACGTCTTTCCTGATAAGCTCTGTGGTTTCCGTCCTGGAGAAGGAGTTTTTGTGCTCTGTAAGGATGCACCCGGTCTTCTTGAAACCCCATTTCTTCTTGGTGGAACTCAAAAGAGGAGGCACACTGCAGTGCTCTGCAGAAGAGAGCTGAGAATCACAGCCTGGGAGGGAGCATATGGATGCATTCCCAAGGGAAGGCAAGAGCGTGCCTTTCCCCATCTTTGCTCTGTGCATCACTGAGATCCTTGCTACTAGAAGTGTGGTTCACAGACGAGCAGCTACCGCATCACTTGCGAGCTTGTTAGAAAGGCAGGAGCCCAGGTGTCACCTAGACCTACTGAATCAGAGTCTGCGTTTTAACAAGATCCTCAGTGATTCCTAAGTATGTTAAACTTTGAGACACACGACTGTAAACAGAGAAAGCTAAACTGCAAGCAAGACTAGAGCATGGCAAGTGAAAGGAAGCCTGGACAACATTGCCTCCTTGGATAAGGAAATCAAGATCCAGAGAAGAACCCAGCTCCTGACACATCTAAGAAGGAAGGGTTATATAGGCCTCAACTGGATTCGCTGTGAAAGTTGGAACACAGTAATCCCATGCCTTTTGCAGCTGACCTCACCACATACTACAAAACCAACAGAATGTGGCACCAATGCTACAGTGTTGTAGGGGATCATCCCAGGTGGGAGGATCTATAAGCAGTTCTATACTACTGAAAAGACTTGTGTAAATTCTGCAGGAATTGACTTAGAAATGAGATTATGATATTCCTTTTATTCACACAATGATTGATGAAACACATGGGAAAAATAAATTGAATTATGTTCTAATCTCCCAGGGAAACATAATTAAGTTGTAAAGCATTCCCATGAAATCCTAAAAGCCTTATATCCTTTAGACAGTGACTTCTACTACATGATCAATAATTATATTAATTAAAGATAATTATTTTGATAGACTGGTTTGACTTTGGGGCTCCACTTATTCTTGATCTGATGTATGGCTTGAATAGTGAAGACTTGATTGGAACTAGAGTCAGAGATAAAGAATTCTTTGGGGGCCCCCAAAAGGTTTATGATATTTTTGCCAATTTGCACTGATTTGTAATTCCTGACCACCAATTTGATGCTTATTCATACAGTTCAATTAGCAATATTTGTGCAAGATCAGTGGAGCATTTCATTCCCTGCTCTTAGTTCCATATGACCTAGAAGCAAGCTATCTTCAGAAAGTAACAGATAATATATAAAATCAAATATTCCTTAAACTTTCAAAATTCTAGGACATCCAATTCATTCTTTGTGTATGCAGGATTCTCCAGCACGTTCATGGCAACTCTGGGCAGAATCTGATCTGATGTTAACAAAGCCCAGAAAGCTGGTGTGAAGGCAGAGCCTTACACTTTCACTGTCTTCCTTGGAAAACGCCTAATTGTGAAGATCAGATGTGGGACATAGGTGTGGCAGTGCACATTTTAAGCACAGGCAGAAGCTGAGACATCTTGTCGATTCTCTCTCTGCGCTTTCCAGAGATCCACTCAAGGGTCTATGCCTTCTTATCCTCATAAAAGCAGCAGTGAGCTTTTCACAGAAAGCAAAAAGTGAGGCAGAGATGTAAACTGAAAGTAATCAAGTAAGGAATCATATAACAGACAAACCAGATTTGGATTTTTTAAAAAGCAACAACTATTAATGTTAACTTCCCTGAACTCTCTACGTGATTCAAGACCATTTGCTTGCTATTTTAACATTAAGAGATAACAGAGTTGAAAGAATTACAAAGAAATCGTTGCAACTATATATAGGATTTCATCAGAATTCTCTTAAGTTATTCTTAAAGCATCTTGCTGACTAGATGCTCACTACATAAGAGGTTGTAGATTGTCCCCTCGAGGCGGTGGAAAGGGCAGTATTTCAGAGTCAGTGCCACCTGATTTGAATCTTGGCTCTGCCACTTAGCACCTATGGCTTGAACAAAGAAAATAACCTCTTTTTAAGCCTCAGTTTCTACAACTGTATAATAGGTATAATAATAATAAATACCTAGAGGGGTTGTTGTAAGAATCTAGTGAATTAATATGCATGGAGCAATTGGAAATGCATAAGTAATACTAAGCACTCAATTTATAGTGGCTCTTATCACTGTTCTTATAATTTATGAAGGTTGACTTACTTGTGGTCATATAACAATTTATTGTGGAATAGTCTTCTTCAAATCCAACTTTCAGAGGATCTAAATGCCAAGTTTTAGTCTTCAGCTTAAAATTTATTTTCCTAATAGAATAATTTAAAAAATTATTTATGGGGACTGATAAACACAAGCTTATTCATGTTATCACCTGATCTCACACACACACACACACACACACACACACACACAATAGTAATACCTCACAGTCCAACGCCAGAAGTTCCCCCACAGGGGATTTGCCGTAAAGAAAGCTAAATGTGACCCACTATTCTAGTGAGAGATCTTACCGTTCAGAGCAGAATAACCTGAGAACAAAATAAGGCAGGAAGCAGCCCTGAGGTTCCTCTGTCTTTCCTCGGGTAAAATCAATTCTGTTATTATCCACAGTTGGGTATAGAATAGCATATGAACAGCGCGGCTTCCGCCAGCAATACCTCTCCAAGAGTGGCTTGCATGGGTAACATTCCACACCCTGATTTACTCAGCATTGTCAAAAGAGAAAAGGGGAGATCTATCTTTACATAGGGAAATTTATTCTAAGGACGCTGGAAAAGATGAAGCAAGAAACATCAGTGTGGATTCATATAGAACTGAGCATGCTTAGCTGCCCTGAGCCTTAGACATGAGTCCAGGGTGATGAGCAGTAGTGGGAGGCCCGATATCTTCCTCTCTGCTCTTTCACGCGGGGTCGTTTAGCCATATCTCCTATGCCTGAAAGGGAAATGGACCACGCATCTGAGGCTGCACATCAGTGTGAAACAGAAAAAGCTTCCCAAAGAAAGGAAGCAGACTTATGAATGTGGCATTATGGAACACACAAAACAGGCCAGCAATGACTGAAAGCAAGAAAATGACTTGGTCTTTATTAAAACTACAACAATTAGGCAACTGAGCCAACTAATAGGATCTGAGGAGACGTAAATAAGATTTTTATTTTTGTTAACAAAGGGAGTGAAAAGACAAATTTCAACCCGAATAAAAGAAGGTAAATGCTTCCTCCCCAAAGGGAGAGCCAAGATTCCTCAAAATGAGCTTCCTCCTAAAAGAGACAGAAGTAAAATATATGGAGCCAGATGACAACGTGCTGTTGCCTAAATGTAGGCAGTGATGGTATTCTACTCTATAGACCAAGCTATGAGTAATTGAATGCAAGATAGAGCAAAAATATAGAAAAGGCCACTTGGTAACAGAAGCATAAAAATGCAGTATGTGTAACAGGACTGAGAAGGGTACAGCTCTGCAGAACTGATTAATAAGGAGAGCAGTGAATAGAACAAAGTGGATTTGCAGAGATTAGGATGTGGCAAACTTTGTCCAGAAGACTGTATAAAGTTCTTATTGGTCATGAGTCTGAAATAAGGTAAAAAACCTACCTCCCATCATGAAAGACCCCTTATGAACTTGGTATATCTTAGTCAAGCACCTTATCTGTTCCCATAAGTCATTTAAAAATAAAATTTATAATAATAATTATATTCTTCTATGCAAATTATTTTCTATGGGGTTAGGGGAGAGAATACATGGTACTATATTTTTGATGTTATAGCATAACAGAGATATATCTTTTCTAAAAAAGTCAATTTCGCCCCATAATAGCTGAGCTCTGAGAAAATGCAGAGCTTGATAAAGCCTAAATGTCAGGTTCCAAGATAATCAAGAACAAAAGTTAGAAATGGAAGCTTGCCAAGTGGATGTAAGGAACTTGGACATTTGCATTTCCAAACTCTAAGGACGCCACACTAATGTGAAGGGCATCACCACAGCCTCCAGGTTGCAGGCAACAGAAGACTTTTTTTCTGAAGGATAAAGACAAAGCAAGATCCAGCCTACAAGCCCTCAGGGATCCCAAGGCAAAGGTAATGTTTAAGAAGCACAGAAGTGCAGGCAGCAACTGACAACTGCCATGGCTTGGGCAAGAAGAAGGCATCTCAGTCTGCGGGCTTCTCTCGGGTAATCACAAGACAAGACAAGGGACCACCAGGAAGGGGGAATTACATATGAGAGTTACTCTCCCACAGGCTGGGGCGAGGGGGGGGGGCTCTCCTTTGTTTTAATCAGAGTTCTGAAGCCACTTCTGTAGTCAGGGCTCTAATTTGTTCTGTGGAGACTTTAGAGATGATGTCAGGTTAGGTGTCTGTGTCTTTACTTATGGCCAGAAGGAAAAAAATAGTTGTTTGACCTTTCCCAAGGTAGACATCTGTGCTTCATACTCAAAAACAGAAGGTCCAGGGGCAGAGAGAAGCCAAAGGACTTCTGTATTCTCTGATCACCCCCACTGGGTGTTCCTGGGGGTAAGGATGACTAATTAGGCAGGCAGGACAGAAACATAAACCAATAGCAAGAGAAGTACATATTTAAAGGAATGCAAATACAACTCGAAATCAGGGAACCTGGGCCAAGAACTGCTCTCAAATCTTTCAGTTCTTTTAAGATGAGAGAAGGGAAGATTTCCCAGCAATAGAATTCCAGAATCAACTCAGAAGTGGAGGGACTTGCCATGACTGTTGGGGGAAGCTCTATGTATCTCAGGGAGCTGCAGACCTGACTACTTTCTTTTTTCACTTTGACTTCCTTTGTACATTTTTCCCTGTGGTTTTTAGGGATATTTAAGAAATAAGAAGAAGAAAAAATTCATACATATATACTTATAGACACTGATATATACACATATGTGAATCTATTATATTCTTTTCTATAAATGGAAATAAAGACAAAAGAAAAGTCTAATTTGCAGTTCGGTTTTCCAGCCTCAGTTCTGGCTCACCAATGAATCTTCTTATATACAGAGCTGACTGGAGGGAGGGGAGGGATTGAATAACAAATTTATGTGATACAATCACATCATTTACAATCACATAATGGACCATATCCCAATTTTCAAAAGGCATAAAGTATCCTCATTAATACGATAAGTGCAGCAGTCAAATCAGCACTGTGATTTTATCAGGGTTTTTGACTGTACATGAATTAGAATGTAAAATGCATACAGAATTTTTAATGGGAAGGCTTTAACATTCACTGAATGTATTTCTTACTGTCATTTGCATCACATTAAAGTGAAATTCAACATAAAAGGATAAAGAGAATATGTCCTAAATTACAGTTTTTCCATAGTTGTCATGTCCACACATAGAAAAATCTGATTCATAAGCTCGAACATGATCCTAAATCTGAAAAGGCTACACTGGTTCCCTATCTGTTTGTGAGTTTTATGTGGCTGTCAGAACTGGGAAGAGCTTGGGAAGGTCAGATTGTCAGGACAAAGCTAACAAAGATCATGGGGGTAGGAGGTCAGGGCAGAAGACAGGATGATTGTACTCACTGTCTTTTAATATAGTACGATATTAAACAGTGACTGCATTTTTTTTCTTTCCATACAGGATTACTGAAAAGTTATTCAGGTTGCCTTAGAAATATTTAGAAAGAGCTTCTACTTTTGACTGAGTTCACTTCAGTGGAGTTTATCAACTTAAAATGGTATAGAAACACAGTTCTGTAGATTCCACTCTGAATGAGTATGCATACTGGACATCGTCACGTACACGGGATATACAAACTTCATATCAAACCTGTGCATGTCTACTTGTATGTTGGAATGTTTTCCATGTATCAGAGTGAGTGTCAAGGTGATGGCCATGGGAAGATGTGCTGGGTGCTTCTATGAGTAAAGGTGAAAGTGTTAGTCACTCAGTCGGGTCTGACCCTTTGCAATTCCATGGTCTGCAGCCCACCAGGCTCCTCTGTCCATGGAATTCTCCAGGCAAGAATATTGGAGTGGGTAGCCATTCCCTTCNTCAAGGTGATGGCCATGGGAAGATGTGCTGGGTGCTTCTATGAGTAAAGGTGAAAGTGTTAGTCACTCAGTCGGGTCTGACCCTTTGCAATTCCATGGTCTGCAGCCCACCAGGCTCCTCTGTCCATGGAATTCTCCAGGCAAGAATATTGGAGTGGGTAGCCATTCCCTTCTCCAGAGAATCTTCCTGACCCAGGGGTTGAACGTGGGTCTCCCTCATTGCAGGCAGATTCTTTACCATCTGAGCAACCAGGCAAGTCCCCATACAAAGAGGCAAAAAAGCAACCTGTCTCATCTCATTAATCTCACATCACACGGAGAGAAGTCAGTGACTGGTACACAGCAGCAGTTGACACAGAATCCTGAGAATCTGAGAAAGAATGTTGTATATTCTAGAAGGCACTAAGGTTATCACCTTTTAAACTACAGTAGACCAACAATGGTGTATGCTTGGTGTGTATACCAATATGCTTCCACATTTAGAAATAGCCTTCAAACATTTACAATAGTTACAGATTTTACCCTAAGCATCTTTCTTTTTTTCTCTTCTTTCTTCTCTATTTGTCTCTTTTTCTCTTATTTTCCCTTCCCTTCCTCCTTCCCTCTCTCCTTCNATACCAATATGCTTCCACATTTAGAAATAGCCTTCAAACATTTACAATAGTTACAGATTTTACCCTAAGCATCTTTCTTTTTTTCTCTTCTTTCTTCTCTATTTGTCTCTTTTTCTCTTATTTTCCCTTCCCTTCCTCCTTCCCTCTCTCCTTCCTTCCTTTCTTCTTCTCATATTAACACAGGAATTGGTATGTGGACCCAAGAAGAGGGAAAGATTCAGGTATCTGATCAGTTTTCAGACACAACCAAATTTTTCACTTTAATACCTAAAATACTTCAAATGACCAGAACCCTGTGATGAAGCCATTTATATATTGATGATCTTAAATTAATGATCTTAAATTAGCAGAAATTTCCTGGTAACACTATTACTCAGTGCAATGTTTTCTGTCTCAAAATGTACGTAAGTTACTATTGCATACTTCATAACACTTTTTTTAGTTCTCCTGTTGAAATCCTGGCCCCAGTTGCTCATGGGCTAGGAGAGCATTAGCAAGCCTCTTATCCTCTCCCAGGAACAATTCACTCATTTATAGAATGGGGATAATAATATTTAACATATTCACTTATTATAACTGAAATAGGATGATGTACATCAAGTATGTGGAATAGTTCTAGGCACAGCGGAAACAGTTCACATGAGTTTGATCGCCATGCAAGAGAAACATTTTGTTTCATTTTTGCCCAAAGATATGAGTGTCCACATAGTTTTTAAGAATCAAATTCGATGCTATGAAACCTGGTTTCCATCTGTGGATTTCCATCCACAATGACTGTATAAATTCAGGTAAGTGAACCACCTTCTCCTTCAATAACATTAAAATAAATAACTGCCTTTTCAGTCCTCAGAGATGTTTCTAAAGTTAAGAAATTAAGAGAAGTATATTAAAGAGATACCATGTTCTTTTCTATTATTTGAGTTTGTTAAGTAAAACTGTACAGAGTTAAGTTGTATAACATGATGTCTGATGTGCATATACACGGAAATGAGGACTATGATCAAGCTAATAAACAGATCTCCTCACATAGTGACCACCTTTCTGTGTGTGTGTATGATAAGCACACCTAAGGTATACTCTCTTAGCATATTTACAGTATTCATTACTTTAATTATAGTTATGCTATACATGTAATAGTATATTCTTTGTTGCTTATCAAGTGTCAGAGAACAAAATTCATTTAAATATCTTCTATCGCGTTCTTTCTTTTTTCATAATTTCAGCAGCAGCATGGTTACAAGTTGATCATTTAGACTGTTATTTCTTTGACTTAAAAAAAGAGAGGCATAAAACTTTTTAGTTCTAACTCACCTCCTAGCTTACCTTTTGCCTAATACAGATAAATTTTTACCTAATTTATACAGATAGAGAATGTCTTCTTTCTGTGACAATATATTTGTGTGAAACTGAAAGTTGCTCAGCCCTGTCCTACCCTTTGCGACCCCATGGACTATACAGTCCATGGAATTCTCCAGGTCAGGATACTGGAGTGGGTAGCCTTTCCCTTTTCCAGGGCATCTTCCCAAATAATAGAAAAATAGATTAATATTTCCTTGAACTCCACATTTTTTGCACAACACCAGGTATGTCTAAGACATTACCTTCCACCTGAAGATGAAGCTAGTCATCTGTCTCAGTGGAGTCAAATTTACGTCTATTGTTTTCCCTTCTTTTTAAAGCATGCTGTTTGCTTTACAGAGTCTTATCAACAATGCTTTGCTGTTTTCCCTTTTATTGCTCATAAGGATGGTCCTGGTAAACCTCCAGTCCAGGTGCATTACAACCTCAAAGAGCTCATGTCCCCAGAATGACTGGCTCCATTTAAATCATTAAGCCATGAGAGTCTAATTTAGCGACTCATCATATCATCTCTTGCTCTGCTGGAAAGAAATCGCTAGTTTGTAATATCTGTAATGTATTTACCTAAATCTGCTCAATACAGTGTCGTTCACATTGTCTTCATCTGTCTTTGAGGCTTTCTCTACAAAACCATGGGACTGGGAGACTGATCTCTGTCAGCCATGCTACTTATTTACCTGCACTTGAACTTGTATTTACTCCTTATGATTCCGTTGTTCCAGTTCAAACTTTTCCCAATAACATTTATTTTGATAAATAGATGAAGTTGTAGGTTTGGCCCTGGCAGAAATAAGAACTTTTCTATTCAACAAATTTTAAAAGTAATAAAAGTTAAGGTCCAAAACTACAAGTCACTTCACTCACTGTTTATACAACAAAATTGCATAAGTGTTTATACAACAAAATTGTATAAGTAATTTGGGTCTTCACTGGGGTTCATCAGCTCTCAAAACTTTGCTTTCTCTGATCATGCTTTTGAAAAATCTTCTGGACATACTCTTCAATAAAAGACTATATAAATTGGTATATTCACCTTCCTTTTCAAGATAATAAATGTTTTGCTTTGTTTTTCATTCTCTCAATCATTCTCTCTATCAATCTAAAAATGTTGATCCACTTCCCTTGGTTTATTATAATGACTCAGTTGTTTCTGAGAAATGAGTCTTCAACAGAAGATTTTTTATCTCATGTATTATATTGTGATTATCTTTCTTCACTTACATATCTGGTCTACTCTTTGCCTCCATCTTTTAATTTTTGATAGGCTGTATATTATAACAGTTGTTGCTGTTGTTCAGTCACTAGGTCATGTCCAACTCTTTGCAATCCCATAGACTGTAGCCCTCCAGGCTCCTCTGCCCATGGGATTTTCCAGGCAAGAATACTGGAGTGAGTTGCCACTTCCTTTTCCAGGGAATCTTCCTGACCCAGGGATGAAACCCACATCTCCTGCATTGGCAGGCAGATCCTTTACTGCAGAGCCAGCAGGGAAGCCCTATGCATTATGAGAGTAAGCGGGTCCATCAAGGCCCAGGGAGCTAGTATACCCAGGGATGCCCTCTGCAGATTTATGGGGAAAGGTTGATGGTGGCTCATCTCCTGCTGGAAGAGTGGACACAGAACTTTGCCTCACTCAGCATATTCCAGGGGTGCTTTGGGATGACCCACAAGCAAGAGACAGAGATTCAGGCTATATTCATTGCATTCATATAATATTTTTCACTCAAACATCTCACAGAATGTTTGTAGATACTTTAATCAAAAAGAATAGAAACTTTTACAGATTTCACATTTCCTCCAAGACTCCACACTCTCTTCTACAGACATAGAAATTTCCTAAAATCATCAAAGTGATGAAGAATAGAACCTAAGCAATAATCAAATTTCCCTACTGCTCCACAACGTCTATCTTTCTAGGCTCTGCTGAAACCCTGCTGCTCTTAAACCTCTACAGTTGATCAGTCCCCATTTCCAAATATGAAATAAACCAGAGCAGTCTGTCCTCTTTTGAAGTCTCAGCTTCCCAAGTCATGAAAATGTCCTTCTCCTTATTGTAAGCTGATTTACGTTTTACTCAATTCCACATCCAACAATCTATTTCATAGTTAAGGTACACCATGAGGTATAATACCTTAAATGTACTGATGTGAATGTGTGGCATTTTCCTTTTTACCCTCCCACAAGAGCAAATATAGAAGAGGACTGTTGTCATCACTTATTTTTATTCTTCCTGCCTAAATCCAAAGAACTTCCCAAGTAGTGAAGCCTACACATCCTGACAAAATTGCCACATATCACCTTCATCCCAGTCAATTCCTTTTTCATTGCAGGCACCAGTGCGTTGACACTGACACATTGATGTTCTCCTTGTGAGAATTAGCCTATCACATTCATTTACATCCACTTAATTGCTGCTGCTATTGTTTAGTCCGTTAACCTCCAGCTAGGGTGCAATTCACGTGAACGCTGGGGAAGCACAACCATTCGATTAGTTCTGCAAAGCAGATTAAAATCTTCTGGCTAATTGGAGACTGTCCATACTGCTGCCTTTCTCCCAGTTCCAGGTTGAAGCAAACGTCTTCAAAGGAGGGCATATGGAAGACTTGACTGGACCCAACAGCATTTTTAGAGTGTATCTATATACAGGGCACTGTGCTGAGCACTAACCATGCCAGCAATTATCAGCAATCTGGTCTCTGCCTGCAAACCTACAACTAGTTTTCTGATTGGCAGCTTCCCTTCTTTTTCACAAGGAGCATATGCACCCTGGATAAATTCCAACCTGGTATGTGGTTAGAGCATTAGTATCCCAAATTGGTAGGAATTTCCATTTGGAAACACAAGGACCAAGGAAAAATTTATGAAAGAGTTTGTTCAGTTTGAGGGGAAATGAGAATAAGAATATAATAGTCACCTTGGATTCAAAGTATAATGCTGAGTTGAACATAGCTGATTTATTCAGAACTTATCACTGCTGTGATGGTAAGCATGCTTTGGTAACTAAACTGTTGCATGGTTGCAAGAAAATTTCTATGTTATCCCCTGATAACATGTTATCAACATGTATATATTAGCTGAGGTGTTCTAAGAGGTTTAATTATGTTCTATCTAAAGAAGATATAAAGATTCAGTCATGACCCAATTCAGGAATTCTAAGAAATCACAGTAGGTCATATTTTTTCATTTAATCTAAAATGTCAATTCCTAATTTGGTTTCTGTCTACCTTTGTGGCATATGTACTTGAAAATTCAGACACTAAAAACTGGTAGGTGGCTCAGTGGTAAAGAATCCACCTTCAGTGCAGGACATGGGTTCAATCCTTGGGTCAGGAAGATCCCTTGAAGAAGAAAATGGCAACTCACTCCAGTATTCTTGCCTGGGAAATCCCATGGACAGAGGAGCCTGGAGGTTTACAATCCTTGGGGTCACAAAAGAGTTGAACACGACTTAGCAACTAAACAAAAACCTGCTGACCTCTTCTCAAATGTATTAGATTTTCTTATGGCCTCATGTCTTTTTGTTGTCTCAACTTATCTGACATTTGTTTTAAAAATTACGAACAAGGGACTTTCCTGGTGGTCCAATGGCTCAGTCTCTGCGCTCCCAACGCAGGGGGCCTGGGTTGGGTCCCTGATTGGGGAACTAGAGCCCACATGCCACAACTACAAAAATAAAAGAGAGAGAGAGAGATCCTGCATGCTTCAACTAAGGTCCAGTGCAGCCTAATAAATAAATATTAAAAAAAAAACTTATGGACACAGGAAGAAGGGTCTGCATTGACTGAGTCAATATAAGGGATGAGCTAAAAGTACACCAGGGGCTCTACAGCAATTACATCACTGAATCATCCCAAGAGACACGCAGAAATGTTCTCATACCTGTTTACTTTAGATATAAGCAGACTGAGGCTCTGAAAGACTGAGTGATCCATGCAAGGTGACTTACAGTAGTCAGCATGTAACAAAACATTGAACTGAAATCCAGTTTTGTGCGAGTCCAAACTTACTTTTTTGCAATGACATTGGGGGTATTCTGTAAGAAGATAGAAGTCTTGCACTACAACTTGAAGAAGGTGTAAGTTCACACAAGGTAGAAAAGAAGCCAGTCAACATTTGTGAAGAGGAACCCGCCCTGTCTCACCAGATGTAGGTGGTGGGGCACAGGAACACTAGACAGCTGACAGAGGAAGATGGGGGGGCAAGGTGGAGAGTGATAGAAATTGCTCAGATCATGTGACATCTCTGAGGGGCAAATCAAAAACTGGTACCCACACACCAGCTGGAGAATCCCAAGCAGTTTGTGGAGAAGATAAAGGAGATACTAAGACTCACTAGGGATCCAAGCATCCTAAGACTTAAACACCATACTGCTGACTCTCTCCTTTGAAGATGCCAAAGAGGAAAGCGCTTCATCGCATTTTCTCTAAAGGCTGCAGAAGTGGTAATTAGATAGCAGATCCTAAAGTAGCCACCTTAGGATAAAAGGATTTGGCTGATTCATCAGTATTTTGTCCCTCTCTGTTTGCCTGTACATGAAGGAGAAAGAAGGACATGCTTATTTGAAATGAAGTCACAAAGCAAGAGTTGCTACTAACATTTGAAGGGTTTGGAGGGAAGACTAAGTCCACATACAATATATCAAAATATTTTAACAGTACAAGTCAATCTAGTAAACTGTTGGCTGAAATAGTCTATTGATTAATCTTGATTAATATACTGTATTAATACATCTTGATTAATAAATAAAAATCAAGAAGTACAAGTGTCAATTTAGAATCTTTGGGCCCCTTGGAGTTCTGTACCTGAATTGACAAAAGAGAGAAACCCTACACCTACCTCCTGCTCTCCTCACCCCTGCACTTGGAGGGTCTTCACATGTATGTGTCTCCCTTTTTTTCCACGCTCAGTGCACACCCAGCTTTCAAGGTTGCAGAGGCCATAGGCGAGGTCCACCTTTTTTTTTTTCTTTTTCTTGAATTAATTCTATCGGCTGTAATTGTGTTACAATGTTGTGTTAGTTTCCACTGTATGGAAAAATGAATCAGCCATACACATACATACACTCCCTCTCTTTTGGACTTCCTTCCCATTCACGGTAGCTCAGAGGGTAAAAGAATCCGCCTGCAAAGCTGCAACGAGGGATACCTGGGTTCAGTCCCTGGGTTGGGAAGATCCCTGGAGAAGGGCATGGCAACTGACTCCAGTCTTCTTGCCTGGAGAATCCCCATGGACAGAGGAGCCTGGTGGGCTACAGTCCACGGGGTTGCAAACAGTCAGACACGACTGAGTGACTAAGCACAGCAGCACAGTGCATTAAGTGGAGTTTCCTGTGCTATACTGTACTGATACTAATGTATAAGATGGATAACTAATGGGAAGGTACTGCATAGCATAAGTAAGGTCCGCTTCTAAGAGAATGGACTAAGGGAAAAGGCCTAAATAGGCCCTAGAAGTGGGCTTGGGGCCATTCAGGCAGGAATTTAGGGGCTTGGTATATTCCCCACTTGGCCTAGAAGGGGGCGGCTGTTCAGGAGCTGGTTGGGAAAGTCCCTTGGTACATCAGATCCTTGACCCCTGAAGGAGGAGGAACAAAGTGAGCTCAGCGAAGCACAGGGAGAAAGACAGGGGCATCTTCTGCCTGGACCCTAAAACAGTACTGCACCTGAAAATAGTATTACACACAGAAGTGCAAATGCCACCTGCCTGCAGCCCGCATATACCACTCTGGTACCAAAGCCTCTCTTTGGTGCTCCACTTGTCTCTCAGCTGTCACAGCATCAGGTAACCCCAGTCACATTCCAGCTTATGGTGGCCTTGCATTGGGCATAGTCAAATTTTCCATAACAGCCCTTGAAAAGTAGTTGTGATTTTTAATGCTAACCTTTTTAAATTTCAGGCAGCTAAAACTCTCATGCAGTCTCTGTAGTCCAAACCTTACCAGCTTATGCACTAAAATTCAAATTGTTATAAAGTGAAGGAAAAAGACAGTTCTTAATTTCTCCATTGACAAGACACACACACACACACACACACACACACACACACACACACAGTTGAACTAGTTATTCAATACTGTTCTAAATAAAGGTTGAAATTCATCAGAAAATTTAACCTAAGAAATGTGATCTCCACGTTAGCCTGCGTATCTGGATATATAGCTCACTCAATCACAAAACTCTCAATCAGTTCAAAATGGAGAGCTTTCTTCTGCAAACTCACTCTTCAAATTGCATTAGGCTCCACATCACACCCACCCTCTCGCAGCCCTAGTGGATAGAACAAGTTTCTGTGAGAGGATCATTTCTGTTGACCGAACTTTAAGTTCTTTTCCCAGATCCCTAAAATGATTTGACTGAATTTCTTGAAGCTTTTGTGTGTAAGGGTTGCAGAATGTCAATTCTCTAGTGGTGGGATTTGGAAAAGGGAATGAAACCCAGAGCCGTTATTCAGTGTGTGGGGAACCACCTTTATTATAAGTATTCCATACAATGATATTAAAGCTATTTGCCATGTTCCTTTTATCCAAGGGTTTGCCACAATTTCTCAGCATTCTGAGACCTGCTCCAAAGTTTTTATTAATAACAACCAATAACATTTATCGGGAATCTATGATGTTCCAGACATTGTGCTTGGTATTTTTGACAATAAGTTGTCTCCTAACCTTGAAACTGTTAAAGTGCTAATTGCTCAGTCATGTCTGACTCTTTGGGACCCATAGACTGTAGCCCACCAGGCTCCTCTGTCCATGTAATTCTCCAGGCACGAATACTGGAGTGGGTAGCCATTCCCTTCTCCAGGGAATCTTCGTGACCCAGGGATCAAATCCAGGTCTCCTGCATTGGAGGCAGATTCTTTACATTCTGAGCTGTGAGGGAATATCCTTCTAATCTTATACCAACCTTATGAAATTATGATTATTATTTTTATTATCATTATCCCTATTATTGTTATTGTTGATATTAGTATTATTAAAATGAACTGAGGCTTGGAGAAGCTAAGTTAAGTTTTCCAAAGTCATAGCTAATAAATGCCAGGAACCTGAGTCAAAACCAGACACTATGATAGACCCCAAGGCTTTCTACTTCATGACACAAATACCCAATTGTATTTGTAGAACAAATTTTTAGGAAATACAAAGAGGAGCAAATATTCTTCTGCCTCTTAAGTCTTTAACCTGGAAGGAATTTAAAGGGGACAGTACCCAGGTGGAGTAACAAGGTCCGTGTTATTTCCATCCCACCTGAAACAACTAAAAGCAAAGAATTTACATGTATAATATTACACATGTAGTTTTAAGGCATTAGAGATTAAGTATCTAAAGTGAGTGATATCTGAAACAGACAACAAATGAGATAAGCCCAAAGACTGCCCCACCTTACTAACTTGAGAGAGTTCATGGGTTACAGTACAAAGGACAAACCACTTTACTCCTAGGTGTTTACTCAAGAAAAATTAAAGGAGATGTTCATACAAAGACTTCCACACGATGTTTAGAGCAAACAGCTAAAAACTAGAAGCAATACAAACGGAGAGATACAGGGCAGTATCTCTATACCATAGAATCCTTTGTTCGCGCTCTGTCATTCAATCATGTCCGACTCTGCGACCCCATTGCCTGTAGTCCACCAGGCTCCTCTGTCCGTGGGATTCTTCAGGTAAGGATCCTGGAGTGGGTTGCCATTTCCTTAGTACTCAGTGGGGAAAAAAGTAATAACTATTGATATAAGTAATGAGTAGATTAACCTTAAAATAATTGTGCTAAGTAAAAGAAATCAGACAAAATGAGAGCATACTATATGATTTTAATTTATATAAAATCCTAGAAAATGCAAATGAACCTAATGAAAGAGAAAGCAGATCAGGGATTGCTTGAGTGCAGGAAAGAAGGATTACCAAGGAACACAAGCAACTTTGGGGGGTCAAGGATATGTTCCTTATCTTAACTATGGTGGTGGCTCAATAAGTGCATATATATGTCAAAATTTATCAAATTTTACACTGTAAATATGTGCAGTTTAATGTATATCAAATATGCCTCAATAAAGCTCTATCTTGTTTGTGTGTTGCTTTTGGTTTCTTATCGTTGACTGCAAGCTTCAAAAGAACAGATATATGGTTTGTCTTGCTCTGGGACATGTGGGATTAGGTGTTCTAATGACTACTTCTGAGTAACCCTTATCCCCAAATATAGTGGCATAAAATGGCTATATGTCACGTTCATAGAATTCTGTGCATTGGGAATTAGGGTGGACTTGGGATGGCTCCTCTCTGTTCCATGGTGTTTGGGGTCCCAACAAAATTTCTGGGAACTGAAAGCATTAGGGTTTATTTTTTTTAATTATTTTTACTGGAGTCTAATAGCTTTACAATGTTGTATTAGCTTCTACTGTATAGCAAAGTGAATTAGCCATACCTATACATATATCTCCAGAGAAGGCAATGGCGACCCACTCCCATATTCTTGCCTGGAAAATCCCATGGGTAGAAGAGCCTGATAGGCTGCAGTCCATAGGGTCGCTAAGAGTCGGACACGACTGAGCGACTTCACTTTCACTCTTCACTTTCCTGCATTGGAGAAGGACATGGCAACTCACTCCAGTGTTCTTGCCTGGAGAATCCCAGGGATGGGGGAGCCTGGCGGGCTGCCATCTATGGGGTCACACAGAGTCGGACACGACTGAAGCGACTTAGCAGCAGCAGCATACATATATCCCCTCCCTTTTGGACTTCCTTCCCATTCAGGTCATCATAGTACTTTAAATATGTTCTCATTAGTTACCTGTATTATACACAGTTCAGTTCAGTTGCTCAGTTGTGTCCGACTCTTTGCGACCCCATGAATTGCAGCACGCCAGGCCTCCCTGTCTATCACCAACTCCCGGAGTTCACTCAGACTCATGCCCATTGAGTCCAAGATGCCATCCAGCCATCTCATCCTCTGTCGTCCCCTTCTCCTCCTGCCCCCAATCCCTCCCAGCATCAGAGTCTTTTCCAGTGAGTCAAGTCTTCACATGAGGTGGCCAAAGTACTGGAGCTTCAGCTTTAGCATCATTCCTTCCAAAGAAATCCCAGGGTTGATCTCCTTCAGAATGGACTGGTTGGATCCTTGCAGTCCAAGGGACTCTCAAGAGTCTTCTCCAACACCACACTTCAAAAGCATCAATTCTTCGGTGCTCAGTAGTGTATTTATGTGTCAATTCCAATCTCCTAATTCCTCCCACCACCTTCCCTTTATCCCTTGATATCCATATATTTGTTCTCTACATCTGTGTCTCTATTTCCTCTTTGCAAATAAGATCATCTATATACCATGTTTCTAAATGGTATTGATGAACATATCTACAGGGCAGGAATAGAGACTCAGACATAGACAACAGATGTATGGACACAACACGAGGGCAGGAAAGCGTGGGATGCATTCAGAGTAACACTGAAATACGTACATTACCACATGCAAAATATTATTACAGAGCTAATGTGAAGTGGCTGAATAACAAAGGGAGGTCAACTGGGTGCTCTGTGACAACTTAGAGGGGTAGGATGGGGTGGGAGGTGGGAGGGAATTTCCAGGGGGAGGGAACATATGTATACTTATGGCTGATTCATGTTGATGTATGGCAGAAATGGTCACAACACTGTACAGCAATTATCCTCTAATTAAAAATAAAATTAAAAAGCAAAAGATTCTCTATACCATTTTTCTAGGTACCTGCACCCCAGTGTTCATAGCAGGGCTCCTTTTAATCACCAAGTAGTCCTTCATGTGGTCTCTCCTGCCTGGAGGTTCCAGGGTAGCCAGATTCTTTCCAGGTCACTTCTGGACTCTTGAGATCTGGCTGCCCAAAAAGACAGCCAGGAAGAAGCTACATCACCTTTTAGTGACTAACTTCAGAAGTCACAAACAATCACTGCTATCACATTATTTTTAGTTGAAGCAGTTATAAAGATCATCTCAGGTTTAAGGTAAGAGAACATAGACCCTACCTTCTCAGTGGGGGAACCCTCAACATACTGGTCAACATTCTAAGAAGAACACATGGGAAGGAATGCATATTGGCTCAGCCACCTTTGAACAGTTCAGCAAGCTTCACAGCGTGTGTGTCGTAGAAATGAATATATGAACAAGAGTTAGTCATTTCACTTGGTTTGCAGTCTTACAGGCTACATAAAATTAAATTCAGGCATCCATTCCATAGAGAGTTGGAATACATCTTTTGATATAATGTGGGTTCAAAGAAAAATGTTATAACCTACATCTTGAATGAAAAAGCTTATACATTAATAAGACAAATATGTGAGAAAAGATAAAGAGAAAAACATACATAATGGCACCTTATAGAGGGTTTAAGTCTTAGGGGAAGGTATTTAATACTATCAGAGTTTTAGGAAGGCAGAGACTATTACAAAGTGGGTGCTACAGAACTAAGACTTGAAAAATTAGTACAATTTCCACAGAAGATGCTGGGAGACAGGTGTTGAAAGTAAGGAAATCAGAAGAGATTGATCAAAGAAATTGTCCAAGCCCAACACATTACCTGAAACTCCACGAACCCTACACCCCACTACAGATTCTACACCCCGCTTCCAGGAAAGTTCTAAAGTTAGTAAATGTTCTCCCCTGCCAGAAAATTTTGAAGGTCCATCACACTTTAGACCCATTGAACCATAGGGTTTATATAGATGGGAGTAAAGATAACGATGCAAAAAGGTCGCAACCAAACTAGAGGAGTCTTGGAATAGGAGTCAATTGGTCTGCAATAGGAGCCAAAGGAGCTATTATATTAGTTAGTTGATCACAAGACCCCACTTTCAGTGAAATCTAACCTTGCACAGTGTTGACAAATCAGGTCATAAATCAATAAATGACAAATGATAATCAACAGTGGGCATTCGTTATTCGAGGGCACTTAGAAAATCCTACAGTGTGACTTTAAATTGTAGTGTTTTAAACTTGGAATTTTAGAGTCAGGAGAAAGCTTAGCAGTCTTTTAAGTCATTTACCTAGGATCATGGACCTATTTATTTCTTCCCTAAAAGCATGAAGTTTACTGATAGGCAACCTTATTTTCTACGTGGAGGAGACAGCGAAAACTGGTCTCACAGGGACAGTTTTATTGAGCTATTTTGTGATATGGAATGAAAGGTGCCTTAGACATATAAGATGCTATGCCAATCACATTGCTGTCATATTATTTATAAAACAGAGGTTTTTTGTATAACTTTTATGCACTGGTAGATTTTGGCAGTTCTGTGGTTTCCTTTGGTACATGATTTATTGTGTCAACTAATCCTGAAAAAAAAAAAATTTGCAGTAAATCAGTGGATAAATTGACATTGGTCCAGCAAGACAGTTCGGTATGAGATTTATGTTCATTGGAATAAAATGAAAGCTATAGGAGAAATGCCATCATTGTTTGTCAGTTTTGAGTAGCTAAGTCTGTTCTTTACCAAAATTGCTAACTTCTAATTAGGATTGTAATATTTCTCTGTGTCTGCCTCTCTCTCTGAATGGCATCCGTGGACTCTTGATAATGAATACGCCAAGGGACCCAGAGTTAAGTCCAGGCCTCAGAACTAGGACCGTTTCCATCAAAGATGGTTTGTTAATAATAAAGTAAGGAGGGGAAAAAGCTATTTGCTTCTTTTGTGGCTCTGACCCTCCCTTGGTCCTGCCAGGCCCGCCTGAGCATCAGCAGATTTCAGTGGTAATTAAAGCAACAGTGTTGTGAAAAAAGTGTGAATTACTTTTACGGGAAGACTTGGATGTTGCTAGTGACTGACAAGGCACAGCAGGGGGCTCTGCTGGATATTAAAGAGTGACGGTAGTCCCTGTGTTGTAAGGTGGCTTCTCAGCACAATACAAAATTGTGACTTTTCACAAGTTGATATCTCTGGAACCGTTCAAGTTATCAGCTTAAAATTTAGAAAAAAAAAATTTTTTTTTTTTCCTTTGGCAAGGTTGTGGAGCAAAACTATGTCACATTTCATGAAATATAGTATGGTGGTTGGAATGATGGAGAGCTAAAGTATATTTTCTTTCTTCTCTTCTGTGAGATTTTGGACTCTATTGTAGAATTATTTCAACCTTGAAGATTGTTGAAAGTAGTGAGGAAAAAGCTATAAAGGATCATATGTTCAACCATCTCTTGGCAAGTTATTTCAATGTCAATTACCTAGGCTTTCTGTGTCTGCCATTTTCAAAGATAGGCAGTACAAAACAAGACCCTGTTGACAATGCCAAGGAATGCCAACTCTGTACTCTCAACACTGGTGTATAAATATCCACATGGATGGTGAGCTCATTNAAAAAAAAAAATTTGCAGTAAATCAGTGGATAAATTGACATTGGTCCAGCAAGACAGTTCGGTATGAGATTTATGTTCATTGGAATAAAATGAAAGCTATAGGAGAAATGCCATCATTGTTTGTCAGTTTTGAGTAGCTAAGTCTGTTCTTTACCAAAATTGCTAACTTCTAATTAGGATTGTAATATTTCTCTGTGTCTGCCTCTCTCTCTGAATGGCATCCGTGGACTCTTGATAATGAATACGCCAAGGGACCCAGAGTTAAGTCCAGGCCTCAGAACTAGGACCGTTTCCATCAAAGATGGTTTGTTAATAANTGTTCTTTACCAAAATTGCTAACTTCTAATTAGGATTGTAATATTTCTCTGTGTCTGCCTCTCTCTCTGAATGGCATCCGTGGACTCTTGATAATGAATACGCCAAGGGACCCAGAGTTAAGTCCAGGCCTCAGAACTAGGACCGTTTCCATCAAAGATGGTTTGTTAATAATAAAGTAAGGAGGGGAAAAAGCTATTTGCTTCTTTTGTGGCTCTGACCCTCCCTTGGTCCTGCCAGGCCCGCCTGAGCATCAGCAGATTTCAGTGGTAATTAAAGCAACAGTGTTGTGAAAAAAGTGTGAATTACTTTTACGGGAAGACTTGGATGTTGCTAGTGACTGACAAGGCACAGCAGGGGGCTCTGCTGGATATTAAAGAGTGACGGTAGTCCCTGTGTTGTAAGGTGGCTTCTCAGCACAATACAAAATTGTGACTTTTCACAAGTTGATATCTCTGGAACCGTTCAAGTTATCAGCTTAAAATTTAGAAAAAAAAAATTTTTTTTTTTTCCTTTGGCAAGGTTGTGGAGCAAAACTATGTCACATTTCATGAAATATAGTATGGTGGTTGGAATGATGGAGAGCTAAAGTATATTTTCTTTCTTCTCTTCTGTGAGATTTTGGACTCTATTGTAGAATTATTTCAACCTTGAAGATTGTTGAAAGTAGTGAGGAAAAAGCTATAAAGGATCATATGTTCAACCATCTCTTGGCAAGTTATTTCAATGTCAATTACCTAGGCTTTCTGTGTCTGCCATTTTCAAAGATAGGCAGTACAAAACAAGACCCTGTTGACAATGCCAAGGAATGCCAACTCTGTACTCTCAACACTGGTGTATAAATATCCACATGGATGGTGAGCTCATTTGAACAGAATCAGACAGAAAAAATTCTGGCCTCCCTCTCTAGTGCTGCAAATCTTGTGAAGTCACTTCCCACCCAAGTTTGCTCTCATGTTGATTCTGCTTCTTATCCAGTGAGAAAAAATGTCTTTAGCCAAATCCAATAAACCACCTTCTGCAGATGTGAAGCAGGAGAATCAAATAGCTCAACAGGCTATTAATCACTTTATATTTCATAAACTAACAGACATTATCAGTTTTCCTGAATCAGCTTCCTAGAGTACATGTGGAATCTATGCTCTAGCATCACCAACAGACTGAGCCAGCCTGCTTTGGCACAAGACTGGATAAAATGCAACTGAAATGCAGTGGGAAATAGGCATGTAACTGTTAGGATCTAACTTATGCCATGACAGGCTTTAGGGCCTGAGTTCCATTTATCAAGAAGCCGAGTCACTGCCTAGGAGGAACTGAGATCATCTTCCGCGGGTGCCAGGACTTGACCAATTAGCATGTTCCTCATAGCCTGGTTTGAGCCTGTCAGAACGTAATGGACATCCCCCAAGAAAGCCCACACGTGGGAAATTTAGCCAATTAGTAGATGCCCAGAAACCCTTGCAACCAATCCACCTTTGCCAACTCCCTGTCTTTGTTCTAAAACCTATAAATACTGTTGTAATTCAGGGCTCGGGGCTCTTGCTCGACTCCACTGCGCTGGATGTGGTTTGAGCCCTAGTTTGAGCTAGCAATAAACTCCTTTTTGCTTTTGCATTGGTGTGGACATCTTATTCTCTCAGTTTTGGGGACTCGGACTTTGGGCATAACAGTAGTGTGAGCCTGGATTAGTGATAGATTTCTAATGTGCACATACTAATATAGTCATACACACAAAAAGAAATATACCAGAGAAATATGACACACTGGAAAATGCATATTTTCTTTATTGCTAGTCACTTTTTCCCTTAAGTAAATATATGGAGATGATAAGTGAAATTTCTGCCATTGATATATTTTCAGTAAACCTGGACACATCCAAGAACCATGGGATACTTTGGTGACCAATGATACAGCAAAGAAGAAAGCAGTGTTGTGTCACTGTGAACCAATGACTCATTGGAAAAGACCCTGATGCTGGGAAAGATTGAAGGCAGGAGGAGAAGGGGATGACAGAGGATGAGATGGTTGGATAGCATCACCGGCTCAATGGACATGAGTTTGAGCAAGCTCTGAGAGTGTGGGTAGACAGGGAAGCCTGGCATGCTGTGGTCCATGGGGTTGCAAAGAGTTGGCCACAACTGAGGGACTGAAATGAACTGAACTGAACCAATGATCAGCAAAGAAGAAGGTGGATAATAGCACAGACACTGGAGTCCTGATGTCCTCACAGACTGTACAACCTCAACTTCCTCATGTATAAAAGGGGTGTAAAACCAAAAACCACCTTACTTTGAAGATCAAGTGAATTAAGATTTTAAAATCGTTTAGCAAAATGCCAGATGAGGCACATAGGGAGCAACTGATAAAGTTGTTACTATCATCAGAATCAGCATCAGTATCATCATCAACTTCATCGGACTCAGGGCTACTGTGAAGGAAGGTGGGTCTGGGAATTCCCTTTGCTTATAGATATACTGATTTTGTTTGATTTGCCAAGCAGTTGAGTAGCATTTTTTAAAGCTGTGCAAGGTTACAAAATGGCATTTAGGGGATGAGGCTGTGACATGCCAAACAATAGACTGTTTAAATAGACAACAATGATATAAACAGAATAAGTGGGGTGCTCCAAATGACATTCTTTCACCCCACTAGTGCAAAGTTTAATTAGTATGTAAATAGCATACTCATTTACAATTGACATAATGCCACCTCTTTTCATGCCAAGCTGTCAGGGCCTATGAAACTGCAAAATTCCTGACATTAAACATTTGTTGTAAACTGATCCTTCCAAAAGTAACTTAGCTAAAGTAGAAAAGGCAGTAAAGGTGATAATTGTGTCTTTTTAAGCCATTTCTCCTTTCTCTCAAAGAAAAGGGTTCAAATTGCTTTTGGGGGAAAATTTACCACATTCTATTGGGCTGAGGGTAAATTAAAAGAAAAAAAAATATATATATATATATATGAACCACCAACCCCAGAGTGATGAAAAGCAAAATGGGTAAAGAAAAAAAAATACCCTCAATTGACACAGTTATTTTCATCACATCAAATCAGCCATCTGTTCTTGACATAGTTTATTATCATTAAGAAGATTTTCTCAATTCAGACATGGTGATGAGGAAAGATGAAGAATTAACCAGATAAATAGCCAATTTGGAAAATTCAGGCTGAGACCCTTTCCCTCAATTTCCATCCCCTCTTTTCTCCCTGCTCCATCATCACACTCCAATTATTCCAAGAAAAGCTTCAATGACATGATTAGACATGTTTATGGTGGTGTTTTTCTCCCACCTGCATAGGCACAACAAACTAAGCACACTAGGTATCAAACGCAACAAAAGTGATCAACACTGTACCCCCAAATGATAATTTTCCATTGTTTAAAAGGGCTACAAAAACTTAGAATGACAGGTGGCTACAGTTAAGGGTGAGGAAATTAAACACTCTGAACTCAAGTATAAAAATGCTGATATTTTCCTTCTGAAATTTATTCATTAGAAATCCACCAATTTACCTTGTCATACGAGTGTGTAGAGAAGAAAATTTTCTTTGAAATCATCACAAGGTAATTCCAAAAGCTCTGTGTGGGATAACCTGAAAGGAATAAGTAAATGCTGGACACTAACAGTAAGAAAATGTTTAAATCATATGTTTAACAGTAACTTTATAAAGTGAAGTTGGAAGTTCACAAAAGCTAAAAGCTCATAAATTTAGGAAAAAAGTAGCTAAAAGAAAATGCTTGACAAATTTCACCACAACTACTTAAAATTAGACAAGCTGGTTATTTTATTTATATAATGTCAAAAAACAAGTTTAATTCTCCTTAAATAGTTCACAAAATCATCATGTTAGAATTATATGAACCTAATTCACCAATTTCGAATTTTAAATTAAAATCAACTATTTGTGACTGAAAATCTTAAAATGTTAAGGGCAGTAGGGAAGCCCAAGCATTGAAGTTACACCATGGAAATTCCTTTATAAAGATAATTTCATTCTACCACCCAGGTTATTTTGTGTGGAAATATCCTTTCTTTGATAACATTCTTGAGATCTTTTATTCTTATCTTCATATTTGTTACTAATTGCCCAAAACATTGTAACCCCTCACTCTTCATATTCTACAGAGTCCCTGTTGTTGCCAGATATTTCTTTATTGACACATTCTTTTCTTGATTTTTGTCTATGTCAGAAAATCTTGACTTTCCTCATGACTTTTAGAATTCTCTTACTTTTGTGTTGCTCCAATGCAGCTAAGATGGATATAATCATTCTACCAAAGCATTCATCAATTTAGCAAATGTCTGTTAAAGACTAACTGTAATCAAGGTGCTGTGCTAGGTTCTGGGGACACAGCAGTGAGCCAAACAAATGTGGTCCTGGCGCTCATGGAAAAATCCAGCCAGTTAGCAATTTTTGTGACAGATTTTTATCAGAACACATCAATCATGTCAGTTGATTTGCCTGTTTTCTGTGCTGCTTTTGGTCTACAAGGCACAATTAAGTAGGTGCAACAGAGGATTTGGGCCCATAAAGCTTAAGATAGCTACTCTCTAGCTCTTTACAGAAAATGGTGGTTGAGTCTGGTACACTCCAGATCCATCTTCAACTGTTCTAACTCTGAATAATTTCTCTTAGAATGCATATTAATATTTTCATTGCTTCTGGTTTCAATTTCTTCTCCTACAGTAATGACTCCACAGCCTCTATTCACAGTCATGACCTCTCTTTTAAACCTTGATCACAGATTTTTTTAAATTATAAATTTATTTATTTTAATTGGAGGCTAATTACAATATTGTATTGGTTTTGCCATACATAAAAATGAATCCGCCATGGGTATACATAGATTTTTAACTGTCTTCTCCATATGCCCACCTACCCACCCACCCAACAAATGAACCATCATTACGTCAAGGTAGCTAAGGTTGACTTCATCTTTCCCCCAAAGCCAACTGTTTAGCACAACAGGTACCTAATTACTAGGACTTGACGATTTGGTGTCTCTATTTCTTTCCAACTTGAGTAGCAAAGAATAAGAAAAAAACTTAACATATTCTTTATATTTGTCAAAGAAGTTTCATTTCCACGGTCACCACCTCCATAGGTTTAAACCCCAAATTTTCATCCTCAGAATAATGCCATCACCAAATAATCCCTCTCAGTCAGTCTTTTATGTTTCCAGTGATCTATTGGTCACTTTCCTTAATGTATCACTTTGTATATCACAATCCTTCTCAGTAGCTCCCCATTACAAAGAGCAGAGGTGTCAATCTGTGGCTGAGGCTATCCATGTGAGGAGGCTGCAGAATGATTTCAAGAGGCCCACAAATCCCACTGAATACACTAAGAATTGGCTGAGGCTTCCCAGGTGGTACTAGTGGTAAAGAAGCTGCCTGTAGATGTAGAGACATAAGAGACCAGGTTTTGATCCCTGGGTCAGGAAGATCCCCTAGAGGAGGGCATGAAACCCACTTCAGTATTCTTGCCTGGAGAATCCCATGGACAGAGGAGCCTGGTGGGCGATGGTCCACAGGGTCACAAAAAGTCAGATATGACTGAAGCAACTAACCATGCACACACATTGCCTGATGTATGTTTTCTGATTGCCTGATGTATGAATTGCCTGATGTAGTTTTTCAAGTAGATGCATTCTGATCTCTATTTTTCAGATCCACACAGATTTTTTTTATAACTAAAATATAAATTTGCTTCTTCAAATTACTAATTTCATCTAACCTTTTCCCACTCTCTCTTTTCCCAAGCAAATGATTCTAAAGGTACAGCTATTTGTTTTCTGTATTTTCCTACAAAAGTGTCCTCACTGGACATTTAATGCTTATTCTATCTTCAGAGAGGATCTATTATCAATTCACTGTGGAACTGTGGGAGGGTAGGACCTCAGGTTTTGCAGGGGAAAGTGGAAGAGTAAAATAGTCTAAATACAACTTTTTTCCTTTCCTCTCTCCCTGTATAAGAACAACAGACTTAAGAGGACTTTGTGGGGTACAGAAAAACCTTGGGAGAAAGAAAAGGCTGATTAGGCTTAGGCTTAACTCAGTTCTAGACTTGAAAGGAAAGGAATACATGTATTCTGAAGTTTTTACACTGTCTGGCTCTGGTGATGAGAGAGGGTGAGGAAGATCAGGATTCGAGATGGAGCTTCAGTGAATGATATGTATTTGTGAGCTTTGTCCTCTCAGTCATATTTCTTAGAAACCTAAAAAAAGGTGGTAGAAAAGTGAACATGTGCACAAATGCAGTTCAGTTCAATTCAGTCACTAAGTCATGTCCAACTTTTTGTGACCCCATAGACTGCAGCATACCAGGCTTCGCTGTCCTTCACCATCTCCTGGAGTTTGCTCAAACTCATGTCCATTGAGTCAGTGATGCTATCCCACTGTGTCACCCTCTGTGGTCCCCTTCTCCTCCTGCCCTCAATCTTTCCCAGCATCAAGTAGGGCATCTAAATCTATATTCTTGGCCTTGCAGGAACAATTACTTTCAGAGTAGCCCTTATGCCCGGTTCCAGCTCTGTCTCCCAGCACCTCCCTGTGACTGTCTGATATATGGTGATGGATCTTGTCCCTCTCTGGCATATTACGTCAGTGTATCTCTGGTACCCAGTGCAGCACTATGAACCAGCAAACAGAAAGAAGCACAAAATTGTTTGTTTAGCTACAATGTCCCCTGACTGCAGAGTATTCCTAAAGCTCTACTTTTTGTCCATGTGCTGATTAGTGTGTCATGGTAAAGACTCAGGCTGATTAATGGGAACTATATCTCAGAAACCTTGCCAGCATCATAGAACTTAGAGGGAGATAGAATGGGAAAGTGGGACAAGATTTGAAGGGAGAATTATATCTATTGGCTGTGAACTTTGAGTTAGTGTATTTCTCAGAAATTCAGTCCCCTCTGTGATAATTTGGAATAACTACTATGACATCATTTCAGTTATAAAGACCACAGAAGATGAAATATATGTGTCTAGCTTGCTACTGATACATAGCTGGTATCTAAGAGGCATTCTAAGAAGATAGGAGAGATGGGGATCTGGGACTAAAACAAGGCCCTTTATCCATATTCTACCTGCTTTAGTGTAGCTCTGAATTATGTTTGGCCTAGGATGGCCTAGGATTATATTCTAAGGATATCTATAGGGGCAAGTTGCTCTGACCTAGCCAAAGGGAATTCTTCCATCTGAGAGTTATAAACCAGAAATGAATTAAAATTTATTGAGCTCCTAGGGCACATCAGCTAGTTCAGCAGTCCTTTTGTGTATGTTTTATTTTTAACTCACAGCTATTTCTAATAAATATAGGATTATTTCTAGGCTTATGACATTAACAAAAATAAGGCCAGAGAGGTTCAGTAAATGCCTTGTATCCACTCAATTATTAAATAGCATAGGGAGGAACTGCAACCAAGTCTAGGCAATTCTAGAGCATTTCTACTCCTTCTAAATCACCAACCTACCCCTTCTATAGACTCTTAATGAAGTTACCCTTAGCCATGTTCATGGCCACTGATCAACTTCTTTGTATATCACTTTCCTTTTCTATATTGAACAGATTACTTCTTTTCCTGAATAGAAAAGGAAGCAACAGTTTACAAGACTCAAGTCTAAATACTTGATAATTCTTGAATTGTCTGAGAAAAGCAGGACAACTCTGAGAATAAATGCAATGATTCCCTTTGAGACACATTCAGTACTGTTCAGTCGTTCAGTTGTGTCTGACTCTTTGAACCCCATGGACTCCCTGTCCATCACCAACTCCCAGAGCCTACCCAAACAAATGTACATCACATTGCTGATGCCATCCAACCATTTCATCTTCTGTCATCCCCTTCTGCTTCTGCCTTCAATCTTTCCCACCATCAAAGTCTTTTCCAATGAGTTGGTTCTTCACATCAGGTGGCCAAAGTATTGGAGTTGCAGATTCAGCATCACTGAATATTCAGGACTGATTTCCTTCAGGATTGACCTGTTGGATCTCCTGGTTGGATCAGTCCAAGGGACTCTCAAGAGTATTCTCCAACACCATAGTTCAGAAGCATCCATTCTTCACCGCTCAGCTTTATTTATAGTCCAACTCTCACATCCATTCATGACTACTGGAAAAACCATAGTTTTGACCAGATAGATCTTTGCTGATAAAGTAATGTCTCTGCTTTTTAATATGCTAAGTTGGTAATAGGTTTTCTTCCAAAGAGCAAGTGTCTTTTAATTTCATGGCTGCAGTCACCAACTGCAGTGATTTTGGAGCCCCCCAAAATAAAGTCTGTCACTATTTCCATTGTTTCCCCATCTATTTCCATGAAGTGATGGGACCAGAAAACATTAGTTTTCCGAATGTTGAGTTTTAGGCCAAGATCTTCACTCTCCTTTTTCACTTTCATCAAAAGACTCTTTAGTTCTTCTTCATTTTCTGCCACAAGGATGGTGTCATCTGCATATCTGAGGTTATTGATATTTCTCCTGGCAATCTTGATTCCAGCTTGTGCTTCTTCCAGCCCAGCATTTCTCATGATGTACTCTGCATATAAGTTAAATAAGCAGGGTGACAATATACAGCCTTGATGTACTCCTTTCCTGATTTGGAACCAATCTGTTGTTCCATGTCCAGTTCTAACTATTGCTTCTTGACCTGCATATATATATTTCAGGAGGCAGGTCAGGTGGTCTGGTATTCCCATCTCTTTCAGAATTTTCCACAGCTTGTTTTGAACCACATAGTCAAAGGCTTTGGCAGAGTCAGTAAAGCAAAAGTGGATGTTTTTCTGGAACTTTATTGCTTTTTAGATGATCCATCGGATGTTGGCAGTTTTATCTCTGCCTTTTCTAAATCCAGCTTGAACATTTGGAAGTTCACTATTCATGTACTGTTGAAGCNTCAAGAGGCTCTTTAGTTCCTCTTCACTTTCTGCCATAAGGGTGGTGTCATCTGCATATCTGAGGTTATTGATATTTCTCCCAGCAATCTTGATTCCAGCTTGTGTTTCTTCCAGTCCAGCATTTCTCAGGATGTATTCTGCATATAAGTTAAATAAGCAGGGTGACAATATACAGCCTTGATGTACTCCTTTTCCTATTTGGAACCAGTCTGTTGTTCCATGTCCAGTTCTAACTGTTGCTTCTTGACCTGCATACAGATTTCTGAAGAGGCAGGTCAGGTGGTCTGGCATTCCCATCTCTCTCAGAATTTTCCACAGTTTATATAAATATTCCACAATTTATTCCACAGTCAAAGGCTATGGCATAGTCAATAAATCAGAAATAGATGTTTTTCTGGAACTCTGTTTCTTTTTCCATGATCCAACGGATGTTGGCAATTTGATCTCTGGTTCCTCTGCCTTTTCTAAAACCAGCTTGAACATCTGGAAGTTCACAGTTTACGTATTGCTGAAGCCTGGCTTGGAGAATTTTGAGCATTACTTTACTAGTATGTGAGATCAGTGCAATTATGCAGTAGTTTGAGCATTCTTCGGCATTGCCTTTCCTTTCCAAAAGGAAAGAGAAGAGTGTACAGAGATCTCAGTTTCAGTGAAGTAGAAAGTTAAACTGATCATGGAGCTCCTTTTCCTTATTCTCCATGCCTGCCTGTCCACCTGGCCTCTCCCCTCGTGCTGGTCACTCTTCATCTGGACAATGTCTCTGCCATATGACAACTGGGCACAAAATATGCTGACCATTGAGATGGCCCTCCCCATGAAAATGAATTAGGACAGGGTAGGAGATAACTCTCTTTCTATGTGATAGCCTATATAGTATATTCAACTTTGTATTTGAAAAGTCTAAAATGTTTGTTATCCAGCTTTGTATAGAAATAGTCTGCTGATTCCTGCTTTGAGGCAATCGATGGCTGGTTCCATAATCTGTAGATGAGAGGCTGACAAGTTGAGCAGAGCTTTCAGTAGATTCAAGGATGTCAGAAGACAGGAATTTGATTTAGAGAGAGCTAAATAAAAAGTTGTCTTGGTAAATGTCGGTTTTCTAAGGGTCATTCATTATATAAGGCTATACCCTAAAATTAAGTATAGACAGAACTATATAAGTAGTCCCCCAAATTGAAGCCCTGTGACAAATAATGTCTTGATTTGTAATAGTTTTCACGGTCTCTACTTGCATGGCAGAAAACAGTGCAGCTCTCTGGAGAAGAAAACATTTTCCAATGCCTCAAGAATATCTGTATAATCTTTATATACACTCTCCAGCAGTCTATTGAATATACTAGGTGTTCAGAAACAGAGGCTCAAAAGTGAAGAGGAAAAAGTGACAATACAAACAGATACACAGGAGATCCAGATAATCAAATTATCCAATGAAATGTTAAAATAATTATAATTAAAATATGCAAGGAATTAAAAACAAGTTTGAACGATGGTGTTGGAGAAGACTCTTGAGAATCCCTTGGACTTCAGGAGATCCAACCAGTCCATTCTAAAGAAGATCAGTCCTGGGTGTTCTTTGGAAGGAATGAAGCTAAAGCTGAAACTCCAGTACTTTGGCCACCTCATGCAAAGAGTTGACTCATTGGAAAAGACTCTGATTCTGGGAGGGATTGGGGGCAGGAGGAGAAGGGGACAACAGAGGATGAGATGGCTGGATGGCATCACTGACTCGATGGACTTGAGTCTGAGTGAAGTCCGGGAGTTGGTGATGGACAGGGAGGCCTGGCATGCTGCAATTCATGGGGTCGCAAAGAGTCAGACATGATTGAGAGACTGAACTGAACTGAACTAAACTGATGAAGAAAATTAAAAAGGATCAACCAAGACATTCCAAGATTATAGCAAAGTGGTAGGATACAGGATTAATACTCAAGTCCAAGTATTAATACTTTGCTGTCCAAGTCCATCATGTTGCTGCAAACAGCGAAATTCATTCTTTATATGTCTTAGTAATATTCCGTTGTGTGTGTGTGTGCATATGTACCACATCTTCTTTATCCATTCATCTGTTGATGCACATTTAAGTTGCTTCCATACCTTGGCAATTGTAAATAATGCTGCTGTGAAGATCAAGGCGTGTGTATCTTTTTAAATTTTTTTAGTTATACCCAGGAAAAGAATTGGTAGGTCATATGCTACTTCTATTTTTATGCTAAGTGAACTAAGTCAGAGATGGACAAATACTGTGTGATATGACTAATATATGGAATTTAAAAAATTCAACAAATTTGCGAATGAAACAGAAAAGAAACATACTCACAGATACAGAGGTTAAACTAGTAGTTACAAGCAGGGAGTCAGGGAAAAGTTAGTAAGGGATTACATGAAATCATATGTGTGAAGTTTTTGAAAATTTTATAGTAGAGTATTTAAAGGCTCTTTCATTCAATAAAAAGTCAATTGTTTTCCTGTATACTGGCAGTAAACAGGTGGAGTGTGAAATTAAAAATACACCTCCATTTATATTAGCACTCCCCCAAATGAAATACTTAGGTATTAATCTAACAAAGTAAGTATAAAATATATATGAGAAAAATTAGAAAACTCTGAATAAAACAAAATAAGGTTAAAATAATGGAAAGATATTCCATGTTTGTGGGTAGGAAGACTCAATATTGTTGAGATATCAGTTCTTCCCAACTTGATATATAGATTCAATGCAATCCAAATCAAAATTCCAGCAAGTCACTTTAAGATACTGACAAACTAATTATTAAGTTTGCATAGAAAAAGCATAGAATCCAGGATAGCCAATAAATGTTGAAGGGAAGGAGCAAAATCAGAGGACTGATGCCATCCTATTTCAAGGCCTAGTATGAAGCTAAAATCATATATGATTTATAAGACAATATGGCATTACTGAAAGAGCAAACTAATAGATCACTGATACAGAATAGAGAGACCAGAAATAAATCCACATAATACGTAGTCAACTCATCTTTGACAGAGAAAAAGATAGTATGAAACTAAAATCATATATGATTTATAAGACAATATGGTATTACTGAAAGAGCAAACTAACAGATCAGTGATACAGAATAGAGAGACCAAAAATAAATCCACATAATATGTAGCCAACTCATCTTTGACAGAGAAGAAAGCTAGTATTATAAAGCATAGATGGTCTTTTCAACATACGGTGCTAGAACAACTAGAAATCCAAATGCAAAAAAAGAATCTGGACACAGACCTTACACACCGTTCACAAAAATTAATTCAAAATGTGTCCAACTAAAATTGCAAACTATAACACTCCTAGAAGATAGAGAAAATCTAGATGACCATGGGTATGGTGATGCCTTTTTAGATGTATCTCCAAAGACATGATCCATAAAAGAAATAATTGATAAGTTGGAGTTCATTAAAATTAAAAACTTCTGCTCTGTGAAAAACAATTTCAAGAAAATGAGAAGAAATGATATAGACAAGAGAAAATGTTTGCAAAAGACACATCTGATAAAGGACTGCTATCCAAAATGTACAAAAAATTATTGAAATTCAGCAAGAAGAAAACAACTTGATTTTCAAAAAGTCAAAAATCTTAAGAGAAACTTCACCAAAGAAGATGTATGAATGGCAAATGGGTTTGATTTCTCAGTTAAGGAGATCTCCTGGAGGTGGCCATGGCAACCTACTCCAGTATTCTTGCCTGGAGAATCCCCATGGATGGAGGAATCTGGCAGGCTACAGTCCATGGGGTCGCAAAGACTCAGACATGACTGACTGACTAAGTTGGACACAACTGCTTGACAGCAGGCACATAAAGAGATGTTCCACATCATATGTCAGCAGGAAATTGCAAATTAAAGCAATAACATACCATTACATTGCATTTTTAGAATGGCAAAATGCAGTTCAAACCTGTATTATTCAGGGGTCAGCTGTATTTTATTAATGAATCCCTATGAACTGGAGAACATTGGCTGATAATGGTGTGTCAATGTAGAGTCCACTTATGTATCTTTCAATAGTAAATAACATAGTTCTATATGGTTTGTGGTTGATTGAATTACAGATGCAAAAGAAACGTGAATATGGAGGTCCACTGTGAGTTACATGCAGATTAACCCCCATGTTGTAAATGAGTCATCTGTATTCTGCACAGTGGTTATGATGGGAATTAAATGATGTGAAAGTTGGTCGTTTTCATAAATGCCTCTTACAATGTAACTCAGTAACTCTCAAATTATTGAGATTAACTCCAAAGACATCTGAAGATCCAGTGGTAGCGGTTTATGAAACGTTGATATAATTCATTGTATTAATTAGAGCATGATATATTCTTGCAACTTTTGAGACAATACATGGAAAAAATGAATTGCAGCTATTAGGAAACTATGTTTCTCTTCCCTTACAGAGTGAGATGTTCTGGAAAGAATCTTAGAGAATTCTATTATTTGTCCTATTAATTATTTTTGTTTATGGAAAATTATTTTCTGGGTCTCTTTTCTTTTTTTCTATAATTAGACATTTGAACCAATGGTCACCAAGAACACTTCCAGCTCCATGTTCATATGTCCTTTGGTCTTAGTGGAAATATGTAAGGTGTTTCAAAAAGTCTTAACTGTCTTCCTCAAGTAGTATTAAAAAATGATACTTTTAAATTTCTTTTGTTTTCTGTAAAATGCTTATTTTACTTTCACCAACCTTTGCATGCAATAAGCCTCTAGTCAGAATTGGTTTCACTCAAAGGCAGAACAGTTGTTTATCTATTTAATTTTGAGTGACTATACTCAGGGCTTCCCTGACAGCTCAGACAGTAAAGAATATGCCTGCAATGCAAAAGACGGGGTTTGATCCCTGGGTTGGGAAGATCCCCTGGAGAAGGGAATGGCAACCCACTCCAGTATTCTTGCCTGGAGAATTCTATAGAGAGAGGACAGAAACAAGCATTCTCATCAAAATCAGTTCCTCATTCTATCATTCTATTGATTCAATTTATCTATCTCTTTACTGACTAATAACTAAACATAAGAAGATTCCATAGTGAACATGCTAATATTAAGGGTTACTGTGGGGTCTTAAAATTGATGAAGCAGTTTTATTTGACTTTAAGAATTTTTTAATTATTGTAAAGATAATTTGGAATTTGTGTTCTTTAGATCTCAGTCTTATGCTAGGCTACTTAGTATGTTTGTGATACTTTCCTGCCGCCTGAAGACATTTAAGTTTATGCAAACCCTACTTAAGGTATCGTTATGTGTCAAATAGTAGTTGAGCTCAGTTCAGTTGCTCAGTTGTGTCTGACTCTTTGCAACCCCATGAATCGCAGCATGCCAGGCCTCCCTGTCTATCACCAACTCCTGGAGTTCACTCAGACTCACGTCCATCAAGTCCGTGATGCCATCCAGCCATCTCATCCTCTGTTGTCCCCTTCTCCTCCTGCCCTCAATCCCTCCCAGCATCAGTCTTTTCCAATGAGTCAACTCTTCACATGAGGTGGCCAAAGTACTGGAGCTTCAGCTTTAGCATCATTCCTTCCAAAGAACACCCAGGGCCGGTCTCCTTCAGAATGGACTGGTTGGATCTCCTTGCAGTCCAAGGGACTCTCAAGAGTCTTCTCCAACACCACAGTTCAAAAGTATCAGTTCTTCGATGCTCAGCCTTCTTCACAGTCCAACTCTCACATGACCACTGGAAAAGCCATAGACTTGACTAGATGGACCTTAGCTGGCAAAGTAATGTCTCTGCTTTTGAATATGCTATCTAAGTTGGTCATAACTTTTCTTCCAAGGAGTAAGTGTCTTTTAATTTCATGGCTGCAGTCACCATCTTTAGTGAGTAGTATATTGTTACAAATTCATTTTATTAGTCCTTATCAAGAAGTGAAGCTGGGCCTCTAAACAAAGATTTGAAGAGGAATGTGGCTGTTAATATCATCTGGAGTAAACATGAGGAACATATCAGGCATCCTGGGGAGTTGGTGTTGAGGTTTGGGAAGGTCAAAGGTAAAATAAATTCTGGATATTTTAGTGATACTTGATTTTTTTTTTTTTTTTTTGATAAACAGTTGAAAGTGAAAGTGAATTTGCTTAATCGTGTCCAACTCTTTGCAGCCCCATGGACTGTAACCTATCAGGCTCTTCTGACCATGGGATTTTCCAGGCAAGAACACTGGAGTGGGTTGCCATTTCCTTCTCCAAAACTATTGGCAGCTTAGGTAAAAGATACTTTAGAAGAGTATTGTCATTTATTTAGGAGGTGGAAGGAAAATTTAACACAACTTATTGATATTTAAAACAGAACTAATCATTTATTGTGAGAACAAAGCCATGGATCCTGCAAAATTATTTTTATGTATACTTCAAATTATTTGTGTATTATTGTTAACAGTAACTGTAATGACTGCATTTTCCAAATGTATTTCTATTCTCTGTCCCTCTTATTTAATATTTTACCAACAGTACTTTTATTTCAATGAGAAGATGGAAAGAATTAAATGAAAATGAACAAATTGTATGAGGTTGGCTGTAAAAGTCAAGGTAGACTTGGTAGGCAGGCATGATAATGAGTGTGCCTTTATTTTCTTATGAAGAATTAGATAAAATGTTAAAATAAAACTTGCATGATATTTTAAAACAGGCCATAAGAAGTGTATATCTTGAAGACAGTCTAAGATCAGCACTCAGTTGCCTTAAAGATTTTCAAAAACAAGTAGTAGAAAACACTAAACATTTTTCCAAGATGAGCAGTTTAAAGGCAGCTTAGTGGCCAGTAGCCAAATAGTTTTAGCAAGGTTGCCTTACCCATTTGACCCTTACAGATACCTTGGGCTTACTAGCTTTTCAAAGCCTTTGAAAATATTGGAGACCTAAAAGTTATTGGTTCCAAAATACAGAAAAAAAAATTGTGCATTTAAAAGATTAATATTAAAGATGCACAAAATAGGGCAATTTCATCTACTGATTTGCAATACAAACTAAGCCAATACAATACAAACCATCTACTTTTAGATGGCTATACAGATATACTGTTTAGTAAGGATGTTTATACATTTTGACATCTGACATTATGTGAGAGGTGACAGGGCATCACAACTATTTGCCTGTAGCCTAAGTTAAAATGTCTCTCATTCCTTTTCTCTCTGTCGTTCTCTCTCTCTTTCCCCCTCCTCTGTTTACTACTCTTACAAACATCCTCCTTTCTTATGCTCTTCTCATTTTTCCACTCCTCTCATACAGCCAACTAGCTGAACTCAAAGTAGCTCTACCTTTTGTAAGATGGGTAGCAAGGGCTTTTTGTCCATGAAGAATAAAATCATTATAAATTCCTTTGAACTTAAACCAAAAAAAAAAAAAAAAATCCATGGCCAGTTTTTCAGTGTTCTACATGCATTAAAGACTGATTTTATCTTTATTTTCTGTCAACCATTCTTTTATTGGATCAGATATTTCATTAAAGAACACATGAGTAAGTGTTGCTTTTTAAATGGTATCTACTCATCATTTGGATTTTGGAAATATTTTCAGGGTAGTTAAGACTTTGAAAGCAGAAGCACATGTTATTTCATTTGCTACCACTGAGAGCTTTGGAGGAATGGCAAAGAAAATGTATTGTTATATTTTGCTGGGAGGTTCATTTAGAAATTTAGTTTATATTATTGTTTCTAAACATATAAATGAGAAGTCAAATGTTTATTTTTAATGATGAATAATTTGATAAGGGCAATCAGTAAAGAAAAAATACACTCTATCAGGGGAGTTTTCATTTTAAGATTCTGGGGAAACAGTCTAGGGCTTCCCTGATAGTTGAGTTGGTAAAGAATACACCTAGACTGAACCATGAAAATAAGTTCATACTGCTCTAAAAATGACAATTTCTCCTGCCTCCTAAGTAATTTCAGTATTGAGGAACACTTCTAAACCTGCCCTTATTTATTGTTAGTTAAATGTAGCAAACATAATATTGTACAAATTTCAGTTATAATCTGTTTCTCTCAAAATATAAAATTTCTGGTTACACTAGTTCTTTCTGAATTGTTTTTGATAACTCTCATTCAAGGTCATTCACAAGCTTTATTTTCTAGTGATAAGGTGTCTTCATTTAACATGCTACCAATTATTAGGTTACCTCTAATAATTTATTTATATTTTTTAATTAGATCATATGCTTAGTGAACATACTATAGAATAATCTTCAGCTTAATTTTTGATGTTGCAATCACTTCATTAAAAGAAAAATTCATTGCATTTGCACATAGCTTGCTTACATTGACTAAGCAGGTAATATTGTGGTTTAAAACTCTTTAATAAATCATGGCCATATGATTCTCATCTAATTTTGGAGATAAATTGACTTCTCTGGGAAATTCTTAATTGCCTAAGAATTAAAAAAGAATGGCTATCATTATAGAAAAAATTGAAAGTGTTAGTCACTCAGTTGTGTCTGGCTCTTTGTGACCCTGTAGACTATCATCCACCAGGCTCCTTGGTCCATGGGATTCTCCAGGCAAGAATACTGGAGGGGGTTTCCATTCCCTTCTCCAGGGGATCTTTTCAACTCAGGGATCAAACCCAGGTCTCCTGCACTGCAGGAGGATTCTTTACCAGCTGAGCTACCAGGGAAGCTCAAGAATATTGGCATGGGTAGCTTATCTCATCTCCAGTGGATATTCCTGACCCAACTGAGCATTCTTTACCATTCTTTACCAACTGAGCATTCAGGGAAGCCCAGCTACTGTATAACCTAGATAATTATTTCCTGGATTTTGTCAGTTCTCTGAAAAGAATAAACATTTATTTTTGGGGAAAGAGAACATTATTTATTCACCAAATATTTGCTTGTGTGCCTGTTATGTATCACCCATGTGTTTGGAAATGAGTTTCAAACAATTCAAGGAGGTCTTGGTAGTCCAGAGCCATGGTGAGTTGTTTTCATTAGGGAAAGGTGAGATGTCTTAACTGCTCTGAAAGTTCACTCCCTGAAGAAAGATAGTAACAATATATTGTATATTTATCATATTTGTAAACATAAGAGACATAGCAGCAATAGCACAAAGAATGAGAGGAAGAAACTAGAAATATATTTTTACTTTTACACGATGTGTGGGATAGTATAGTATTATTTGAAAGTAGACTGATTAATTAAAGAGGTGTATTGTAAACCCTAAGTGATGACCAATGCAGGTTTTAAAGTGGTATATATAAACAAATAATAAATTCTCAAAAACTGCTCAACTAATTCAAAGGAAGGCCAAAAAGGAAAACAAATGGAAAAAGTGATAACTAGGAAGATGATAAATTCTAATCAGTCATATTAATAATCATAGCAGATACACGAGATCTAAACACACCACTTTAAAGACAGAGCTTGTCAAATTTAAAGGAAGACAAAAAAAGAAAACAAATGGAAAAAATAATAACTAGGAAGATGATGAATTCTAATCAGTCATATTAATAATCATATTAGATGAACATGGGGGTACACATGTCTCTTTCCATTCTGGTTTCCTCAGTGTGTATGCCCAGCAGTGGGATTGCTGGGTCATATGGCAATTCTATTTGCAGTTTTTTAAGGAATCTCCACACTGGTCTCCATAGTGGCTGTACTAGTTTGCATTCCCACCAACAGTGTAAGAGGGTTCCCTTTTCTCCACACCCTCTCCAGTGTACCCCAATATTCATCGTGGCACTGTTTATAATAGCCAGGACATGCATGCAGCCTACATGTCAATCAGCAGACGAATGGATAAGAAAGCTGTGGTACATATACACCATGGAGTATTACTCAGCCATTAAAAAGAATACATTTGAATCAGTTCTAATGAGGTGGATGAAACTGGAGCCGATTATACAGAGTGAAGTAAGCCAGAAAGAAAAAACATCAGCACAGTATACTAACACATACATACGGAATTTAGAAAGATGGTAATGATAACCCTGTATGCGAGACAGCAAGAGACACTGATGTAAAGAACAGACTTTTAGACTCTGTGGGAGAGGGAGAGGGTGGGATGATTTGGGAGAATGACATTGAAACATGTATACTATCATGTAAGAATGAAAAGCTAGTCTAGGTTCAATGCAGGATACAGGATGTTTAGGGCTGGTGCACTGGATGACCCAGAGAGATGACATGGGGAGGGTGGTGGAAAGGGGGCTCAGGGTTGGGAATTCATATACACCTGTGATGGATTCATGTTGATGTAAGGCAAAACCAATACAGTATTGTAAAGTAAAAAAATAAAATAAAATAAAAATTAAAAAAATAAAAAAATAATCTGATACACAAGATCTAAACATACCAATTTAAAGACAGTAAAGTATGCACCAATTATATGTTTCCTATAGGTAACCTATTTCAAAAAAAGGTAAGTATAATTTATAGGTATAGAATGATAAAAGATATACTGTGCAAACACCAATTAAAATTAAGCTGGCATAGCCATGTTTATAGCAAATATAAACTTCACAGCAAGGAACATTATTAGAGATAATTATCAAAATCATGGTAAAAGTTCTATTCTCCAGTCTAAATATGCATGCACAAAACTTCAGTGTCAAAACACTGAAATATGTTTATACCTAAAATAAACAAACAAACAAAAATAAGCATACTAAATGTGATCAAGAATGGGGAGAGACTGGAACTCATTTACATTGGTGGGAATATATATAACAGTACAATCCATTTCGAAAACCATGTTTCAGTTACTTAAAAAGTAAGGCATACATTTCTAATATGATGCAGCCATTTCACGTTTAAGTGTTAAACTAAAAGGATCGAAAGCATTTATCTGTGTACACAGACATTCATAGCAGTTTTATCTGGATTCCCAAAGCTTGGAAAAAATTTATATGTTCATCTGCATCTGAATGGGTTAACAAATTGCCTGGAATACTCTAAGGCAGTAAAAGGAATGAACTGCTTTTACAAGAAACAGCATGGAATCTAAAAATAGTTTAGAAGAAAAAAGCAGCCAGAAAAAAAAGAGTATATGATATCTTCTTCCTTTTGTATGAAATTCTAAAACTGCAAAAAATAAAAATTCTGAAACATGAAAACTGATTTACAATAACAGAATACTTATTAGTGTTTCCTAGGGGGAATAAAAGGAGAAAAGGAAAGATATATCCATTTGAATGCAGAGTTCCAAAGAATAGCAAGGAGAGATAAGAAAGCCTTCCTCAGCGATCAATGCAAAGAAACAGGAAAACAATAGAATGGGAAAAATTAGAGCTCTCTTCAAGAAAATTAGAGATACCAAGGGAACATTTCATGCAAAGATGCGCTCGATGAAGGACAGAAACTGCATGGACCTAACAGAAGCAGAAGATATTAAGAAGAGGTGGCAAGAATACACAGAACACCTGTACAAAAAAGATCTTCACGACCCAGATAATCACAAAGATGTGATCACTCACACTCACCTAAAGCTGGATCCTAGAATGTGAAGTCAGGTGGGACTTAGAAAGCATCATTATGAACAAAGCTAGTGGAATAGATGGAATTCCAGTTGAGCTATTTCAAACCCTAAAAGATGATGCTGTGAAAGTGCTACACTTAATATGCCAGCAAATTTGGAAAACTCAGGAGTGGCCACAGGACTNTCAAGCAAACTATGTCCTGTTGAAGCATGAAAGAGCTTTCTTGGCACTAGTTTAACTAATCTTATTGACAAAAGGTGCCTACTGGGAAAACCTGTTTATTGGTGCTACAGTTTGGTTATACAGCATGTGTAGTTGCTGCTCTGTGGTGAGACCCTCTTAATTATATCATTTTTCAAATAAATATTTGCATCTTTTATTTTGAAAAATCACAGGTTCAGTCAACTTGGCAAATGTGTGTGTATTTTGAATATGGAACGCTTTGTCTTTTATTCATTGTAGATTATCTATAATAATACACTGCTTCATGAGACGGCACTAGTGAAGAAAAACAGGCAAGCAGTTATTTGCTGTGCATTTAAGTACTTAAACAGTCACTCTGCTTTCAGACATTCTTGCCTGACAATTCACTGGAGTCAAATGGTTGAGAGTGCTGTGTCATGTCAATCAAGAGCACTACCATGGTTTGTGCAGTGGAAAAGCCTGAGTTCAGAGAAGGAGGAACCCTTCGGCTCTGTCTATACTGATTTAGTAAAATGGAAAACAAAGGCATTTATCCAACTAATTACAGCAAAAAGAAAAAAAAAGTAATTCATGTAGTTGTAAATGGTAACAGAGCTCAGTAGATAAATAACACATAGTGTCTTCTCATTTTCTACAATTGGAATGTTTTTGTGTTTCTGTAGAATGAGGAGCGGGCTTCCCTGGTGACTCAGATGGTAAAGAATTCACCTGCAATGTGGGAGATCTGGGTTCAATCCCTGGGTTGGAAAGATCCCCTGGAGGAGGGCATGGCAACCCCCTCCAGTATTCTTGCCTGGAGAATCCCCATGGACAGAGGAGCCTGGTGGACTACAGTCCATGAGGTCACAAAGAGTTGGACATGACTGAGCAACTAAGCACAGCACAAAAAGAATGAGGGGCACACTGGGAATATCTTCATGGAGCATCACTTAGGGGATGGTCAGAGAGACAGGGAGAGGAAATTCTTCCATCTCTCAGTATTTCACCAGCTTAGCAGGTCTAGAGAGAATGATGACAAACCACTTCCACATATATACCTAAAATAGAAGCAGCCTTTGGCCACTTTTGAAGAAAGACATTCTGGATTTAAGAGCTAATTATTGTGACTTGGCATACAGAGTTATTAGACACCTTTTTTTTGAATGTTAGGAAGTTTCTACCTTTTGGCTTAAAATATTGCAACAATTACATACTTCCAAAAGTTTAAAAAAATCATGCTACCAGGAAAAATGGGTCAAATTTTCCTTTTATATTATCTTCTAAATTTTATACACCCTTATTAGATAATTGTTTTTACCCCCAGAATCAGTTATTAAAGTTAATCCTATCCCTGTTGATTTCAATGTCATCTCTTACACAGGAAGCTAGCTTACAAAGGTGGGCCTTACTGATGTGGACTTCCTATGTAGCTGAGATTTTTTTTCTGTTCCAATAAGCAATTGTCTATCTGTGTGGCACTATCACATATTTAGTTTCTATACCTTTATAATAATTTTTGATGTCTGACAAGGAAAGTCTCCTCACTGCTTTTTCCCCTTTGTTCAGAAATATCTGTCACTTCAGAATTAACTTACAGGTTATAACTTATCATAGGAATTTTAAATAGCAAAAGTTGTTCTAGACATTTGTTATTTTGTTATGAATCACCCTAAACTAAGTGGCATAAAAGAATAATCATTTTGTTTTTTATGTGTCACAGTTCTGGAATTCAGCTAGGATCAGCTGGCCAGTTCTCTCTTGGGATCTTTCATATGGTTTCTGTCTGGTGACAGTGGAGACTGGACACATCTTAACAGATGTGAATGACAGATCAGTCATTCACAAGTCCGGAGGTTGAAGCTGGNAAAGAATAATCATTTTGTTTTTTATGTGTCACAGTTCTGGAATTCAGCTAGGATCAGCTGGCCAGTTCTCTCTTGGGATCTTTCATATGGTTTCTGTCTGGTGACAGTGGAGACTGGACACATCTTAACAGATGTGAATGACAGATCAGTCATTCACAAGTCCGGAGGTTGAAGCTGGATGTCAGCTGGGACGTCAGCTGGGAATGTTGGCCATAACTACTCACACCTCTTCTCCGTGTTGTTTCTCTAACTCCCCACAACAGGAGGACTAGATTTCTAGAACAAACAAAGAGTTGCAAGAGGTTCAGGCAGATGTTGCATTAACATTTATGACTTAGACTCAGTATTAGATATCATTTCTGCCACAACTTAAATGAAAGGAGATGAGCGCAGAGCCCTGGCCTCACCTCCCTATGATAGAAATGACAAGGCATTGTAGGGAGAATAAATGAGAAAGGAAATCTTGCTGTGGCCATACTGGAAAAAAATGACAGTCACAATTCTGTAGATCAATTTAGGAAAAATTAACATCTTTACACTATTGAATTTTTCTATCTATTAACATGGTAAAGCTCTATTTAGATTTTCTTACTGTATTTCAATAAAGTTTTCTTTTTCCACAAATAGCATATGCACACTTTGTTAGAATTTTCACGAGGCACCTTACTTATGTTTAATGCCATTGTAAAGGTTATCTTTTTAAAATACGCTTTATAACATTAGTTATTGGTATTTAGTAATATTACTCATTTTTATATGTTGATTTGATATTAACAAAACCGGTTTACTATTTAATTAATGGTGATAAATTAATCTATATTATATTGACTTTCCAAATTTGCCTGTTACTCCAGGTGTTTCTTGACTTCCTACTTTTGCATTCCAGTTCCCTATAATGAANTTCATGACAACCTTATCTGGTAAATATTTCTCTACTCAACTGCAGATGAATAAACTGAGGCTAAAAAAAAATTAACCTTTTCACAGAAGCATTTGGAAATGGGACAATAGATATCATCCAATATACACTAAATTACTTCTTCAAGGGTCTATGGGATTCCCAGGTGGTGCTAGTGGTAAAGACCCTGTCTGCCCAGGCAGGAGATGCTGGTTTGATCCCTGGGTCTGGAAGATCCCCTGGAGTAGGAAATGGCAACCCACTCCAGCATTCTTGCCTGGGAAATCCCATGGACAGAGAAGCCTGATGGGCTACAGTCCATGGGGTGGCAAAGAGATACAACTGAGTGTGCAAGAGCACACACATACACATGTACACACACAGGTATCTATACATCTCAAGCATCTAATTAGCAAACGTCGATAGGCATTCTGGAGAATTAAATGAAATGACTGACCCTCACCAACAGTGAGTCCCTTTAAAGCAGAGGCTTCGCCACTTACTTACTAATGAATGATAAGCCTGCTGAGCAGCTGTTTCATTCTCCGTAAAATGATCACAGGCAATATTTAACTTTATAAAGTTGTGATGAATATTCAATTAAAGAGCACATGTAACACATCCGGTGTGGTGATTGGCATGTCCTATTCCCCAAACACGTTGCTATTTCATAAAAGATGCTGCAGAAATGACAGCAGTGGTAGGCAGGTGTAGAGTTAAAACCGACAAGATTGGCCAGCTACCCATCATATCTAAAAGTTTCCTGTCAAATGAAATATATCCTGACACCAACCACTCATCTATGTGTGTATGGATCCATCCAGTCCTCCAATGACCAGCTACTTGTTATATTCAAGATTCTGTGGGTTTTACTGCTGGAAATGAGACCCTCGTCCGCGGGGTAGTTCACACCACGGGGAGATGCTTAGGTGACCTCCATGGCAGATGGATGCTTCACTCCCCTGTNCCATGCGTGTATGGATCCATCCAGTCCTCCAATGACCAGCTACTTGTTATGTTCAAGATTCTGTGGGTTTTACTGCTGGAAATGAGACCCTCGTCAGCGGGGTGGTTCACACCACGGGGAGATGCTTAGGTGACCTCCATGGCAGATGGATGCTTCACTACCCTGTGCACACACGCCTGGTCATCTGACTCCAAAACTCCTCTTTACAAGGCCAAGCACACTCCAGAGCNATACTTTGGCCACCTGATGTGAAGAACTGACTCATTTAAAAAGACCCTGATGCTGGGAAAGATTGAAGGAGGGAGAAGAGGATGATATAGGATGAGATGGTTGGATGGCATCACCGATGTGATATACATGAGTTTGGGTAGGCTCTAGGAGTTGGTTATGGACAAGGAGGCCTGGTGTGCTGCAGTCCATGGGGTCTCAAAGAGTCGGACACGACTGAGTGACTGAACTGAACTGAACTGAACTGGACTGTATTGAGGTTTCCATACAGCCAATCTTGTCATCTCTGACAAACGATGATACGATTTTTTTCCAATTCATTTTACTTAACACATATAGTACTTAGTATTTCCTAAGCACTGCTTTAAGCACTTTTAAATAGTAACATTCACAACCTCCACTGAGGTAGGGATGATTATCTCCATTTTATAGACTAAAATTGAAGCACAGAGAGGAGAAGCAACATAGAATTGATTTAAACCTATCTGGTCCAAAATCTATACTCTTAAATATTATATCATGTGGTCTCTCTTGTACATTTTTTCCCTTTACTGAGCTAGCTAAAGTTCATAATATAATGGCAAACAGAATTGGAGAGAGCTGTCACCCTTTTATTTTTTACCATTTTAAAGCCAATGTTTTCACTGATCTATAGGTAAGCACTATGTCTTGTAGATTACTAATCATCAGATTAATGCAATTTCTTTCTATTTCTACTTTGCTAAATTATTTTTCTTCCTTTTTTTCTCTTTATTTCACAATTTTTAAAAATAAATACTATTAATATATGTTTAATTTATTGAAGGATTTTACTGTTTTAAGAGTAAAATTTTTGCCCTTTCATCTCTCAGGTTGGTAACTGCATTATGTGATATTTCTAATTTTAATTAATCTTCTCTCTGGAGAGAATTTCATCTTGTTACACATAGTTAGATGTTAGTGTTCTAACATTTTATTTAGGAATTTAAAATTTTAGTTTGAAATGTAATTGACATAATTTTTTCTCTCATACCTCATATCACGTTTAAAGTTGACTGAAAAAGAATTGAAATGTATTGACATTTCCCAAGCTACCTTTTAATTCCATTTGAATTTCATAGTGATAATAGAAGGTAGCTTCCATGATACCAACTTTCAATATAAGTTTATGTTTTGATACTTCCTCTATGGCAAAATGTTTTGAATTTTCACAAATATTCTATGTGTACTTGAAAATAACATTTTATTTTGCAAAATCTACTGAAATAATAGGTTCAGACAATGGTCAACATAGATAAAATCATTAGAAGAAAGGCTGATGGAGAATGAAGGCTGGAGGGATCACGGACTCACCACATGAGCCAACTGATCTTTTTACTAACAGAGGACCAAACAAATTTGGTACTATCTTCTTGTAATGCAATATTAAGTACTTTCACCCTCCCCACTTCCAGATTGAGATGAAATCTATTCAAGCCCTTAGACTTAAATTCCATTTATAGAGAATAAAGCAAGAATGAGGAACAAGTTAATTAACACCACAGTGAAGAGATCAGATAAATTCAGAATGTGGCATTTCTTTTAGAAATGACCAGTTTCTTTAATGTCAGTGGCTTAAAGAAAAAACAGAGGAGACTAAAGGAAAACAGCTCTTTTGATCTTATTTCAAGTAAACCAAGTATGAAATATTCTTAGACAATCAGGATAATTTTAATAGTGTGGACTGGAATTTGGATGATATCAATACATTATTGATAATTTTATCAGACATATATATGGTCGAGTGTGTGCTCAGTAATGTCCGACTCTTTGCAACCCCATGGACTGTAGCCCACCAGGCTTCTCTGTCCATGGGATTTTCCAGACAAGAATACTGGAGCGTGTTGCCATTTCCTCCTCCAGGGGGTCTTCCGACCCAGGGATAGAACCTGCATCTCCTGCACCGTAGGCAGATTCTTTACTGGTGAGCCATTGGGGAAGCATAGCATTATGTAAAAACAAGTTCATGGCTTTGAGAAACTTTTGAAGGATTATGTAGAGGTGATATAACAACACATCTGAAATTCACTCTAAGTTTTGAAGGAACAGAAGAAAGGAAAAACATATTCTGTATATATTCATTAGATCCAGCTGGTAAATTGTCCCTCAAATCAATATATTGATTTATTTTTCTTAATTAATGATAGATATAGTTAAATGTTCCAATGTAAGGAATTCATTTATACTTGTATTTATCTTAATTTTTGATTTACATATTTTTGAGAACAAATGTTGCTTTGTATAGTTGTGTAATACTTAAAATTTCTTTTATTTTCCATTGTATTGAGTTATTCATCATTACCTAGTTATCTCCATTAATCTCAGNTCCAATGTAAGGAATTCATTTATACTTGTATTTATCTTAATTTTTGATTTACATATTTTTGAGAACAAATGTTGCTTTGTATAGTTGTGTAATACTTAAAATTTCTTTTATTTTCCATTGTATTGAGTTATTCATCATTACCTAGTTATCTCCTTTAATCTCAGTAATCCTTTTCAGCTTAACGTCTATACTGTCTGATATTAGTCAAGTGCACTAGCTTTTTTCTTTTCTTTCTTCTTTTCTTTGTTTTGGATAGTATTAGATAGATACCTTTTGCATTCTTATATACTGAACCTATTTGCATTGCGATGTACTACTAATATGTCTATTTGTCTTTCATTGCATCATTTACTCCATTTAGATTTATTATAATTATTGATGCCCTCAGGTTTATTTCTATCCTATTTTGAAGTAAAAATTGATTACATCTTTTCTATGTTTGTTTTTGCTGCCCTTATTTTCTTCTTTTGAATGAATAAAATATAGTCTCTGATTATATTTTTTCTTTCTACTTAATTTTTATTTCTTTTAGTGATTACATTAGGAATATAAACATGCCTAAGAATATATAAAATTTTAAAGCTAATTATTATTTTCATTCTCCTTCTGAACAAGTGTTAGAAAACTATAACTCTGATAACTCTTTCCCTTTTCATGCATTATTGCTTTATGGACTTTTATTTCATTTTTCTCTTTTATAAACATAAAAATTTAAGTATTGCTTTATATAGTCAATATTTGTTTAGAGTTCCCAAAATATTAATTACTTTTTCATTATTATTCTTTCTTGCATCTCAGACTTTTCACATGGAAACCTTCTTATTTTACCCTTACCCTTGATATAATATTGTTGAATATAGAATTCTAGGCTCATATTTTCTTTTCAGGGCACTGAAGATATTCTATTGTCTCTGGCTTTCATTGCTACTGACAAGTAGTCAACTATTAATTTAACCATCATACCTATTAGACAATTTATTTTTTCTGTGTCATTTTGAGACATTCTCTTTGTCTTTGCTGATATCCAGTTTTAGCATTATATATTTATATGTGGATTTTTAAAATTTGTCCTATTTGGGATTTTGTAAATCTAAGGACAGGTATTTTTCACTGGTTCTGAAAAATTGTTAGTTATTTTATCTTCAAATGTTGCTTCAATCTTCTCTTATAAAACTTCCAAATATATGTGCCTTAGACTCTCACCTTCATGTCTCCTAATAACTCAGTGATGTGTTCTTTTTGTTTTTCTGTACTACATTTCAGATAATTTCTTCAGTTATGTCTTCCAGATTATTAACTCTCTTTTTATCTATGTCTAATTTGATTTTGGAAGTAAGTATTGAGTTTTAAATTTCAATTATTATATTTTTCTTTCATCAATCCCTGGTTAATTTTATACTTTCTTGGTCATTGTTTGAAATAAACTCCTCTCTCTTACTCATTTTTATCCTCTATTTTAATTTATTAAATATACTAAACATATATTTTTGATATTTCCAATACAGGAAGATTTCACTCAGGTCAGATTAATTCTGCTCATGTTTTCTGTTGCTTTGTGTGTTTTGTAATTTTTGCAGTTAGTTCATATTCTTTGAACCTGTGAAAGTGAAAATCACTCAGTCGTGTCCAACTCTTTGTGACCCCATGGACTATACAGTCCGTGGAATTCTCCAGGCCAGAATACTGGAGCCTTTCCCTTCTCCAGGAGATCTTCCCAACCCAGGTCTCCCACACTGCAGGCGGATTCTTTACCATCTGAGCCACATTTCTGCCAGTTTGTTGTGGATTGGATGGAAATGGCTCCTTTAGATAGAATTTACTCTGGCATTTACTCTGGCTAGGTAACTAGGGGGACTAGTAATCCAGCATTGCTTTAATTAATGCTTGGCTTGAATTTTTTTGGACCATATCCAGGCACTGTGGATTCCATTTGCAAACCCAGCCAGTAAAGATTGGCTTGTGGTATGAATTCCCAAAGAAGAGGTTTTTCCTTTAGTTAAGGTTCAAGATGAGCAATTTATCTTGTTGATCCCTTGGGAAAAGGTAATATTTCTGCTTACTGAGAGTATGACTCTTTAGGGTCCCAGCTTCATGGAGAGGATCACCTTTAGAAGCCATATTTTTCACTTGTGAGTACTGCAACCTTTGAAATTGTCAAAAGGAAACAAGTTTAACTAGGTTTGATCATTTCCCTAAGGACAGAGATTATACTAACTGTTTTACTTGCCTCTTGGGTTCTTATTTCCACTTATTATTTGGCCTCTGAGAACTATAAACTTTCTTGCCATGCTATTGATATACATAAGCTATGTGTTTTTATATGTAAATCAGTCTTTTCAGTTTATGTGGGAAGATTGATCTCTGTTAAACTGTTGGAAAAAAATGGTTTCCCATACCATCTTTGTCTCAGGGAATCACTTAAATGACTGAAAAAAATATTTTAAAAGTAGAGAATCATGTACACAGATTTGTGCTAAAGACATTCCTTCACAACTGGCAAAATGCAATGCAGCTACAAGAGGTTCCAATGGTGAGAATAAGTAGTGTTAACACCATAATATTCTCAAAGGGCTTATACGAAATTTGATTGATACCACATTAACCTATGAGAAGACACTGCAACTCACTAGGCAGTTCCTTAGAATGTAGAATTGTAATTTAGGTGGCAATAGTGGTGACTGCAACAATAAAGTTGGCTTGGCTGACTCAGTGAAGGAAACAGGAAATTTGGGTTTGATATGGATTCAAAAGTAATGAATGTGGTACAGCACTGGCTGCCCACACATGTGTCTTCTAAACTTGCCTCTGCCAGTCATGGTTTCTATGAAGCTAGGCAAATTGTCTCCCTTCTCTGGGCATTTTTTACTTATCTGCAATGTGAAGATACTGATGGCATGTGAGAAAATAATCTGTGTTTTCTCAACCCTCAATTACCACTTTACATCTCCTCTAGAGCCACTGTATTTCTTCTGGTAATATGCCCACTACTCCTAATGTTTTAGGGGTTTTTAATTAGTGATTCTAAAATGTTTCAAACGATAATGAAGTTAAGAATCAGCTGACTCAGATTTTACTGGAACAAAGGAAAAGAGAAACCCAGATTACCCCATACAAGAGTTATTTATGAATAGTTGGTAGCCAAAGATATTTAAGTATAAGATATATCATAAATCATATTTTAATGACATATTGTTTTTCTTTGCTCAAATTCCAGGTAATTTTTCTCATTGTTGTTGTTCTAGTATATTCTGTTAGTCCCTTGGCTATGTTGTGAAGCTAAGAAATTCAGTTTAGGGTCCCTGATTAATACATGACTCTTCAAAAGATAAAGACCTCTCATTTTAAGTAACATTAATTAAACTAAGGGCTTCCCTGTAGCTCAGATGGTAAAGTATCTGCTTGCAGTGCAGGAGACCCAGGTTCAATCCCTGGATTGGGAAGATCCCCTGGAGTTGGGCATGGAAACCCACTCCAATATTCTTGCCTGGGGAACTCCTTGAACAGAGGAGCCTGGTGGGCTTCAGTTCATGGGATTGCAGAGAATTGGACATGACTGAGTAACTAACACCACACTAATTAAACTAAATTACATTATATTCCTATAAGTTAAATAACATAAACCTTTGAACTTAAATTTTTATTTGTAATTTTACATATTTTTGAAAAGGGTCACCCAATTGTATACATTTTAGAGCCCACAAAACTTTAATCTGCCTGTTTTATCACTTGGCTGAATAAAGAACACATATTTCCTCCTCCTTTTCTCTGATATCACTTCCCCTATCTTTAACCAGTGAAAGAAACAAATAAAAAATGGGATTTTGAGTCAGGCATATTTATACAGGACCATGTTTCAATATCACTCTCACTGTTTAAACTAGAGAACAATTTATCATTATGCAGAAACTCTTTGATGATTCATTCCCACCAAAGCTCAAACTTTTTTTTTGCCAGCTTATCTCCTTAGAAGAAATAGCTGGTCCCTATAGTGGCTGTAACATTATAAGATGTGATAGCACTATGAAAGATAAATATGTGTGATATTTTAATTCATTTTCCAATTTTGAGTGAACATTCCTACCACCATCACTAGTTTAATTTAAAAAGCATTTATGTACAGTTGAAATTGGAAAGGGATGATATCTTCAGTTGCTTCAAGCAGTTTGGAAACTATGATAACATGAGCAATTGTTAACTTCAAAATTGTTAATTATTTTGTTTGTATTGTTTTTACATTAAAATTATATATATTATATATGTATATATATAATATATATATAGATCATGGCAGACCATTTCTAGGAATTTGGGTATTTTTGTCAAAGAAAAGCAGCTTATTTTAAGATTTTATTTTACATATTTTTATTTTGAGGGGAATCCAAATATCTCCATCATGAACTTAAATTCCTATAGCTGCCAGAACTGACAGAGAATTAGCAAGGCAGAGCCAAGTTCACGCAAGACTGTCTACGGCACTCTTATAGCTAAAGACAAACCAAAATATTGACGAGTTCTTCTCAAAACAGCATGTATAAGTTGTGGCTGAAATAAGCCTGATGTAAGAAAGAATACAGATGGCAGTATAATCATAGGCTGGGTCTACACGGTGCCAAACAACCCATTGAAAAGTGAAAAACTCAGTCGATCACTTGGTAGTTTTGTCTACATGCCACCAAGCAACAGGCTTGACTGATTTCTTCCCAAAATTGACTGAGCATCTAACTAGACTGGAGCAGATGTTTTTTCACTATGTATAGTCAGTCTTCATTGTCAAATCTATAACTCACAGAAGTTCCTCAATGAAGAATAAATTTCTTTCCTATATCAAAACAACCTGAAAGCGTTAAACAAAGATCATCTGCAGGTTTTAATCATTTTACAGCCTACTTTACATGTGCTCTGCAGAGTTTAGAGTATAACAAGAAATAGAGTGTCTTCACTTACATGCTTGTATTTAATATTTCATTAATTCACTTGGCATCACCGTGACTCAAATACCCATAGAACAGTAACCAACATTCTTTTACATTATCTCTTTTACTCAACAATTTTTCCAGTTTATACAACCTATTTGCCATGAATATATCGAATTAGGGACTTCCCAGGTGGCGCTAGTGGTAAAGAACACATCTGCCATTGTGGGAGACATAAGAGATGCGGGTTCAATTACCAGGTCAGGAAGATTCCCTGGAGGAGGGCACAGCAACCCGCTCCAGTATTCTTGCCTAGATAATCCCACAGACAGTGCTCGCTTCAGCAGCACATATACTAAAACTGGAAGGATATAGAGAAGATTAGCATGGCCCCTGCACAAGGATGACACACAAATTCGTGAAGTGTTCCATATTTTTGCAGCGCTTCTTAAGAATTGGGCCAGAACGCCCCGCACGTAACCAGAGCGAACTAACTTGGGCTAGCACACCAGACTGCAGGACAGTTACCACATGAAAAGCTCTAACATAAGACACCACCAGGACAATGCACAGAACACAGGATGGAACAGAAATAGCCAGCTGCAAACCATCCCCTGCCGGTGACAGGCAGCCAGAGCCATAAGGGCTGGAAGGTGGCAATCGCAGCCCCAGAGAGCCTTTACTTACCAAACTGCAAGCAGGCTTCTTTGCTAACTAAGACTTCTCGGGGTGCTGGACAGTCACAATCTGCCTGACAAGGGGTGCCAGCGGTACACCCAGAAAACTGAGCAGCAGGAAAAGGCGATAAGCCGCAGTGACTGCGCTTGCCAAACACCTGAGCTACTTGGTCCTGGGAAGGGCACAAAATGCAGGCCCAACCAAATCTGCGCCTCTGAGGACTACCTGGGCGCTGAGCCTAAGCAGCTTAGACCAGGGAGGTGCATGCAGCCTAGGGCCGGCCTCAGACAGTTCCCCGCGGAGAAACGTAGAGCCTGAGTGGTGTGCGCTGTGTGTAGGGCATGTCCAGAGTGGCTGACACCCTGCAAATACACTCCAGTGCTATTTGGTAGCAGCATCCCTCCCTCCCCACAGCATGACTGAACAAGTGAGCCTTAAAANAAAAAAAAAAAATCCCACAGACAGAGGAGCCTGGAGGACTATAGTCAGTCCATGGGGTCACAAATAGTCAGACATGACTGAAGTGACTTAGCATGCACACACACATATCAAATTACTAGTTTCATGTACACTGATTGTTTTTGACATTTTTTTCTAATTATTAAAAGAAGAAAAAGCCTCTTTCACTAAAAGATGGATCACAAAACCCTTCAAGAAATATTTCCGGATTAAAAATAAAAACAATGGAAACAGCCACTTTTTAAATGAATTCTGTGTGAGCAGAGATCTCACACCTTTGATCTCAATCATGCTTCTAGCATCTGGAACAAATTGAGCTTTGATATCTACTCATTAAAAGAATGATTAATTAGATGAATCATTGTACACCATGGTGGGAGCCATTGGACCTGGTAAGAAGAGAGTCGGGGAATAAGGGCTTTAACTCATTTTCCTCCTGTCCTACAGATGTACCGCCCATGCATCTATTGCCAGAACCCCATTGCAAATGAGAAGTTGAAGTAGTTTATTGAGAACAGAGCTGGGTGGAGAAGGATAGGCTGTGGATCTAGACTGAAGCAAATACAATACTCACCATCTGCACACTATTGTCTTTGTGAAGAATTACTGAGGATAAAGAGCTTGGGGTACAACTTTCACACATACACACAAGAAAATTACATATATGTGAATATAAATCTGTATGTGTAAGTAGACAGGTAGCTAGATGATAGATGAAAATGCTCAAAACTCAAAGTCAAGATAATTGAATCCTTTCTACATCCTTTGAAGATATTGTGTTAAGTCATCTTTAAGTTTCTTTCCAGCTATATTACTCATCAACATGGGTTAAAGGGAATGCCTTGAAAGACCATTTACCTTTAAAAAATGAAAACTTCTACTTAATTAAAAATTTAAAACTTTTAGAGAAGCTGAAAAATACAGAAAAGGGTAAATGAGAGGTACACAAGTTCATAAACAAGACTTTCAGGAATTAGTCTCCCCTCAGTCTCCATAAGGCACTTGTCAGGAAAGGGAATGTTTTTCTGGGTCCATCTCTAAACTTCTCTTTTTTTCGATTCTGTCCATCTTCCATCCACTATTTTTTATACCATCAGTTCACTTCTTTTCAAGCACAAAGAACAGCAGGAGAATGATTGGGGATAAAGCAAAGGACTCCACTCTGGGAAAGCATCTCTGGAAATGCTTACTGCCTCAGTATTAGTATCTTCCAAAGAAAAGAGCACTCGCCCGTCTTTTGAAACCACAGATGCAACTACTTTTATTCCAAGTTACCTGCAACCTGCGCTAGGGTACAACCTCTATGTGCTTAATGCACAGGTCCTTTGCAATGTTAACGGTGGGCTGATGGGGAAATTGCATCTTTGTCTTTATAAATTTCTGCATTTCATTCTGTTTTCAGGCAAGCAATGGATGGATACTGATTTAGCCCAAGGACTTCTTTCCTGTTGGTGGGGAGCTTTTTCCTTCTTACCCTCATTTTAAAACCAGAAAAACTTTCTAAACTTACTCAAAGGAAATGGAAACTATTTATCTTCAAAGCTCTGAATTTCCTGAGCTTGACTTTTAAATAAAACTCTCCCAAACAGAATGAATTGAATGATTTAGGGGGAAAAAATCATAAAGCATTTGTTTGCAGGTTGGCTAAGAAATTATATTTGGTTAAATAGAAGCAAACTTTCCACAGCCATTCCCTACCAGTCAAACCCATAGACCTTTCTTTCTGGAAGAATTCATGGTTACCCTAATCATTAAAGAAGAAAGATGCAAATACTTTTTTATAAGAGGTAGGTCTTTCTTTTTGTATGTTAATAATAAGCTCAAGTCAGGGTTACTATAAGGTTGGTGCAAAAGTAAATACGTTTTTCATTGTTGAAATCTGCCATTTGATATTGGAATACATTCTTAAATAAATGTGGTTATGTTATACATCATTTTAATGTGCATTTCTCACTCTGTGCTTTTCTGCTATGACTTATTACTTGCTGTCTATTTCATGTTTATTTTAGACTACAGAAATGATGCTGGACAAAAAGCAAATTTGAGTGATTTTCTTATTTGAGTTCAAAATGGGTTGTAAAGCATCACAACATCAACAACATATTTGGCCAAGAACTAGAACTGCTAATGAACCTTCAGTGCAGTGGTGGTTCAAGAAGTCTTGCAAAGGAGATGAGACACTTGAGGTTGAGGGGTGTAGTGGCCAGCCATTAGAAGTTGATAAGGACCAATGGAAAGGATCCTCAAAGCTGATCCTCTTAAAATTACATAAGAAATTGCTGAAGAACTCAGTGTTAACCATTCTACAGTCGTTCAGCGTTTGAAGCAAATTGGAAAGGCTAAAAAGCTAGATAAGTGGGTGCCTCATGAGCTGACTGGAAATCAAAAAAAAATGTTTTGAAGTGTTGTCTTCTCTTATTCTATGCAACAACAATGAATCATTTCATGATTAAATTGTGACATGGGACGAAAAGTGGATTTTATACGACAACCAGTGATGACCAGCTCAGTGGTTGGCCTGAGAAGAAGCCCCAAGGCACTTCCCAAAGCCAAATGTGCACCAAAAAAGTCCTGGTCACTGGTGGTCTGCTGCCCATCTGATCCACTACAGCTTTCTGAATCCCAGTGAAACCATTACATCTGAGAAGTATGCTCAGCAAATTGATGAAATGCCCACAAAATTGCAATGCCTGCAGCTGGTATTGGACAACAGAAAGGACCCAGTTCTACTCCACGACAATGCCCGACCAAAAGTTGAATGATTTGGGCACAAAATGTTTCCTCATCCACCATATTCACCTGACCTTTTGCTAACCAACTACCACTTCTTCAAGCATTTGACAACTTTTTGTATGGAAAACTTTTCCACAACCAGCAGGAGGCAGAAAATGCTTTCCAAGAGTTCACTGAATTCCCAAAGCATGGATTTTTATGCTATAGGAAAAAACAAATTTATTTCTTGTTGGCAAAATGTGTTGATTATGATTGTTCCTATTTTGATTAATAAAGATGTGGTGTCAAGCCTAGTTATAATGATTTAAAACTCATGTCTGAAGCTGCAATTATGTTGTTCAGTTCAGTTCAGTCACTCAGTTGTGTCTGACTCTTTGCAATCCCATGGACTGCAGCACACCAGGCTTCCCTGTCCATCACCAACTCCCGGAGTTTACTCAAACTCATGTCCATCGCTTCAGTGATGCCACCCAACCACCTCATCCTGTGTCATCCCCTTTTCCTCCTGCCTTCAATCTTTCTCAGCATCAGGGTCTTTTCCAATGAGTTGGTTCTTCACCTCAGGTGGCCAAAGTATTGGAGTTTCAGCTTCAGCATCAGTCTTTCCAATGAATATTCAGGACTGATTTCCTTTTAGTATGGACTAGTTGGATCTCCTTGCTGTCCAAGGGACTCTCAAGAGTCTTCTCCAGCACCACAGTTCAAAAGCATGAATTCTTCCACACTCAGCTTTGTTTATAGTCCAACTCTCACATCCTTACATGACTACTGGAACAGTGTGTGCATGGGACCTTTTGAAGGAGGTGGCCATTATTTTCATTACCTCCACCACAGTTTGACCTCAGGTGGGAAGCAACAGGGAGGGAACACAGCCTTGCCCATCAATAGAAATTACGGTTGTACCAATCTAATAATATAGAAGGCTGAGCACCGAAGAATTGATGCTTTTGAACTGTAGTGTTGGAGAAGACTCTTGAGAGTCCCTTGGACTGCAAGGAGATCCAACCAGTCCATTCTGAAGGAGATTGGCCCTGGAATTTCTTTGGAAGGAATGATGCTGAAACTGAAGCTCCACTACTTTGGCCACCTCATGCGAAGAGTTGACTCATTGGAAAAGACTCTGATGCTGGAAGGGGTTAGGGACAGGAGGAAAAGGGGACGACAGAGGATGAGATGGCTGGATGGCATCACTGACTCGATGGGCGTGAGTCTGAGTGAACTCTGGGAGTTGGTGATGGACAGGGAGGCCTGGCGTGCTGCAATTCATGGGGTCGCAAAGAGTTGGACATGACTGAGTAACTGAACTGAAGTGAACTGAACTGAACTGAATAATATAGAAAGTTGCTCAGTCATGTCTGACTCCTGCAGCCCCATGGACTATACAGTCCATGGAATTCTCTAGGCCAGGATACTGGAGTGAGTAGCCTTTCTCTTCTCCAGGGGATCTTCCCAACCCAGGGAATGAACCCAGGTATCCTACATTGCAGGCAGATTCCTTACCAGCTGAGCCATAATCACCAACGCACTGGACATGAGTTTGAGTAGGCTCCAGGGCTTGGTGATGGACAGGGAAGCCTGGCGTACTGCAGTCCATGGGGTCACAAAGAGTCAGACACAACTGAGTGACTGAAATGAACTGAAAAATATAGAGAAAACTCTTAGGACTTTCCTAAAATCATTCATCTGAATACCATACTGAAACAAAATACTGTAGGTCAGGCAGAAGAAAACCTTAGATTCTATTGCCACTATTTTATTTATTTGTTTATTCAAACTCATCTCATTTTAAAAAAATTAAGCATTTAAAGCAGTGATCTTGCAATATATCTTCTTTGTTCACTGTGATAAGAACCAAATAGAGCTACTTTAAAATCAAATGGTGACAATTCGTTTTTACTTTTCCCAGGACTTTTATGTCCCCAGAGTAAACTGTTAATAGATACAGAATGTTTCTATTGATTAATTCATGTGCCAGCTATGACATGATTCACAGAAGGCAGAAGAAATGCCAGTGCTTTCATGACACAAGAATACATTATCAAGAATACTATCTATGGGCCTCTTACAACTGGTAGGCAATTTTTACAGAAAAAAAGAGAAGCCTTTACACTCAAAGTGGTACTAATGGATAACTTCGGAGAGCTGTAATTGACACATTCATAACTCATTTTCCTGTTAATTAGGCTAGACCTTATTTAGTAATCTTTATTATTTGAGAAACTGGGTGAAGATTTGTTTCAACTAAAGAATGAACTGAAGTACAAATGATTTTAAGTTGGGACAAGAAAATCTCTTAGGTGGGATCAGGTATCATAAATATTTTAGCTAAGTTGATACACATGAACAAATGGTAAACTGAAGTAAACTAGCATTAAAAGTCAAGAAAATAAAAAGCAAGATGTCTTAACATCTATTAGAGCAACGTTAATGGTGTGTTTGATTTTGTTGGTACATTTGTTTTGTATTTTATTGGATTCCTTTATTGAGATAATTGCCTTGATTCACCACATTACATGCTTAGACATATAATTAGTTAATCAGGTTACACTGAGCACCTACTCTGTGTCAGATTTGGAATTATACATGTAAGGATCCTATATAACTTCAAGATCTGCAAAGGTGCCAAACAATTAAATTTTAACAAGACAGCAAGTATTTCTACAAAGATTCAACAGTCACAGCACTTACAAAGTTTCTAAAATGTTGAAAATTAAACTCATTTATTTTCTCTCTTTCTTTTATATTGGAGTGTAGTTGATTTACAATGTGCTGAGAGTTTCAGGTCTACAGCAAAGTGATTCAGTAATATACATACATGGATCTATTATTTTTCTAACTCTTTTCCCATTTACATTATATAATACAGATCAGAGCTACCTGTGCTATACAGTGAAAGTGAAAGTTGCTCAGTCATGTCTGACTCTTTGTGAATCCATGGACTATACAATCTATGGAATTCTCCAGGCCAGAATACTGGAGTGGGTAGCCTTTCCCTTCTCCAGGGGATCTTTTCAACCCAGGTTGAATGCAAATCTCCCACATTGCAGGCAGATTCCTTACCAGCTGAGCCATAAAGGAAGCCCAAGAACACTAGAGTGGGTAGTCTATCCTTCCTCCAGGGGATCTTCCCAACCCAAGAATCAAACCAGTTCTCCTGCACTGCAGGCAGATTCTTTACCAACTGAGCTATGAGGGAAGCCAGTAGGTCCTTGTTGATTATCCACTTTTAATATAGCAGTGTATGGCAACCCACTCCAGTACTCTTGCCTGGAAAATCCCATGGACGAAGGAGCCTGGTAGGCTGCAGTCCATGGGGTCGCTAAGAGTCGGGCACGACTGAGTGACTTCACTTTCACTTTTCACTTTCGTGCAATGGAGAAGGAAATGGCAACCCACTCCAGTGTTCTTGCCTGGAGAATCCCAGGGATGGCGGAACCTGATAGGCTGCCGTTTATGGGGTCGCACAAATCAGACACAACTGAAGCGACTTAGCAGTAGCAACAGCATACATACTGAGTGAAGTAAGTCAGACAATGAGAAATACATTATAATAGCACTTACATGCAGAACCTAAAAAGAAATGATACAAATGAACTGGTTTATAAAACAGAAACAAATTTACAGATTTTAGAGAACAAAACTTATGGCCACAAGGATGGAAGAAAGAGAGGAAGCAAGAGTTAGGGTGTTTGGGACTGAGATGTACACACTGAAAATGAAACCATCTCCTGGCACAATTAGCCTTGCGCCAAACCAAAAATGCATTAGAAAGTGTGGGTTTACTGGGTCAGGTTTTTATACACCTGGAAACTTTGTGAACCATTTCAAAACAGTGAGCATGCTCCTTAGTAAGTGCTTTGTCTTTCTGTGTCTACAAATTTCTGATGTGGACTCCATGATGAAGGCCTTATCACAGTCTTTTTCCTGGGTATCCAGAGCTTGGCACAGAAGACCACAAGAAATTTCCTCACTTTCTGAGAGCTTGGGGGCCATGTAGGTTTCTTCCAAATTCTTTTATTTTTTTTTCCCTCAGCAACAGAAAGGAATGAGCATGCTAGGAATAAACCCAGCAGATAAAGCAGATCATCAATGGGTGAGGAGAGAAGCATACTTCATCCAGGATATTATTCAGTTTTTGCTTTGTCCTTGTAAGAGAAATGCTGTGTGACAAAGAATAAAGGAACACCGATCTCTGATCACTAACAACAGATGTAATATCACATGGTAGCCTTTAAACCTCACGGTTTCTCCATATTTTCCTTTTTTTTTTTTTTTTTTTTTTTGACTGCCTCTTCTTTGGACATCATCTATATTAAAGTATAATAACAAATCTATTCCAGGAGATTATCAGTTTAAAAGGGGGAAAAAAAAGTAAAAGAAAAAAGCGCAGGCCTGGAGAAGGGGCACTGCTCGGCATCAGGTCACTAAGTGTTTTCATTATTTGTTCCCATTACCATGTTATGTCTTAATTACTCTGGTTTGGCTTCCCACCCGGGGTCACTATGTCACAGCTGGTTTTCTGCCCATCCCTAATTAATAAAGCCTCATTTAGTATCCAAGTTTATTGCAATGAACTTCTGCTGAGGGATACAGCAGAAATAAAGAAACAAAAAACAAATCAGAAATTAGCAGAGCTGCTCTAACAGTAACCTCCACTATAAAGAGCCTTGGTTCAGGCCTTTTCTGGATTTCTTTTAACCTGGAAAGAACATCCATTTGATCTGGCTTAGAATTTCTGACACGATTTGTCAGCAGTCAGATTTCGCTCACAGGAAGAAAAGGGACCAAGGTTC